>CM053790.1:827166145-827538645 GCA_028749045.1 Cupressus sempervirens | reverse complement strand
CTTGCGACGATCCCACGCCCATAGCTCCCACAACGAATAAAACAGTAAATCCTCATGAAGAGGATTTTGGGTTTTACTCTCCAACTTTCCCATTTGAAAGTGAGAAGTGAGGAATTAAATTCCTCTTTGGATACTTATTCACTTTTTGGGTGAATAATCGATTAGGGCATTTAACCAGCCAATCTAGTTAAACCCCGAATCGACCCAAACGAAAACAGGCTATTCCTATAAATAGGAATTCATCTATGGCAAAGCTGCCAGAAATTAAAATAAATCAATTAAAAAAACTTGAAAACCCAAAAACACATAAATCTCCTAAACAACTTTTGCGACAAAGCGAAACTCTAAATGCACAGACACGCTTACTGGTCTAATCACATAATGCAAATGAGTTCGGATTTAATAATCACCGAAAGGTTTAAATTAAACATTTAATTAAGGATACATCGACCATACAAGGGCGACATTGGTAAAATATGAACGGCTGAATCACTAACTCCATGTGCCACTGCCAGGGATATAAATCTTGCACACTAAACAACACGATCAAGTGCAATTGCATATAATAACATAGCCGAAGCAATAAATGTATTAAATCACCTAATTTAACCATTTATTTAATTATATTAAAATAATCTATTTACATCACTCACATTCGCAAAAGGCATAGCAACGCAGGAATGAAGTAAATAACCATAGCATTAAATCCATCACATAACAAAATCAGAGGTATGTCCAAATACCAAATAACCAAATAACATCATAAAACACACTGTCATCTCAAAATGGCATCATCATGCAATATGATTAACTGAACAACATAGTAGTCTATTATCTATGATACTGGAATCAAAGAGTAACATTCGACCCTCAGGTCATCTCAAATGTAAAACATCACATGAGTAACAAATATCTCTCTAATAAAAAATATAACAAGGTAAATGCCTGCATCACATAACCAAATAAATCAACATGAACAATCCATTCTAATTACTTAAGCATTTAATAATGATTGATTACTCTGCATTAAAAAGGCATTTAAAACACATAAGCAAAAACAGTCATAAACATGACTAACCACTGCTACAGGAACCTAGTCCAGTGTAGCATGGTAAAAAGTATACAGTGCAATCTCTGCACACATCTCAGGGTAATCACGGAACAACCTCATGATACCACATCGATCCTGGTAACCACTGGCACAAACCTCAGTGAACCAAAAATCACATCATAATCTCAAAGATCAGTGAAAAGCATAAATAAGGCAACTGATACAAAAATATAAATCCAAACACCTCGACGGTGTAGACCACTTAGGGTCACAATCTTGATCCATCACAACGAAAGATCAGCAAGGTTGCATCCATCAGGACGACTTACAAAAGTCAAATGGGAGAGGCACTACATCATCCCCCCCAAAGACTAGGCTTACTCCTGGAAGCCTGCAATCCAAGAATAGAACCCAAAACACACAAGAACCAAAATCAAAAGCAAGCAATAGGAATGACTCAACAACTTTGTACAAGTCAAACCCAAATCACTCCACATTCTCAAACCATCACATTAACCCCCAAATGGGTTAACCACAAGAGAATGGGTGTCACACAGACACAAGGTCCTCCAACAAGAAACCTTCTATGCGCTAGGAAGAACCCAACTAGCCATAGAGTCAACAATGCAAGGTAAGGAAAATCCCTCTCTACCTTGTCAACAGGTGCCCAACTACAACATGCACCAACCACATGACCACAAAACCAGGTCAAAACACTAAGCACTCCCAAAAAAAGTTGGAATCATGGGGAATAACCATCCCAAACTCCCAAGAATACTATCATGTCACACATGATCATTTTGGAATCCACGTAAACTCACCCTTAGAACCAAGAGGATGAAAGTTTACCAACAAAAGGACACACTCCAAAAGACTACTCACCACCAAGTGTAGGAGCACAACACCTCTCCAAGGTACAAAAGCTCGACTAACACTGGGAACTAGGGCAACGCAACCCAACCAGACAAGATATCACCTTCTCACAAGGTTCAAAGACTTTCGTCAGTGGACACAATCATCAAATGTCTGCATACCAACTCACGCGATGGTAACATGTGTCCAACAATACCATGTCCCTCTAGCACATGCTAGGAAAACTACACCCAAACTACCGCTAAACTCAATCTCTAGCCTCAAGTCAATGGTTAAAGAGAAAACTTGATTGAGACAATCCACATGAAGATATAAGCTTAGGGAGAAGGATACTACAGAGTATTAGGACTGAGAGGGAGTCTCTCTCAATCTCTGCACTAAATCAGCCCAAGATGCATTAGGAAACTCAAAATTTCACCAACCATCAACATACTCACCTGAAAACACTAACTGAGCTAGTGGCATAACCACACTAGCCTACTCTCACAAGAGAGAAAAGGATACAGAGGTGCGCCCAAGACAACATCCAAAAAGGAGAATCTAGACTCATCAAAGGGTTGAGTCACTCCCAAATGATAAGGCAACATCATCCACAACAAGGAACGCTCACAAACCACACTACACCTCACAAGGGTAGTTCAGTGCAATAGGAAGCACAAAAACCCAAGCACGAACCCCAAACAAGTACCTAGTAGATTATGAAGACAAGATAACTCTTCCGTTATGAATAACATGAGGAGTTAAACTTCTCCAATGGCCATGAATACAATATGTCATGATTGAATTGGCCTCTACTCGAAAAGGTACTCAGAACATCGATCAACAACTCCAAAAGCCATAGCCTCACAGCCGGACTCGGATAGAATCCCTTTGAAAAGCATCGAAAAGATATCGACAAGGACTACAAAAAGATGGAGCTTTGAGAGACCTAAGACCTATGATCTGAGCCACCACTCAAATCCGAACCACAAAGGCAAAAACAACAGTCTTGGTCACCAAGACAAGCGACGGACAAAATGTCCAAATCCACACAAGAGCACACATGCCCAAAACAACATAAGGCATGGAATGAAAGGCAAATCATAAATTGAAACCATCATTACTTTTCTTTCATAAATTCATTAATTAAGCATAACATAAGCACTAATGCATAATGAACTGAAAGATTTCAAGCAAGGGTCCAAGAGTCACCATAGAACAAGTACATACCTTTCAATTTCTTTCAAAAATAACATTAAGTTTAATCACCATTTAAACCATTCAGATACAATAACAACTTTAGATCTAACAAAGACACACTAACATGTTCTCCATGATATTATCCCTTGAACGTACTACCAGAGGTTCGAGATGAACATGATAGAGTCACAACACACAACTGGGCAGCAATAAAACACATCCAGAATAGTCATCATGAAACATAATCAAAAGCCCAAATGGGGGAATTGCCGATTCCAACAGTAAGTACCAAAAGAGCTCATTTCAACAATAAGTCAAATGTGACAATTGCCACAAAGAGAGCGATAGATAAAATTTGATGACTACTCCAAGAGAGGAAACTACTAAAAACTAATGCTAGCCCAACAACATGAGGAAAGTACCTCCAGCCAAATAAAATAAGGCATCAAACAAATCACATTACAGGTGATGATTGAGTACAGTCACACAAGAGGGATAAATCACCACGCAATGCTAAGGAATACATCCTCCTAGCAATGTTAGAGAACACACTCACACACATCAAGCAGTATACCATCAGTAATCTCATGCATATGCACAAAGCAATAATTTCCATGCAATGCAACATTTAAATATCCATCAAATTAATACAGTTTTACATAAGCTTAAGAAACAATCAAATTGGGGACTTAAGTCATTAACCCAAAGATATAATGCAAAACTACAACTTTGCAATGATTCACAATAAACACTCATTTTCAATGAAAGGAACCATTTCATCATTATAACAACAAAATAAAGAATCACAAATAAGATTCATTCATCAACTTACAATTAGGAGAAAACAGGGAAACAATGCACCTACTCCCCAAGGAGGAACAAAAGCAGCACTCAAAGCCAACACATGGACACCAATCAGTGGTTCCATCCAAAAAGGGTCACACAAGCAACCAACCAACCAAGGCACATCGATCCCACTAAAAGACTCACTTCCCTCTCCACACACTACTCTAGTTGCCTCTATTAGACAAGCAAGTCCATCACGAGCAGATACCAAAGCAACAAAGATCATGAGTTCTCACCAAGACACTCACACTCAACCAACGTAGCAACAACTACAAGGGCAACATAACACAGAGATCCCAATGTTTGAACATGGGCTCTGATACCAGATGTAATGCCCCGCTCGGAGATCCTTGGAAACAAGGATTCAAATCAAGCCAAGATATATATATATTTTTTTACAAGTATGAATGCACATGACAACATCATACAGGGATCACAACGATCACAACGGAAGACTTCAACACAATCCCGACAACCAACGAATCTCCGAACGCCACTACCCAACTGACACACACAACCAAAGCCAACAATGACAATGCACATGATGAGGGCACAAGAAACAACCACTCATCAACAAAACACCAAGCTGGGGTAATATGCAGAATCCCAAAATTTGGCTAAGCCTGAAATCCTGAAGCCCTGAAAATTGGCTAAGTCTGGATTTCTGAAGCCCTGAAATCTCCTAGAATCCATAACTTATCTCCGAGAGGTCTGAAACCTATCTCAAACGATTTGTCGCATATATTAAAATATATCTTAAGTATAAGGAATTAAATATAGGTCAGTCCAAAACCAACTTTCGAACTTTCATCTGACAAGCCTAGATAGCCCCTGTTTCTCGCGCGAGAGAGAAAACTGGTCTCGAGTCTCGTGCGAGATCTCTCACCGCTTCGCGCGAGGATTCACATTCTCGCGCGAGGATTCCCTACGCGCCATGCGAAGATCCACATTCTTGCGTGAGAAGTGTATTCTTTCGCGCAAGGAAGAAATAGTCTCGTGCGAGGAGAAAACAGTCTCGTGCGAGGAAGAAACAGTCTCGCGCGAGGAAATAAATCAGCGCGACACAAAACACAAACAAAAAGCTAAACAAACAAGGAAACCTCCACACTGAGGAGTACCGGATCCATGTAAATCGAGGAATGAACACTCGAGAGCACTAACAGCAAGGAAAGAGAAACATCTAACCATCTAAAACATAAAAGCAAAGCACATATTGAAATAAACATTGCAATGAGCAAAATACATTTCAGAACTAAACAACCAAATAAATGTGCGGTTCCTCCCAACCGTCAATAGCATCATAAGACCATCGTGGGTCCTAGCCATCCCCCGCGCGTAACATCCCAAGCCACCGACCAAATCGTCGGTACTGTCGTAATAGGGATGTCACTACTAAAACATGCAACAATAAAGCATAAGGAAATCTAACATGCTAGTAGAAAAGCATAAGATAATCCTACAGTAGATAACATCACCTATCACATGCTAAACAACAGTAAGCAACAAATATGCTAATATAACAATTCACAGCATCTAATCATATGCTAAACATCATAATAAGGGAACGCGTCAAATAAAATAACATCATCTAAACATGATATACAAGCATCCCAAAGAAAGCATAAATCACAAGAAAGCATACTCCAGAACCCGAAGTACCAAGTGAAGACATCCAGCAACAGTCGCACTAGGACAAAGATCGTCTCTGTACACTGATCCCTAGCAGTGGTGAAGGTAGCTGCCTCCCAACCACGTGGCACCCATAGGTCCACACCCGCCGTGCTGATGGAGATAATGAACCAACCACAAACACAAATAAAACACAACATCCATGGCTAACACTCACGCCAGACAGTATGATGGCTGCAACCAAAAACCTAAGACAATGCAAGGAGTACAGGTCCTGGTCAGACACTCAATAGGCTACTATGTAGGGGCTGACATCATGGAGAGTCGCTTGGCATCAACAAGCCCAAGCTCGGATTGTGCGTTTCAACTCCTCAACGGAGGGCCCCGCACACACATTTTATTATCTTAAGTTTTATTAACAATCACATATTTTCTTTAATTATCACTTATTTAAAACTTCCTCTACCAACCCCATGGGACTAAGGTCACCAGGTTGCGAGATAGAAGCCCCCTCCATATGCTACCCTACCCTACCCATGCTCATCCTACGACAAGTGCCTGTAGGCATGCATACTCCCATCCCAACCCCAATGATCATAACTTCCAGCAAATCCACGGAAGATCGGGCCTCGCAAGTCACCCAACAAATGTACGCGTACGTACTCGTGTGTGGCGCACCACCATCACGAAGATCATAACACAAGGACAGGAATGAGAACAGAATGCAAAGAAAACACCCAACCAAAAGCAACACGGGAAGGAGGGATTCTACATGAATCCCAAAGCTAATAAAATCGTACATCATAAAATCACTCAATCGGCCTCAATCCGAGGGTATGGATTCTACACAAATCCCAATGATGAAACAAGACCAAACATCATGAACTCACTCAATCGGCCTCAATCCGAGAGTATGGATTCTACACGAATCCCAATGATGTAACAAGACCAAACATCATGAACTCACTCAATCGGCCTCAATCCGAGAGTATGGATTCTACACGAATCCCAATGATGTAACAAGACCAAACATCATGAACTCACTCAATCGGCCTCAATTCGAGAGTATGGATTCTACACGAATCCTAGCGTTCACAAAACAAAAGAAAAGGTCCAACAAAAACATAACAAATATAAAATCACTCAACCGAACACAACGTCGGGAGTACGGATGCAACATGCATCCCAATGTAACATAAAAGTGCTAAAGTGGTCTGACTGATATCCAAACGGATCATCAAGGTCCACGACCCACATTGTGCCAAGAAAACCCGAGAAAATAGGGTGGCACGCAAAACGAGGTAAAAACCTCAAAAATTTGAAAAACTTCAAAATTAAAACCCATTTGGCCTTTGGGTTCAAAAACCCTAAAAATCCAAAAATAAATGGAATCAGACACCGTATGCAAAAACGACCAGCATAACGGTGCAAAATCCCAAACCCTCATCCCAAAAAATAGGGAAATGTTCATACCCGCCCAACCGGGTAGAACTAGCATACAGAAACGGAGGGGAACACTAGTTCTCAGCCTCCAAGCAAACGGCTACCAAAAACAGAAGCTGAAACGAAGCAGAAACAATAAAACGGGAAAGCCCTACCTCACAGCCAAAAGGGCAAAACAGGAATCTAAACCATAAAATAAATATCTCGCAGAAGTTGTTGAAAATTGCGGCAATCCAAGGTTTCCCCGAGCTGGATCCAACGAGCCCAACCTTGCGACGATCCCACGCCCGTAGCTCCCACAACGAACAAAACAGTAAATCCTCATGAAGAGGATTTTGGGTTTTACTCTCCAACTTTCCCATTTGAAAGTGAGAAGTGAGGAATTAAATTCCTCTTTGGATACTTATTCACTTTTTGGGTGAATAATCGATTAGGGCATTTAACCAGCCAATCTAGTTAAACCCCGAATCAACCCAAACGAAAATAGGCTATTCCTATAAATAGGAATTCATCTATGGCAAAGCTGCCAGAAATTAAAATAAATCAATTAAAAAAACCCGAAAACCCAAAAACACATAAATCTCCTAAACAACTTTCGCGACAAAACGAAACTCTAAATGCACAGACATGCTTACTGGTCTAATCACATAATGCAAATGAGTTCGGATTTAATAATCACCGAAAGGTTTAAATTAAACATTTAATTAAGGATACGTCGACCATACAAGGGCGACATTGGTAAAATATGAATGGCTGAATCACTAACTCCATGTGCCATTGCCAGGGATATAAATCCTGCACACTAAACAACACGATCAAGTGCAATTGTATATAATAACATAGCTGAAGCAATAAATGTATTAAATCACCTAATTTAACATTTTATTTAATTATATTAAAATAATCTATTTACATCACTCACATTCGCAAAAGGCATAGCAACGCAGGAATGAAGTAAATAACCATAGCATTAAATCCATCACATAACAAAATTAGAGGTATGTCCAAATACCAAATAACCAAATAACATAAACACACTGTCATCTCAAAATGGCATCATCATGAAATATGATTAATTGAACAACATAGTAGTCTATTATCTATGATACTGGAATCAAAGAGTAACATTCGACCCTCAGGTCATCTCAAATGTAAAACATCACATGAGTAACAAATATCTCTCTAATAAAAAATATAACAAGGTAAATGCCTGCATCACATAACCAAATAAATCAACATGAACAATCCATTCTAATTACTTAAGCATTTAATAATGATTGATTACTTTGCATTAAAAAGGCATTTAAAACACATAAGCAAAAATAGTCATAAACATGACTAACCACTGCTACAGGAAGCTAGTCCAGTGTAGCATGGTAAAAAGTACACAGTGCAATCTCTGCACACATCTCAGGGTAATCACGGAACAACCTCATGATACCACATCGATCCTGGTAACCACTGGCACAAACCTCAGTGAACCAAAAATCACATCATAATCTCAAAGATCAGTGAAAAGCATAAATAAGGCAACTGATACAAAAATATAAATCCAAACACCTCGACGGTGTAGACCACTCAGGGTCACAATCTTGATCCATCACAACGAAAGATCAGCAAGGTTGCATCCATCAGGACGACTTACAAAAGTCAAATGGGAGAGGCACTACATGTGTATGTATGTATGTATGTATGTATGTATGTATGTATGTATGTATGTATGTATGTATATATATATATATATATATATAAAGTTTTATCAAAAAAATAAAAATAAATTCTAGATTTGCTATAATTTTTCTCAATCAAGTTTTCCTTATCAACAAGTTTTCTGACCCGAAATCCACAATATAATTCTTCATCCAAAAATCAATTCAATAAATCAATAATCATTTTGCAAGCACCTAGGAAAACATGAAGTAGGTAGACCTTCCAAATGGAATCGTACAATGGATTTTCATACCCTACATCCAAACAATAGCTAAAGTTTGAGACAATCTATGAATGTATGCAAATCTAAACCTTCTAAAACTTCTTATAATATTTTGCTCCAATTACAAATTTGCTCTTTCAAAACATGTCTATGTGAAAATGAACTACAAACCCTCTAATAAAGAACCATAACCTTAATTAGGTTTTTGTTCCCTAATTTCCTAAAAGTCAAAAGGTTTATTGAAATATAAATATTTTAATTGTTAAACCCTTTCATGCACACTCAAGGCATTATTTAATTAAAATATTCTTTTAAATTCCATTTCTCCACTTTATAAATATATATTTTTGAATAGTAAATGATCGAAGCCTTTGTATAATATAAATAAATTAGAAAAAATTACAAATATTGAGTTGCTCTGTTCAAATGGGCACTGGTAGAAAAGAATGGAGAAGAAAACCTCTAGTTTTTCTTGGGACTTTAGTCCTTTATAAAGTACAATTATAAAAGGGGCATACCGTAGTTTAAATACATTTTTATGTTAATTTACTCCTATATCTATATTTTAATCTTTAACTCTCTGATACATTGATTTAGGGAAGAAAATTCTTCCTTTACATTTGTTAAATTCTCAGATCACTGCCAAGATCATGCACTCATCTCTCTATTATGCTTTATGCTTTGATAATGGCATGTTTTAGTAATGCTCTACAAACAAAATCCACTTCAAGCTTGTTTTGAATGTTAGTACTGTTTCTAAGTGAAGATTGATAACTATATTATTACAAAGACTATTTATATACTAGATTAAATTTACAATAAATTCTTATCATTTCTAAAATATGTGAGGAACATGAGGAAAAGATTGTTTAACATTTAATAATTAGTTCTAAATTTCTTGCTAATTTATAATATATTTTAACTCACCAGAAGGAGAGTATATTGGTGTTTCCCTTTTGTTTTGAATAAATTAAAAGAGTATAATTTATATTTGATTAGAATTCAATTTTCCTTAAAGAGGCCTTATTATGATGTGTGATTGATCTTATTCTGATTTGAGTTTGGTATAATTTGAAATACTATTTATTATTTATTATATTAGTCTAGATTATGATTCCCCTTAAAATCTTAATGCAACTTGTAAATATTCTTAATTTTGATCTACTGATCTACTAATTATAGATAGTCTCATGCCTATTAGATCAAGAGCACAAGATAAAAATCAAATATTGAAAATCAAAGGAAAATGACCTAACCTATCTTAAGTGACAGAGCCCCAAATATGATCTACAAGCATTATAAAAAGAATAATTCATTATTTAAAATAATAATAATAAAAAATAAAGCTTGTTATTTAAATGCAACTTTAGTTTAATAATTATTAATTAAATAATTACAATAATCTCTTTATCCAAGTTTTGTGAAGTTTGAAATGGCAGAATGAAGGGGTTTAGGGTTTAGTAGAGGGAATGACAACCATGGTTGATGGGGAGAAGGTGTTGATATAAAAAAAAAGGTATGAAGGATGAAATAGGAAGTTTCAGTGATATGAGGGGCTTTCCTATACAACCCAATGGAGAAAGCGATGGTCATTCTTGAGTAGAATAGGTTTTCAAAGAGAGGAGTAGACATGATTTATTGATAGGGGTGGTGGTGGTTGACCCGTGAAGAAGTGTAAAGAGATTGGTGGGGATGGGAGGGTAAAAAATATCCCCCACCTTCTCATCTAGTGCAACATTTCATTTCTTCAAATCTGGCAGGTAGAGTGGATTTTAGCACAATCACTCAAAATATGTGGCATCCTAAGGTGGTAGAGAACCACCTTAAATAGTGTGTTGAGGATCTAGTACAAGAGTAATGTTTAGTTGATTTTCTGAAGGTGGAGCTATGGTCACAAAAATAATCAATGAGCTATCTAAGGAATAATGCCCTTGTTTTGTGTATCATCTTAAAATGGAAGCACTTCCATGATAAGAGCATTTAGCCCTCTGAGTAAGTGGTCTAGGGTCATGTCAAGTTCCTTGAATAGATCTTTGCATGGATATGGCTATTTCCCCCCTGTTACGCTTCTCTCCCCCTATTTTCGGCCTCTTTCTAACAACTTTCTTTGAGAAGCTAAAGACTTTAACTTTTTGGGTCAATGATGACCTGAAGGTTCAAGTTTGATCTTGACCCTAACCTAGATCAAGGATGACCTTGACCATGACCTAGGGTAGAGTCAACCTCGACCCTAACCCAAAGTCCAAATTTCAAGTTTCAGAGGTTTCAAGATGTTGGGTTTCAGAAAGTTTCATTTTCTCGCTCTCGAGTCATCCATTTTGAGTTTCAAAATGGTAAACTCTTAAATTGCATTTAATCTAGGTCCGTTTCTAGGGGTTAAGGTTAATTGAGATTTAATTCTCCAATGTCGACCTCTCTAGAAGTTTGTGCCCTAGATCACTATATAAGGAAGCCTCCTCTTCTCATTTTCTCTAACTAGGAGAACCATAAGCTAACTAGAGAAAGAAGATATCAGATGATCCATTATCAAGCATTCAAGATCTAATTCATCAAGGAGATCCATTATTAGCCATTGAAGGATTCAATCTCTATGGAGCCCTCTTGTTGAAGATTTTTCTATCCACATTCATTCAAGCCTCTTCCTATGCTAAGATCTATTCAAGATTGGTGTTGAAGGTCTAATGCCATTGATTTGAGACATCCTAAATTCATTTCTACATTCATTTGGAGCATCCATACTTGTGGATTCAAGGATTCAAATCCTCCACAAGGATTTAAACATAAGTAAGGTGAATAGTTCCATTTACTTTGTTTATACATATTGCAATTTCAATTACATTTTAAGTTTGATTCCAAACTGGGGTTTGACCAAGAAAACTCCCCATCCAAACAAAAAAACCATTTTTCTTGTAGGTATAGGTACATGAAAAAAAATTAAATTTTAGATTTGGATACCCTTTACAACGAACTTCAGAGATCTATGAGCATAATTTTCTTCAAAGCAGTGCAGGTCAAGGTTGACTTTTTGGGGTAAGATTGTGTCCTAGAATAAGATTGTGCCCTACTATCTGGGTCAAGGTCGACCTACCCTCAGAAGGATAATTTTTTTTTGGGTTTTCTCTTTCTCGACATTTCTAGTCCAGAGCAAGTTGTAGAATTTCCTAAAACTATGCACAAAAATAAGAAATCATCATTATCTAGATTTTCCCTACTTTGAGGTTAGTATTTGTCTTCTATTCATTCAATATTTCAAGTACATACTTACTATAATAGATTATAGGATTTCCTCCTTTCTTCATATTCTCCATCGTTTGATTCTTTGGTGCATTGATCACTTCTTTGTGATCAATCCATTTGGATCTTTCCTACATCCTTAGTCAATGTTATTACTAAAGAAAATCTTTTTTATGAAAATATTGCAATATGATTCTTATGATACATCTGATGTGTGGATTCAAACTTGTAATGATTTTCTTTATCCATCATTTGGTTCTATTATTTTACCAGTTGAACTTTGTGGAAAAGTTGTGAACACTACATTTGTTGTTGTTCCTACTTTTAATCAGTTTCAAGTTAAGCTTGGTTTGCCATGGTTAAACTCCATGCATGTTGTTGCTTCACCTATCCATACATGTCTTAAATTTGTTCATGAGGAAGAAGTGAAGATGGTTAATCATAGTTTATATCACCCTTCTAGGCCTAGGGATTGTGCTACCCTTGACTTTTTTTGGCCTTCACTACCTAATTCATGTCCTTCTCAACTTGATCATCTTTTTCACTCATATCAAGCCTATAAGAATCATAAGATTATTGAGTTAAGATTACCTCCTATGGATTTTAATTATGGTATTTTGCCTACACTTTCCATACCTCATTTATCTATGGCTTCTACATCTGTTAATCAAGCTTCTCCTATTGCTTGTTCATCTACTGATAATCCTATTAATCCTCCTATGGAACTTGTGAAGGATCCAGTAATTGCTCCTCCTAGTTTTCAACACATTTCAAACAAGACAAAATGTAATTGATTTGCTAATGAATGCCATAAGAAGTGTCATTCTCAAGCTAAAGCTCATAATTCTATTCTTCAAAAATATTTACCTTCTTTGGATAACCCTATGCATGATGTGTTAGAAAAAATTGTTTCTAATAATGATGTTAAGATGCATGATTATGATGATTCCATTCATATCTTTGATCCTATTTTGATTAATCTAGATGAAGGAGATACTCTTGATGATACTAATGATGTTGATCATGAATATGAAACTATTGACATTGACATTGATTTACCTAATATGCTTTCCTCACAATTGACACTTACACCTAGTATCAAACATTATGATTCTCAAGAGGATCCTTGTTTGGAAATATCTATTATTCCTACTATGTTGGATACAATCCCTCTTGCAAGTTACCCACCTTCCCTAAATGATATAGAATGAGATGGGGAGAGTAGGCGACACACTTGATTGTCTTGTCCTTTATGGTAGTTTTTTTTGTGTTTTTTTGTTGTACTGTACTTTTTCCATAGTGTGTTTGCTAAATGTTGTTAGATTCTTTTATGCAACCCTTGTTGCTCTATTAGTGCAAGGTGATAAAGGAATCAAACCTATTGTACTATTCCTCTATTGTATCTCTATTCTTCCATATGTTGTTTCACGTTATGTTGTACTTGTGCTATAGTTCATAAATGTTTCCTTGAGTAATCTTCTTGGATCCATGACTTGGTAGCACTTATTCTTTTTGGTCTCCAAGTCATGGTCTAAAAAGATCCTTCTTTGTATCTCTTATGTGATCTTTCCTCCTTTCTGATTGTACTTCTACTTTCTTTAGGGAATGATGTCAATTAATTTACAATAATATCATATATATATAATCTTATGATCATACTGACCCCATGACAGGTAAATCCCTTCTATGTTCTCTATATATTTATGTGGTATTTCCCTTGATTTGTCTTCATCTAGGGGCATTTCATAGTGGAAACATAATCAATGGAGTTGTTTATGTTTTTGTTAAAGCCATTGCTCCTATTAAAGTTTTAGTAATGACTTTAACATGGAGGCATATTGTTTACTCACCTATTGCACACACACACTTTTTGATACACATATATAATTTTCAAGATACCTTTTCTCCCCTTTTGGATTAGTGATTAATCCTTAAAGCATGGATTTATATTTTAAGATCTCTAGATCCCTCTAGTTTCAAATGTTTTGATCCCTTAAGGTTGAAAATGCCCTTAAGATTGGATCTCTTTTGGTTTTTGGTTTTACTCTTATGGAATATAATATTATTGAGGGTGAATCCTTGATGGGTTGACTAGTGAGTACCCACATTCACTAGGCGGTTTAATTCCATCTTTCTAGCTGTGTCATTTCCTTGTGTGGTTCACAATGGGAGATAAGTTCTCATTGGGTGAGATAATTACACAAATTCTCTCTTTCTCTTTTTCTAGAGATGTCTCTCTTATTGTGATCTTGGAGTTGATGAATATTATTATGATCTCCTTTACCAAGAGTTTGCATTGAGTCCACACTCTTGCTAAAATGGGGGCTTAATGTATCATCTTAAAATGGAAACACTTTCATGATAAGAGAATTTATCCATTTATGTAAGTGGTTTGGTGATCTAAATTGATGAAGTGGGCTACAAACACAATATTTGGTGAATTGTTTACCTACGATATCAATGTTCAAATTTTGGAGATTCTTGCAAAAACTTGAAAGAGTTGTATGCAAACCAAAAGCCATCTTATTCATTGAGATTGAAAGAATATATACAATGATTGAATATTAAAAACCACCATAACCATGAATTCAAAATGTTTATGTGGCTAAAATTAAAAAAACAACAAATTAAACTAAACTATTCAAAACGAGGTGTCTAATTACCCCAACTTGTTGGGGTCATAACTTTTGATCCTCAGCTCAAAATTTGAAACCGCTTATGCCGTTGGAAAGAAGAACTAAAAACCTAGTTCATTCCCTAAAATAGTGAGCCTATGATTGTCCAATTTTAAGGACCAATTACAGTTTCGGCTTGAAATTTTGAGCAGAAGACCTCTGAAAAGGCCAAACAAAAAGATATAGAAAAACTATAAAAAAATATGAAAAATACTTTCAAAAAGATTATATCTTCTATATAATCTAGATCATTCCTCCCCCTTAAGAGGAAATGGGCCCCATTGCATCAATATTCTTAGTAAATGAGGGAATTGTGTTGCAACCTATTCCTTGGTTAGCCATTTGCCTTGATGAGAGAATTGACAAACTTGAACCACCCTATATAGTCGAATTTTCTAATTTCTCAAATATTTCACCATGACTTCAATGACATGATCATACTATAATGTCATAGTAGTGGATGGATTCAATTTAGTAGCACAAATATGTTCAAAAACTTGAGAGATGTCCAATACTAGAGGAAAATAGGTTCGCAACAGTTCCACAAAAAAAATTGGATGTATTCCCAAAAACTGTGGCAGATCAAGTTCAAAAGCATTCTCACCAACTTGTTTCTTAATGGTATATGGCCTATACCAAATAGGATGAAGCTTTTGATAAGGTCCTTGGAGGCACTCATTCTGAAGATGTAGCCATACCTTGTCACCAACCTGGAAATGATGGGGAGTTCTATGCTGATCATGTCTTTCCTTATACTTTTTGTTGCTTTGTTCTAAAATATCATGAACTTGTTGTTGTAACTATTTGATCTTCTCAATAAATCTGTCTACTTTATTTGCCTCCTTTTCAGTATTGAGTGGCTGACTAGATTGCAAGATGGGTAGTGCTACATCTATGGGTGCCAATGGTTGATACCCAAGACAAACCTCAAATGGACTATGTGCTATAGTAGTGTGGAGTGCATGGTTGTAGCTATACTAGACATAAGGCAAGCTCTCATCCCATGTACATGGATATTTGGAGTGGTACACTTGAAGAATGTGGATAATCATTCTATTGACTACCTCTGTTTGGCCATCTATTTGAGGATGGAATGCTGTAGACTTTGTCAACTTGGTGTCCATTCTAGTCCATAATGAAGACCAAAAATTGCTGAGGAACCTACTATCCCTATTTGAAATAATGCTTTTTGGCAACCCAAAATGAACCCAAACATGTTCAAAAAATAGCTTAGAGGTCTCCTTTTTCAAAATCACTTTTTTACAAGCCATCATGATAGCCATCTTAGAAAATCTATCTACTACCACATATATACAGTCATTTCCCCTTCTACTACTTGGAAGCCTAGACATAAAGTCCATTGAAATAGAAAACCATGGTTTCTCAAGAATAAGTAATGGTAGATAGAGGCCCAATTTATGACTTGTAGGCTTTTCAATTACACAAGCAACACAAGATTTTATATATGAAATGATATCATGTTTCATTTTTTGCCAATGGAAATACTTTTGAAGAATTGTAGTAGTCTTACCAATACCAAAATGTCCTGCCACCCTCATTTTCTTTCTTTCTTCATTGGGGACACATACATGAATAATATAAAAAATTAACTCATCCTATATATAAAAGTTAGGAAAATTCTTTCCTTCTAAGGCTACATTGTAAATGTTACAAAAATCAAGATCCTTATCATATAGTTGAGCCCAAGTTTCTATTTGGTGGGCACATGAATCCAACACCATTGTCAAACTAATGATTGGGGGCCTACTTAAACAATCCACTACCTTATTAGTGCTTTCCTTGTTATGATGAATGTTGAGGTGAAATTATTGTAAATAAGCTGACCACCACTGATGCCTATTATTCTATAACTTCCCTTGTGTTTGTAGGAATTGCAGAGGTTTATGATTTGTATGTATCATTGTTTCTTTTCCCAAAATATAGTGCTTCCACTGTTTATAGTCCTAAACAATGGCATACAACTTCTTATCAATATAGGTGGGGTACCTATAAATTGTTTTAGAAAATGTCTCACTATGATATGTGAACCGCCTCATAATAGGTGTTGCATAGTCATGCGCTAGGCCTGGCTTAGGAATAATCTATTCAAGCTAAGGACTACTTTTCCCCTACCATGAGGTGCATTTAGATTGTCAACCCAGGGACGTATACTTGAAATGGTCGGCACAGTACATGCACTAGGTAATTTGATGAGTCATTATGCTTGTGCTGCAGGAAAGTAAAAAATGAAAAGGAAGGAAACTACACTACTGCTGTAGAAAGGAAACTACTGAATCTATGAATGTTGAAAACACAATGACAAGATAAAAAAGATTCCATCTTGACTCATCCATTAGATTGTTCTCGCAGATGCTGCAGGAACGTTCATGAAGTGTGATGCTACAGGGAAGAATTAACTAGCTATGTCTTACTTAAAATACTGCTAATGCTTAGTAAAATGAATCTATTCTATCCTAATCTAATCCACCTTCCAAGTGGGCCCCTTTGGTTGGCTTCTCTAATCTACCAACATAGGATAGAAACTAAAGAGAACTAATTCATTTTATTAATCAGTCATTACACAATTCAGAATTGTAAAACACAACTACAACAAATTGTGAATCAGCGTTTTCTCTTACTCGATAAAACTTATCAAAACCAAAAACTGAAAAACTAAAAACTTTTACACACAGGAGTCAATCTCGATATATATAGGGAATCTACTCTTTATTACATAATAGAAAAGTAACTATCCTAAGTTAAGTTCGTAGGAGAGAATATAGGAGAACAACTGAAAACGAAAAGGAAGGATAACAGAATAGAGGAGGGAGCAATGAAGTTGCGGCATCCACTTGTTACAACATAAATGTAGAGAAGGTAATGGCTCGTAAAAACTCCTCCTTATTCGCTGCCATGTTTCCTGGAGTGGTTATAACTTCCTTTTCGTGGTTGTTCCTTGATACTTGTTTCTCCTTGAATGCTATCGGCAACCAACTTCTGGATTCTTCTGCTCATCCTTTAATCCTTATCATCAGGTTAGTTATGATATAAAACATATTTGCAAATAAACATCCATCAAACTAAATTCAAGCATAAGAACGCACATTTGGATATTTATATGAAATACTGCATATTAGATATAATTTAGGCAAAGGATGACATAGTTTTTCTACCCCATAAATCATCAAAGGTTTATCAAACATAAGCTTATAAGTGTTAAAAAAAGGATGAACATAGTAACATAAAGTATCTTAAACATAACAAAATAAAGGCATTTTTTAGACTCATCATCTGCCCCCTGCTAAACTAATGCTTGTCCTCAAGCATTACACTTCTTTGTCAAAGATCTGAGCTCCCCAACTTCTGTCTTTTCCTTTCTTTTGCTCTTAAAGGTGTAATAGAATCCTCTGGTCCTTTCCCATACTTCTCGCCTGTGGTCTTCCTGCAACTTATCAAGTTTGTGAACAACAATATCATACAGGGGCCATAAAAGGATTGAAGGTTGCATGGTTAAAGGACACCATAGCTCTGGCCTTAGTTGCTTTCCCAGTTCTAAATATTTTGGAACTCTATATAATGCTGCTTCCAAATTAGTAGGACTGTGTGGCTCTGATTTCTTGAGAGAATCAGGTAACCGTGCCCATCTACCTCTTACTCCAGTCATAGCTCGTTGGAACGCAAAGTAGGGCAAGTTTTCATATTCAGCATATACTTTGGCTCTAGCAGCAAATACCTTCTTTCTAATGTCTGGATTACTCTTCCCATAGGTTAATGTAAACCAGTCTCAAAGCATTTCTTCTGGTTGTTTACTTTTTGCCCTCAAGGGTAAAGGTTTTGTTCTCGCCTCATCTCTGTAATTAACTAGTTGTCTATCATAATTCGCCTCATTAGACATCCATGACATTAAAGCTTTCAAATGCACATCTCCTATATAGAGCAAAGGATTCCACTCAATTTCTGCAAGAATGAAAAAATTATGAATATACAACTCACACAATAGATTTTGCTGCCATGGTGGTAAGGTTTGATACAGCCCATAAAACTCTTGTGCAATTTTGAATTCTTCATTTACATTTTTGAGGGTTAACATCAACTGAAAGAAAAGATATTGTTCTTCCAAACAAAAAGCATATACTCGAGGAGGTGGTCTGCAAGCAAGAGCTTGATCAGCTAATTTAAGTGCATGTTCCATGCGCTGTTTCTGTCTTTCTAGCTGTTCTTTCAATTCTTCAATCTCCTCATTTTGTGATGTTATGATCTTGCTCATTCTTTTCTTCTCCTCTTTCCATAGTGCTTCAGCAAATAAATGCTATCCATATAATTGGAAAAGGAGTTTTTGCAAGGTGATGGCACTGTTATCCTTTTCATAATCTTTTTTCTTTTTTCGTTCCCGCCATAGATGTTCCGCCAAAGTATTGATCCATGTTGACTTATAGGGGATTAAGACAGTATTTGAATCATGACTTTCAGGAACTACTTCATTCTCATGGCTTGAAACACCTGTTAAATCCATTAAGGTTTCATTAATTTCTTGCTCACATGCTGCAAGAGGACTACCAGAAGCTCCTATCATCTCAGTGTGAAGGGGAGAATGGTTAGAAATTATCTACACAGGAGACTCTAGAGCAGGTGCTTTAGACAATATAGGATTTTTAAAAATCTGCCCTCTCATTCTAGGGCTTCTCCACAAAGGAGTTTCTTCTTGTACTATTGTCTTTTGCCTACTTTTCTATTTCAGTATCACTACTGTAGGATTAGTTGCTGCAGGAACCTTCTTTGTTTTCTTTTGTTGCTAAATTGTAGGACTAGGTTTTTGTTGAGCAACGATTTCTTTTGGTGACTTCCATTTCCTTTTAGCTTGACTAGTTGTAGGTTTCGGGATGTCCTACTCAAGTGGAGGCACATTTGCTTGAGTGGAAGCAAATTTTGGTTCAATCTCTTGTGCGTTTTTTGTTTCAGCTCCCTCAATATTTTGTTCTGCAGGCTCACTACTAGGAACTACATTTTCCTCACCCTGCTGTTCACTAGGGTCAACTTGGGGTTGTAGGGTTTTAAATTTAACAAAGTCATCCCATGTCAAAGGGGATACATCCCTAAGAGACCTTTCTATTAACAACTTAATCAAAGCATGGTGAGTGATAGAATTATCTTTCCCTTTTTGAATCTCTTCTGCACTAATACAAAGCATATTATACAGAAAATTTGGGAGATTCACGGCAATATTGTGCCTTATACAACTAAGCAACTTAAAATGGTGTGCATGTAAGTGAGAAAATTTGCCTTCACAAGTAAAATACCTGATGACATGCATTGCTAGGTCAGGGTATGGAGGTGGCAAAGATAATCTCTTGCACCCCTGCTTTGTAACATCCAATGGAGGGTCATGTGGGGTAGTGAACTGGGCCCTTGCTGACCTAGCATTATGCGAGCTCGGATAATGCTTTCCAACAGGAGGTAACCCTGTTACTTCTGCAATTCATTCTTCTATTGCAATTACTGTCAAACCCCACACAGAAGCTTCACCTTCATCAAATGTCCTGGTGAATTGTATAGCTGCTTCTTCATCATATGCTGTTAAATTCAAACAATAACCTAACCACCCGCATGCATTGAATCTTCTTACTGCTTCTACATCAGAGAGCAACAAAATGTGCTCTACCGACTCTTTTCTCTATAAACCTCCTCCCATTTCTTGATACTTCTACTACTTCATTTCCCTCTCCCTTTCTGAATGCAAACTTCAAAACTCTGTGTTATTTCTCAGATGCTTCATTGCTTCTTTTTAGGAACATTAATTGCCATAACCAATTGTTATGTGCCATAATTAAACTTTAGGTAAAAGTAAATCATGAATTTGCATGGAAATCGCCTGAAAACATGGTTCAAATGCCAAAATTTTTAAAAAAATAGGTCACATCATGGCTTAGCATGAAAAATTTGGCATGAACAAAGAAAAATTCATTTAGAAAGTGGGAGTACAACACTTGACATGGCATACTTATGGCAAAAAAGTTCTCATTAATAAAGGGTAATGCCAAGATTTTCAAAAATCATCACAGTTAATCAAGCATGTCATTGGATAGTACGACACTCCCTTGCCCCCTGCTAATTTTACGACAAGTGTCCTCACGTGTCAAACTAGTATGGGTTAGGGACTAGAATACACCGTAATTATAAAGACTATGCAGTATTAGATATAATTAACAAAATCTGCAAACTTATAAATGAATAATAATTTTAAAATGTTTATACCTACCAAGTCGATTGTCACATGCTCCAAAAAAGGTGGCGGAAATAATGTCAATGGTAGCATCCATTAGCATGTGCAGATTTGATTAAAAACACAAAAACGTAAGTATGTAGAAAGTGAGTGGATGGAAGATTAAGAAATGGAGTGAGGTGGGTGGATGGAAGATTAAGATATGAATGGAAAGAAATATCATGAAAAGAAAATGGACTTTATGCGAACATAAAGTTATTATTATGGACATGCAAATTAGAATTAGTGTTGAAGAAGAGCAGGCGGAAGGTTTTCACCTTCGGCTGCAGGAAGAGATACTTGAGTTGTTGTTGGATCTGATTGTTTGAACTGTTGCATGAACTCAGCTTTTGTTTAAGGCTATTTGTAAAGTTTAAGGCGATGACCGTTGATCAACATGTTGAAAGGCTTATCATCAATTGTGGTTACTTGAACTGTTCCATTGTCAAAGACATGGATGATTTTATATGGTCCTAACCATCGTGTCTGCAGCTTCCCTAACATATCCTTGAAGCGAGAATCATACAATAATGCCCAGTCACTAGCTTTGAACTGTTTGTTGAGGATATGAGAATCATGCCAATGTTTTCTCTATTTTTGCACCAGTTTAGTATGTTCTAAAGTGGTCTTGCACATTTCATCCAAAAAATTAAGATGCATGAGACGTTCTCTTTGTGCTGCAGGAAGATCAATATCTAAGGTCAAGGCCGTTCTTAAAGTCTTGTGTTCAAATTCAATTGGAAGCATTTCCACTTTCCCATACAAAAGCTCAAATGGTGTGAATTCGGTAGTGGTTTTCCAAGTTATTCTATAAGCCCAAACAACTTCTTGTAACTGGCTGGTCCAATCCTGATGATGCAAATGGACTATTTTGGTTAGAATATTTTCCAGCTCACAGTTGGTAACTTCTGCTTGTCCATTGGCTTGTGGATGATAAGGACTGGATCTGCGATGCCTGATGTTATACTGTTTCATCAATTCTGAAATCAGGTTAGAAGTAAACTGTGTGCCTTGATCAATAACCAATTCTTTAGGAACTCCATAACATGTAAAAATCTCTTCATACAGGAATTTGGCAACTTTTTCATCACGGGCATATTTCATAGCCTTAACCTCAATCCATTTGGTTAGGTAGTCAGTACAAACCAGAATATAAGACTTCCCATTGGATGGAGGATCAATAGGACCGATGAAGTCCATTCCCCATTTGTCAAATGATGTTAACACCAGTTGAGGGTTCAAAGCCATTTCATCTGTTTTGGTTGGGTGACCCATTCTTTGGCATTGGTCACACTTTCTTATATAATTGATTGCATCTTTATGAAGGGTAGGCCAATAGTAACCAGTGGCTAAGATTTTGAAAGCTATTCTTTTGGCTGCAAAATGTCCTTCGCAAGGCTCATTATGACATGCATGCAAAATATCATATGTCTCATCTTCTCTTACACATCTGCGCATAACTTGATTAGGTCTAGTATAGAATAGAAAATTGTCTATCCATGAGAAATGGAAGCTTTTCTGTATGAGTAGCTTTCTCTCTTTATAAGAAAAATGCGTTGGTGTCTTATTAGTTACAATGTAGTTAGCGATATCTGCATGCCATGGAACTTTAACAACAATATGAAACAAATGTTCATCTAGAAATGCATCATCTACCAGAGTAGTGTTAGTATCATGATGATTGATTCTTGACAAATAATTAGCTACAACATTTGCTTTTCTAGGCTTATCTACTATGGTTATGTCAAATTCTTGTAACAAGAGTAACCATCTTGCTAACCTACCAGTTATAGTAGGTTTGTTCATGAGATACTTGATTGCTGCACGATCAGTATGAACATAGATATGATAACTTGTGATGTAATGCCAAAATCTATTTAGAGCATAGACTACTGCTAACAATTCTTTTTCAGTCACTGTGTAATTCAGTTCTGGACCATGAAGACTCTTACTAATATAATAAATGGCATTCTCAAGATTTGAGTGTTTCTATGCTAAAACTGCTCCTATGGCATAATCAAAAGCATATGTATATATGTGAAAAGGTAGGTTCCAATCAGGGCCTTGTAAAATTGGGGTTGTGGTCAAAAGTTTCTTAAGCTGCAGGAAAGCTTTATCACACTTAGGTGTCCATTTGAATTCAGCTTCTTTTGTAAGCAACTTATACAAGGGACTGGCTATTTTACTGAAATCTTTTATAAAACGCCTATAATATCCAACATGTCCCAGAAAAGATCTGACATCTTTTAATTTTGTGGGTATGGGTAATGTTTGAATTACCTCAATTTTAGCTGGGTCTACTTGTATACCTGCAGTAGATATGAAATGACTGAGTACCACACCCTCTTGCATGAGCATGAAACACTTTTCACTATTTAGTGCCAAATTATGTTCTTGACATCTTACCAAAACTTTTTCAAGATTTATCATTGCTTCTTCAAAAGTAACTCCAAATGTTGTAAAGTCATCCATATAGATTTCCATACAATCATGTGATATATCAGCAAAAATACTAATTACAGCCCGTTGAAACGTTGCAGGAGCGTTACAAAGACCAAATGGTAAAACAGAGTATGCAAAAGTTCCCCATGGATAGGTAAATGTAGTTTTGTCTTGGTCTTCAGGAGCAATACTAATTTGCTTATAGCCACTGTATCCATCTAAAAAGGAGAAGTACTTCTTTCCAGCTAGTGTATCCAAAACTTGATCTATGAATGGTAAAGGAAAATGATCCCTTTTAGTAGCCTTATTCAACTCCCTATAATCTACACAAATTCTCCATTTTCCTCCTTTCTTAGGTACTATAACCAGTGGCGATACCCATTTACTATCAGATATAGGATAGATAAAGCCAACATCAAGCAGTTTCTGCAATTCTGTTTTGACTATTTCTTTGAGGCTTGGATTTATCCTCCTCTGAGGTTGACGAAGTGGTAGACAACCTTCATTAATGTATATCCTATGGGTACACAGTGTAGGGCTTAATCCTTTCATATCATCATAATCCCAAGCAAAAGTCTTCTCATGCTTCTGAAGCAATTCTTTTAATTATTCCATCTGTATGGATGTCAATTTGGGGTTAACATGTAGTTTATGGCCTTTACTCAATTCAATAGGAATAGTGGATTCTATCATAGCAATTTCAGAGATTGGGCTTCCTTCTACTTCACAAGAAAGTAGTGAACAAAGATTTTCAAGTTCCTTAAGTAAAGTACAACTTGTATCACACTCCTCATATGTAATCAATTCTAATACAGAGCTTTCAGACACATCTTTTCCTGCCACACATGTGTTGGTAAGGATGCTCTGGATTATTGAATCTTCTTCTTGCAACTTTAGAAAAGATTGCCTATGTAACATCATAAGTTGTACTATGGAATTTATCTCTTCTTCTTCATCTCCTAAATCTGGCCAAAAAGATGTACTCAAATCTGGTAATGGTTGTGCAGGAGGATATACATCAAATTGCTTGGTTGCTTGGCCATTTGATATGGTCATATTCCCTGATCTAATTTATGTTTGCATCAGCTATGGCCAACCATGGTCTACCTAGAATGACAGGATAGCCAGATAGGTTTACTTTAGGGGACAAAATCATGAAGTCCATAGGATATTCTAGGGAATCTAAGGTCACAACAATATTTTCTATCATTCCATCAGGAGTGACAGTGGAACTATCTGCAAGCTGCAGAATAGTTGGTGTGGGCCTTAATCCTTCTATTTGTAACTTCTTCATGGTTTCTTTAGTCATCACATTTATAGCAGCTCCCAAATCTATTAAGGCATTTTTAACAAATTGACCATTGATGCTGACACTTACTACTGGACTCCCTGGGTCAGAATATTTTTGTGTAATCACTCTTCCTAACATGATACCAGCTAAATGTCCAACAACATGAACTATGGTAGGATCCTTCTTCTTCCTTCCAGGTTTCTTTAGACAAGATTTCCTTATAGCTTTTCCATAAGCAAGAATGTCCTTAATAGCTTGAAACAAAGGTATTTAGACATGCATATTCTTCAACTGGTTAACAATGTCAAAGGGTTGTTCCTTGCTTTGTTCCTTTTGTATTAGTTGGTCTAGAAAAGGAGACTCTACTGCTGGTTGGTCTGGTATTGGTATGGTAACATTAGTTAGGTCAATAGGTTCATCAACCAAAGGTTCTTGATGCTGTAGGAGAGTTTGATACTTCAATTATAAGAGGTGGCCTTGGTGCTGGTAAGGTCATTCTAGATCTCAAATGTATATCTGCGACATCCAGGATATAAGCAGGGTACTGCTGGGTATCAGTACTATACATGTGTTGCTATGGTTTGCTATTTGGATTTGGCTGAGGTTGTGCATGTAGCTGTGTTTGCTTTTGAGGTCCACTATTTGCAAGTGGTGGCATTAAAGCAGGTTGTTGAGCTAGAGGGGGTAATTGTAGAACACCAGTATTTTGGCTAGGCCATTTTTGAGATCCCTTCCATTAGTTTAGAGATTGCCAATTCCCTTGGTTTGGAGATTGCCAATTCCCTTGGGGTAGTTGCCATTGGTTCTGGGGCCATTGGTTATTCTACTGGTTAGGCCAAGGTTGTTGGAAATTTTGAGACCATTGAGACTGTTGTGGGTTATTTTTCCCAGCATTACTCCAATTGGGTTGGTTTTGTGGGGGACCTTGGGTATTGCAGTTTTGCCATTGATTACCATATAAATTTGAATTTTACAAGGGGTCTTGAGGCATACCTTGACATTGAGCCCATGGTCGGTGTTGAGCAACAAAGAATACTTGCTCATCATCCCCATCTATCTTCACATATTCAGTTGGAAGATGCTGGTTCTCCATGCTTGCAACCAATTTACAGTGGCAATCTTTCTTTTGCTTTCGGCAATGAGAACAGTACTCATCTAGTTGTAACTTAGCCTCTGCTTGCTTGTTCTTTGTAGTCATTGTATCCAACTGTGTAGCGACATCATTACTAATGTCTTGTTTGAAATCTGACAACAAATTGGATATTTCAAGTTTTGAAATGCCTTGACTAATTCCTTTTGTAACTGTAGAATGAGGTCCTCGACCTTTCTTCATGGTTGACCTTGAGTAGTTATGACATATCTTTTTGAGGTCATCCCATTGAGCTTGATATACATCTCCATCGGCCATCAGGTCCAATGCTTCCAAACAGTCTTCATTCATTCCTCTTAGAAAGACTAGTTTTTGAGAATATTCAGACAATGTGTGCTGAGGATTCTTTTGTAGTGTATATAAAAATTAGGAAAAATAGTCTTCTAATGTCTCTTCCTCCTTTTGTGATATCCTAAAGATATCATCTCCTCTTGTGCTAGATGCTTTGCAATATTCTTTATATTTTTCCAAAAATAAGGCTTGCATTTCATCCCAATTTATAGCTGCATTGGCTCCTAAGCCCATGAACCATCGTAAAGCTGATTCTTTCAATGTGGTTGGAAATAATTTAAGCTTATGGGCAGCAGTGTTGTAGTCGAAACTACGACAAAGGATGTCGAACTCAAACAAGAAGGTATCAGGGTCTTCAGTTGCAAGGCCGTAGAACTTCAGAAGAGCAGTGGGAGGTATATTCTTGAGATTGGCATTGGTTATGAGACTTGGAAGTGGAAATGGAAAAGTGGGTTGTGCCACGACTAGTGGGACTAGATTATGAGGTTGCTGCTGAAAAGGAAGGTTAGGCACTGGGTGATTAACAACTGGTGGATTCGAGGGAGTGTTATCAAGAAAACTGATCAATATTTCAGTGAAGGGCTGGAGACCAGATATATCTAGGGATTCAACTCTTGATGATGATACTGTGGGGAAAATATGACTTGCGTCTTCAAAGGGCAACTCAACTTCTTCTTCAACTTCTTCATTCAAATAA
Source organism: Cupressus sempervirens (assembly GCA_028749045.1). Lineage (NCBI taxonomy): Eukaryota > Viridiplantae > Streptophyta > Pinopsida > Cupressales > Cupressaceae > Cupressus > Cupressus sempervirens. Next base: position 827,511,652 of record CM053790.1, on the reverse strand, counting down.
TAGATCCCTATGGAAGAAATCTGCCATATTCATCTCGTCATCTTCCTCTTCGATGCATGCAACTAAAATTTTCACTGGTAAAAAAAAAACTTAATCTAAAAACTATGACTCAAAAATGCTCCTAGCTTGACACCATCCCCGACAACGACGCCAAAAATGAACCGCCTCACAATAGGTGTTGCATAGTCATGCGCTAGGCCTGGCTTAGGAATAATCTATTTAAGCTAAGGACTACTTTTCCCCTACCATGAGGTGCATTTAGATTTTCAACCCAAGGACGTATACTTGAAATGGTTGGCACAGTATGTCCACTAGGTACCTTGATGAGTCATTATGCTTGTGCTGCAAGAAAGTAAAAAATGCAAAGGAAGGAAACTACACTACTACTGTAGAAAGGAAACTACTGAATCTATGAATGTTGAAAACACAATGACAAGATAACAGAGATTCCATCTTGACTCATCCATTAGACTGTTCTTGTAGATGCTGCAGAAACGTTCATGAAGTTTGATGCTACAAGAAGGAATTAACTAGCTATGCCTTATTTAAAATATTGCTAATGCTTAGTAAAATGAATCTATTCTATCCTAATCTAATCCACTTTCCAAGTGGGCCCCCTTGGTTGGCTTCTCTAATCTACCAACACATGATAGAAACTAAAGAGAACTAATTCATTTTATTAATCAGTCATTACGTAATTCAGAATTGTAAAACACAACTGCAACAAACTGTGAATTAGTGTTTTCTCTTACTCGATAAAACTTATCAAAACCAAAAACTGAAAAACTAAAAACTTTTACACACAGGAGTCAATCCTGATATATATAGGGAATCTACTCTTTATTACATAATAGAAAAGTAACTATCCTAAGTTAAGTCCGTAGGAGAGAATATAGGAGAACAACTAAAAATGGAAAGGAAGGATAACGGAATTGAGGAGGGAGCAATGAAGTCACGGCATCCACTTGTTACAACGTAAACGCAAAGAAGGTAATGGCTCTTAAAAACTCCTCCTTATTTGCTGCCATGTTTCCTGGAGTGGTTATAACTTCCTTTTCGTGGTTGTTCCTTGATACTCATTTCTCCTTGAATGCTGTCGGCAACCAACTTCTGGATTCTTTCGCTCATCCTTTAATCCTTATCATCAAGTTAGTTATGATATAAAACATATTTTCAAATAAACATCCATCAAACTAAATTCAAGCATAAGAACGCACATTTGGATATTTATATGAAATACTGCATATTAGATATAATTTAGGCAAAGGATGACATAGTTTTTCTACCCCATAAATCATCAAAGGTTTATCAAACATAAGCTTATAAGTGTTAAAACAAGGATGAACAGAGTATCATAAAGTATCTTAAAAATAACAAAATAAAGGCATTTTTTAGACTCATCAATATGCAACAGAAGGCTTGTGTTGTATGATTACAACACCAAGAGCATAATTTGATGCATCTGTTTCTATTTCAAATGACTGTTGCAAATTTGGAAGAACCAAAACTGGAGTTGAACATAGTTTGAGTTTTAAATCTTCAAATGCTTTTTGTTTTTCCTCTATCCACTAAATTTTTTCTTGTGTTCCACCTATGAGTGACTAATTAAGAGGCCATGCTAAATGTGAAAAATCAATTAGAAATTTGTGATAAAAGTTGGCTAGACCAAAGAAACTATGAAGTTCTGTGAAATTCTAAAGAGGTGGAAATTTTTTGATTATTTGTATATTTTTAGGGTCCATGTGAACACCCTCATGATTAATGATGTACCCTAAGCACTAGATGCTTTACATACCAAAAGAGAATTTGTTTATGTTGGCATAGAGTTTATGTTCTTGCAAACTCAATAGTATTTGTTCAACATGTTGCAAGTTTTCAGACCAAGTTTTACTAAATATGAGGATATCATCCAAATAGACAACTACAAAAGAATTAATGAAGGGTCTAAGAACATCATTCATCAACCTCATGAATGTGGCCCGTGCATTTGTCAAGGCAAAAGGCATAACTAACCATTCAAAAAAATCTTCCTTGGACCTGAATGTAGTCTTCCATATATCTATTGGGTCAATTGGTACTTGGTGATATTCGAATTTCAAGTCAATTTTTGTGAAGAACTTAGCCCCCTTAAGTTGATCCAAAAGGTCATTAATTCAAGGAATTGGATATCTATTTTTCACAGTAATTTTGTTAAGTGCCCTATAATCAATACAATATCTCCATGTCCCATCTTTCTTTTCTTTCCAAAACTATAGGACTGCCACAAGGTGAAGAGCATGGCTTGATATGTCCTTTTTCAATCAATTGCTAAATCTGTATCTTAATTTCATCATTTTCCAAAATTGATCTCCAATATATTGGTTCATGAGGAAATGGTGTTCTTGGAATTAAATCAATAGAATGCTTGACTTGGTAGTGTGTTGGGACCCTTGTTGGTGATTTAAACACACTATGGTATTCTTCTAAGAGTTTATTCAAATCCTTTTTTTGGTCTAATGTGGTGGCCACCTTAGTATGTGTGTTAAGGACAACTGACTTTGTTTTCTCAGATTGAATCATGATGAGTACAAAAGTTTTGGTTTGAGCAATTACACATTTATATTGTTTAGTAGTAATTAAAGAACCAACTTGAGTTGGGTATACCTCTAGTATTTGATATCTTTTTCCACCAAGCTTTGTTGTGGCACTACGTGGTCTGGATTTATACACCCCATGCCTTTGATACATGTATGGTTGCCCCAAAAAAAATCACATACATCTAAAAGTGCTACATCATTGATTATTTCATCCTTGAATAGTTTGATTGAGTATGATAGGTGACGTTGTTGACTTATCTAAATATCGTTTCCTTCACTAACCCATCCCATAGAGTATGGTTGTGGGTGTCTTGTCATTTTAAAACTTAATCTCTTGGTTATCTCCATAGAAATTAAGTTCTTCTGGCTCCCACTATCAACAATAAAATGTAGAGGCTTTCCATTAACCCACATCTGTGAATGGAATAATCTCTCCTCATCTTCTCATGGAACTACTTTTGTTGTTGCAACAATGGCATACGAGTCTACTTATACTAATGACTCATTTTTAGGAGTTTCCATTGGTGTGGATTCAGGCTCAACTTGCTCTCCTCATATTTTTGTCATCAAATTCTTAATTCTTCGACAATCCTTTGTGTTATGAGTTGGAATCCTATGTATCTCACACCACATGCCCGTATTTTTTTGTCTTTTTGGTAGCCCACCACGTATTCTTGGGTGGATTTGAGGGAGGGTCCTTCCCCACTAGTTTTCCCCTGAATTTATTACTACCTTCATCCCTTGGCTTATTATTTGAAAAGTAATCCCTTTTTCCTTTCTCTTTTAACTTAATTTTTGTAGCATATTTGTAAGTAGTTGCCAATGTTTCAATATTCAAGAATTCCATTTTAGTTTGAATGTATCTATGAATCCCACTACGATATTTCAGAATTTGATGCTTCTCTGAATCTTCTATACCAAGTTTTCTAGAGAGTGAATGGAATGTATTGGTGTAATCTTGCACATATTTCTCCCTCTTTTGTCGAAGCAACATCCATTCTATATATTTATGTTCATACACATCTTTAGGCAAGTATGTTTCTTTTATGTATTCCAAAAAATCCCCCCAAGTGGGTTTGTTATTAGATAATATTTCCAACTCTTCTCCTACCTCGCTTTCTTTATTCAATACTTTAGTTTCCCATGCTAGTTTGACATGAATTTCAACTTTCAAGAGGGAAAATGTTATTTTTTCTACATTAGAAAAATTATTTATAGAGAAATACATTCTAACTTGGATAACCAATTATCAACAACATTAGCATCGACTTTTCCTTCAAAATTTGGGATATCAAAGTTCACTTGTACTTTAAAAGGGGTGTTCCCATGAAGCGGTGTTATTGAATTTGACACTTGTTGGGTTTTCAAAATTTCTAAAAACTTACTCATCATATCTTCTCACTGCTTGGCCAAAGCCTCTTCCACCATCTTCTTCATAGAGTCTACCAAAGTATCTGACATATTTGGTTTTGTGTACCACAGAGGAAGGTATTCTGACGAATTTCTTATAGCCAATCCTAGTCTTTGATATGTGATTCTTGTATTAGTCAGCATACAGGAGCATTCCCACTCTGATACCACTAATCTGAATTGATGAATTGAGCTCCAAACACGATATGTGGTGAATTGTTTACCTGTGATATCAATGTTCAAATTTTGGAGATTCTTGCAAAAAATTGAAAGAGTTGTATGCAAACTAAAAGCCATCTTATTAATTAAGATTGAAAGAATATATATGATGATGGAATATCAACAACCACCATAACCATGAATTCAAATTGTTAATGTGGCTAAAATAAAAAAACAACAAATTAAACTAAACTATTCAAAACTAGGTGAAAAATTACCCCAACTTGTCAGGGTCATAAATTTTGACCCTAGCTCAGATTTTGAAACCACTTTCAGCATTAGAAAGAAGAACTAAAAACCTAATTTAGTCCTTAAAATAGAGAGCTTACGCTGCCTAGTTTTAGGGACTGATTACAATTTTAGCTTGAAATTTTGAGTAGAATACCTTCAAAAAGGCCAAACAAAAAGATATACAAATACTTTAAAAAAAATGAAAAATACTTTAAAAAAGATTAGATCTTCTATATAATCTGAATCATTTGGGGTCATGTCAAGTGCCTTGAATAGATCTTTGCATGGATCTGGCTATTTTCCCCTTGTTCTACTTCTCTCCTCGGCTTGTTTCCAGCCTCTTTTTGACAATTTTCTTTGAGAAACTGAAGATTTTGACTTTCTGGGTCAATAATGACTTGAACAGTCAAGGCCAAATTCAACTCTAACCTAGGTCAAGGATGACCTCAACCCTAACCTAGGGCAGAGTCAACCTTGACCTTGACCCCAGGTCCAAATTTCAAGTTCCAGAGGTTTCGAGATGTTGGGTTTCAAAAAGTTTCATTTTCCCACTTTTAGGTCAGCCATTTTGTGTTTTAGAATGGTAAACTATTAAATTTTATTTAATCTAGGTCCATTTCTAGGGGTTAAGGTTAATTGGGATTTAATTCTCCAATGTTAGCCTCTCTAAAAGTTTGTGCCCTAGATCACTATATAAGGAAGCCTCTTCTCATTTTCTCTAACTAGGAGAACCATAAGCTAACTAGAGAAAGAAGATATCAGATGATCCATTATCAAGCATTCAAGATCTAATTCATCAAGGAGATCCATTGTTAGCCATTGAAGGATTCAATCTCTATGGAGCTCTCTTGTTGAAGATTTCTCTATCCACATTCATTGAAGCCTCTTCCTATGATAAGATGTATTCAAGATTGGTGTTGAAGATATAATTCCATTGATTTGAGACATCCTACATTCATTTCTACATTTATTTGGAGCATCCATACTTGTGGATTCAAGGATTCAAATCCTCCACAAGGATTTAAATATAAGCAAGGTGAATAGTTCCATTTACTTTGTTTATACATATTGCAATTTTAATTACATTTCAAGGTTTATTTGAAACTAGGGTTTAGATTTGGATACCCTTTTCAACAAACTTCTAAGATCTGCAAACATAATTTTTGTCAGAGCAGTGCAAGTCAAGGTCAACTTTTTCAGCTAAGATTGTGCCTTGCTATTTGGGTCAAGGTCGACTAACCCTCAGAATGAAATTTCTTTTTTGGGTTTTCTTTGTCTCAACATTTGTAATTTGCAGGTTGCATCATTTCCTGAAACTGTGCACAAACATTAGAAATCATCATTTACCAGATTTTCCCTACTTTGAGGTTAGTATTTGTCTTCTATTCATTCAAGATTTCAAGTACATACTTTCTATAGTAGACTATAGGATTTCTCCTTTCTTCACATTGTCCATCATTTGATTCATTGGTGCATTGATCACTTCTTTGTGATCAATCCATTTTAATCTTTCCTTTTAGGAATTTGGGTTAAGGATAGGTCCTATAGTCCCCCTCTTATATCATACATATTTCACTCTATTCACATATCATCATCAATTTCCTTCCTATTCTCTGAAATGGTGAGGGAAATGGTCAACCATCCATAAGCTTAAAGACTAGTGTGACAAATAATGGGGGCATGTAAAAGATTTTAAAATTCTATAAAATGGATTTTGTATGAGCATAGTGGATAATGCCCATGATAGGGACTAGATATTAAATAGTAGGCCCTATTTTCTAGAAGGTATAGGATTTTACATGAAGCCATGGGAGCCCAACTTTGATCCAACATAAGTGGTCATCAGGTCTTTCCCAATATGGATTGAACTAAGGAACTTACCTTAAGAATATTGGAATGAAGAGTGTTTTAAACTAATAGGAAATGAGCTGGGAACTTATGTCCAAATGGTTGAAATGGTGGATAGGGTAACCTTTCAATTTTTTCTTCCCATCTGCATAATGTGGAATGACTATCATCCTTTACCAAAAATGGTAGATTTGTTTTCAGCAAAAGGAAAATGGAGACATGCTTTGTCTATAGAGGAGGAGTTGCATGTTTGTGTGGTGTGTTTGAGTGAAGAACATGATTCAAAAGGATTCTCTATAGAAGAAAGATTGAAAGAGAAAGAGGAAGAGAAGCTTCTCAATAAAGAATTGGTGTTGTTTGAAGCTTCCTCTATAAATAAAGGAAATGAATGTCAAGGAATGTTGGCAAGGAATGCTGAATGGGAATGTGATTTGGTTGTGAAATCATTGAAGAATAATGGAAGGATGAGGGGTATGGATGAAAGGCTAGGTGGAAAAGGAAATAGTGAAGGAATGCAATCTCAAGGAGGTATGGAGGAGGTTTTAAGGGAAGAAGGTGTTAGGGAGAAAGGGTTAGTGAGAGTTTTGATGGGATGTGAAGGGGAGAAACATGGTGAAATGACCTACTTCATGGGGGGAGGAGTTTAGAAACTATGGATTTTGGTTCTCCTTGACAAGAAAAAGTTAAGAAACCTAGTCTTGATTGGGAGTTGAGCTTGAGGTGAAGAATGGAAAAGTTTGATAACGATGCATGGTATTGCTTAGAAGATTTAGAGGGAGATATGTTGCTTAACAATGATTTTGGTAGTTTGGAAGACATCAAGATGAAACAAGAAAAAAATTAGAGAGCTTCTTTAATGATGAAGAAGGATCTAGGGAAGATTTAGAGGAGAATGATCTATAAGAGGAAGAGATGGAAGGGTTAGTAGAGGATTTTTTAGGGTTCTTAGATAATATTGCAATGAAGGAGAAGAGAACTCTATCTCAATTAGAGAGGAAAAACCAAAATATTAAGGTAGGGGACAATCAAAAGAAAGGAAGAAGGACTTTTAAGTCTTTAATCCATATTGTTGGGAGTGGAAAAGGAAAAAGAAAATTGAAAGTGGGAAGAGGGACTACCTCTTCTCAAAAGAGATGAATCTCCTTTTGTGGAATGTTAGAGGTTGAAATGCCCCTAACAAAATTCTCTTGATTAAGAGGGGGCTTGATCAATTGAGACCAAATTTTCTATTTCATGAAATACAGATTAAATTGGAGGATATTGCTAGAATGAAGAAAAGGTTTGGAAGATAGAATAGTGAATAGATGGAAGCTCTAGGAGCCTTAGGAGGCTTAGGGATTTTGTGGAAAATGGAGTCTTCTTTAGTGATATAATGCAAAAATGTTTTAATTAGCAATGGCTGAAGGTAAAGTCAAAGCATCTTGGAACAGAGTTTAATGTTATCAATGTTTATGGGCCTTCTTGGAATAGGGAGAAGAGGGTTTTATGGAAAACTTTTAATGAGGTTTTGGAGATTTTGAGTGATGAAATGATGATGTTAGGAGGTGATTTTAATGCTATCTTCTATCCTGAAGCAACAAGAGGGCAGAGAGGGTGGAAGTTGACAATTCAAGATGATTTCACAAACTTTGTTATGGAAAAAGGGTTAGTGGATATTCTATTAAAGAATGGGTAGTTTACATGGACTAACAAAAGAGTAGGTTTTGTCAAAATTGCAAAAAATCTAGATTGATTCTTAGTGTTTAGAGATTGGGCTAATGCCAATTGGATGGTGAAAGCATAAATCTTTCCAATCCATGTTTCAAACCATTTTCCTATAGGTTTGAGAGTCTGGGAAGATTTGTCTCCAAAGAGACGTCCTTTCAAGTTTGAGGCTATGTGGCTTGGGGCTAATTGTTTTAATTATTTGGTGGGAAGGTGGTGGACTAATGCACCATCCTTTGAAGGACACAAAGATTTTTTTTTCTTTAAGAAATTGCATTTTTTGAAAGAGAAGATGAAAATTTGGAATAGGGAGTCCTTTCATAATATTTTTTAAATGCAATTGGATTTGGAACTGTCTTTGCAAACTTTAAATGAGAAGGTTAGCATCCAACGGATGAGAGAGGAGTATTTTTAGGAAGAAAAGACACTGGGTAAAGAATATGAAGAGGTTTTAGCAAGGAAGAAATCTTTTGGTGTCAAAAATCAAGAGAAACTTGGCTCAATGAGGGGGACATAAATACAATTTTTTTCCCGTTATTCGGTCAAGGCAAGACATACACATAATAAGATTTTTTCTATTAAAACTATGGAAGAGGTTTTGTTAAGGGATGAAAATTTGATAAAAGAGTGTAAGAATTTTCCTTAGGGAAAAATGATGCCAAGATCAAAAAGCTCAAGGACAAACATAATATTGACCAAATGATGTATGAACATAATAACAATATGAGAATGAATAATGTACAAGTACACTAGAAGTGCTTGTATATAAAGACCTCTAGAATGACTAGGAGTTAGCAAAATGATAAGCCTCACAACTAAGCACATGTCCACCAAGAGTGGATTATCCTCCAATGAGCACAAAAGTTAGTGCGATGATGAGAGGATAAGCTTACATAGGTGTGTCACGTAAAATTATGTTGTAGACAACATGTGCTTAATTAGAGTGCAAACAACTGTGTTGTCTACATGACAACTCAGTTGATTATGCAAACTGTAGTGTTGTAGACACCATGTGCTAAAATAGAGTTGCCAACTCTTGTGTCATCAACAAGACAATTCATATGAGTACACATACTCCTAGGTGTCTAACCTAATAAATAATATAATAATGAATTAAACCTAAGTAAACTTAAGTAAAGTGTAAATAAGAATTATTTACATTAACACCCCCCTTAAGTGCAACTTAGGGTAATGCACTTAAGCTCACAAAAGCTATGACGAAAATGCATAATGGGTCCTTGCTACTAGGCCATGTTAGGTACCCAAGTACAAATGAAATGTTGGACACACAATGCAATCTCTGTAAAAATGGAGAAAGAGGGAAAACCACATGGGAAAAACCCTCTCTCGAAAAGAGAGATATGTACAATAAAGAAGAGAAGAGTCACGTGACCCCCCCAGTGAGAAATCTCGCACCTCTAAGAGATCTCACAAATGAAGATACTTGACCTCCGTGAAGGGCTTTGTGAAGATATCAACAATCTATTGCTTTGTAGGACAATATTGTAATGTAATGACTTGCTCATGAATAAGCTCTATGATGTAGTTCATATGAACCTTGATATGTTTGGTGCATTGATGTTGCACTGGATGTTTTGAGATTTTAATAGCACTCTGATTATCACAATGTATGATTGTGGGTCTAGGTATGTCAAAACCAAACTCCATAATTTGTTGTAGCCAAATAGCTTTTGTTGTCACATTGATAGATCCTCGATACTTAGCCTTAGTCAATGAAAGAAAAATGGTGTTCTAATTTTTACTCTACCAACAAATGTGGCCAAAACCAAGATGAAACATATATCCTGAAGTAGGCTTGCAAGAATCAAGATATCCTACATAGTCTGAGTCTATATAACCCACTAACTTTAGTCTAGTACTAGTTGCATAACATATCCCATGTGTATATGTACCTTGGATATAGTGCAAGATGCATTTGGCTACCTTCTAGTGAAGTTCATGTGGCTCTTGCATAAAATGAGAACCCATGCCAACTGCAAAGGATATGTCAGGGCACGTATGTGTCAAGTAAATGAGACTTCCAACCAACTATCTATACAAAGTTGCATCAACAAGTGGAGTGGAGAACTTTGCTACTAACTTAACACCTGAAAGGAATGGAGTAGATGCAGCCTTGCAGTCACTCATGCAAAACTAAGCAAGTTGATCAAGAGCATACTTGGGTTGTGATAATGTGATCCTTGATGAAGACTGATGTATCTTGATACCAAGGAAATAATGAAGATAGAACCAAGTCTATCATCGAAAACCTGTATTGTAAAGTAGCCTTAACACTATCAATGATGGATGCTTTACTTCTTGTAATGATTAAGTCATCAACATAGAGCACAAGTAGCAAATGAGAATCACCCCTCTGAAGAATATAGACATTCATATTGGAATGACATCTGGTGAACCCAACTGAGAGAAGGAAAGAATCTATATTGGCATACCAAGCTCTTGGAGCTTGTTTTAGTCCATAGATAGAGTTTTTCAATTTGCAAACCAAGGCAGAATCCTGGATGAATCCCTGTGGTTGCTCCATATAAATCTCATCATAAAGATCACCATTCAAGAATGCACTTTTCACATCCATCTGATGAACAACCTGTCTTTGAGCTACTGCTATAGCTAGTGTCAAACAAATGGAGTTCATTTTTGCAACTGGTACAAAGGTCTCAGTGTAATCAATGCCATGTACTTGAGAGAAACCTTTTGCAACAAGTCTAGCCTTATGCTTATTAATACTTCCATTTGCTGCAAACTTGGTTCAATATATCCACTTACACCAAACAAATTTTCTTCCCAGAGGAAGAGAGACTAAGTCCCATATAGTATTTCTCATAAGAGAATTATATTTCTCCTCCATTGCTCTATCCCACTCTGGAATACTTGAAGCTTCTTTATTCATCAATGCCTACCATATTTTAATTGACCATGTGGCATAGTTATGTGGTGTTAATTTTAAAATCTTAAAATTTCCCATGATGCAGGAAAAGAAAGATAACAAAAAAAAAAAGGGAACACAACACCAAGAGACACTCCCTTTTCACTCAATCAAACCCCCCCACCCCCCAAAATGAATGATTTTGGCACTTTATATTTAGTGCGTTTACAATAGCCACTTTCCAATTTTGGCCTTAGTGGTATTCTGATTTTTCTATTTACAACCTCCTTTTGGAGTTCAAATCTGGTACTAAGCACTGTCGCTAGGATGCACAACAATTTTGAAGTTTGATCAAAGCTATACAATGCCAAAAATGACCTATTTTTGAAAGTATTATTTTTGTCAACACAAGCCTATAATTTGATTGTAGATCTAGAAACTAGACAAAAATTTATTCACTTTCAAAAAAAGAGAACCTCAAAATGTGTCCATATGAGCCCGTATGAAGCATTTGAAGTTGCAAAATGCAGGATTGGACAAGTACAGTCACCAAAAACTAAATTTTCTGACAACTCCATGCACCAAAAATAGAAAATAATAGCACCACTAAAAACATTCAAAAAATTCTAGCCGAAATAAAAAAATTGCACTTGATTTGGAGTCCAGATTACTGAGATATGGCAACCTAAAGTCAGACTGTCAAATCAAAACTAAATATGGTGAGGGGTTTGATTAGCAAAAAACTATGTTAAATTTGACATCCAAATGACCATTCTGGCAGTGCAATTTGGCCTGCTAGTGATGATCAAATGATCATCAAATTTAATGCCATATTCAGATGACATCAATGAAAAATGGGCCCGTCAGATGATGTGGCAGGCCATATTGTATAATTGGTGACTGTGCAGGTGACATCAGCATACGTATATGACATGGAAATGCCACATGGTAGGTATATAAGTCCTGCATGGCACTAATGTGGATTTATGAGTGTCCAAATGGCTATGGTGGTTGCAGAGGTGTCAATGACTATACGTGTGATTGGGATCAGATGTGGTGGCCATTGACTTGGTGCGAAGGTCCACATGAAGGGTTAAGCTATCCAACTATCATTATGGAGAGGACACATGGCCAGCTATAGAAAAAACCTGTGGGAGTGTGTACCGACATGAGGTGGTGAACGTCACCGAATGTGAGGTTCAACGGTAGGTCAAAAGGCTAGAAAGTTACACGACTGGTGGGAGCAATGCAGGACTTTAGTCCCACATGCACTATGTATGCAACATGGTTGTGTTTTAAAAACAACCAACCAACCTATGTTACTTGGCTTTGAAGCCACAGTTAATATTTGATGCCCGCTATGTTAGGCGATCCCAGATTGTGTTTGGTGAAAATTGCTAGTGATATTTGTTAACATACTGTGTATAAAGTGTGACCGTCGATTATGATTTCACCAAAATTTGTGGTTTTGTGGGCCAATATGGAATATTCACTAATTTATGTGGAATATTCCTTTGCGGGGGCCAAGATTTCACCACCTAGTTCCTGCAAAAACATTTTCTCTATAGGCCCGATGGCTTTTTTTTTTTTTGAAAAAATAATTCAAAAATAATTGCAGAGAAAATATAGATTTGAAAATAAATTGAAAAGATCTGAAAATGATCATACCAAATTTTCAAATTGGGCCTTTAGGTGCCGGTTTGCAAAAAAATTGCCTCAATTTTGACTATAGCCTACGGTAGGCAAAATTATAGTCAAAATTCACCAAATTGACACTCTAGACACAATGGTGAGGTCTGCTTTGGCTCTAGACATTCCCAATGACTGCGATACTCTAGATCTAAATTGAGGTCCTCTGAGAGGTAAAGAAAGAATGGTCTCCAATGGCTATGTGAAGAGAATCTCCCTTAGCTCTGATACCATGTAAGAATTTGCCTTAGGTCAAAATGACACCAAAATCAAGAAGCTCAAGAACAAGCACAATATTGAACAAATGATGTATGATCATAATAACAATATGAAAATGAATAATGTACAAGTACACTAGAAGTGCCTATATATAAAGGCCTCTAGAATGACTAGGAGTTAGCAAAATGATAAGTCTCACAACTAAGCACATGTCCACCAAGAGTGGATTATCCTTCATTGAGCACAAAAGTTAGTTTGATGATGAGAGGATAAGCTTACATAGGTTTGTCATGTAAAATCATGTTGTAGACACCATGTGCTTAATTAGAATGTTATCTACATGACAACTTAGTTGACTATGCAAACTCCAGCATTGTAGACACCATGTGCTAAAATAGAGTTGCTAACTCCTGTGTTGTCAACAAGACAACTCATATGAGTACACATATTCTTAGGTATCTAACCTAATAAATAATAAAATAATACATTTAACCTTAGTAAACTTAAGTAAAGTGTAAATAATAATTATTTACACTAACAAAGAGGAGGTTGTCTCCTTTTTTAAAGGAAAGGGACACAAGAAGTAGTTGATGATGAAGGGTTCAATGAGGTTTTAGAATGTCCCACAAAAAGTTACCTTAGAACAAAATAAGATGTTATATGCTAAAGTTTCAAAAGAAGAGATGTTTCAAGCTTGATTGGGCTTGGTAGAGATAATAGCCTTGGTCCAGGTGGGTTTTCTACAAGGTTTTTTAGAGCCTTTTGGGATTTTTTTGGGCTAGGAGGTGTGAGAGGTGGTGAGGAATCTAGAAAGAGAGGTTTTATTTTAAAATATTTGACTAATACTTTCATTGCTTTAGTGTTGAAGAAGGATGATGTAAAGAATTTTGAAGATTTCAAGCCTATTGCATTGTACAATAGAGTGTATACGAGAATTTCAAAAGTTATTGCTAATCAAATCAAAATGATTCTTGGTGTTGTTATATCCTTAGATCAGAGTGACTTCTCCCTAGGAAGATCCATTTATGAAGGGTTAATAATTGCTCATGTAATGATTCATTCTATAAGGTTAAAGAAGTTGGATAAGATGATGGTGAAATTAGACATTAAGTGGGCTTATGATGAAGTAGATAGAGCTTTTTTTGTAAGGATTTTTGAAAAGTTTGGGTTTGATCCTAGATGGATCAAATGGGTAAAGAGTTGCATCTCAACAACTTAATTTTAGGTATTGGTAAATGGTAGTCCTCAAGGTTTTTTTTGAATTAGGAAAAGGTTTAAGACAAGGGCACTCTCTTTTCCTATTTATCTTTATCATTTTGGTAGAGGTCCTAGGAATATTGAATGATAAATGAAGAAATATGGGTTGTGGAAAGGGGTGAAGATTGTTGAATAGGTGGAGGTTGTCTCTCACCTACAGTTTGTGGATGATATTTTATTAGTTGGCGAAGCCTCTAAAAGGCGGGCTTGGATAATGAAACAAATACTAGATTTATATGGTAAAGCTTCATGCTTGAATATAAATTGGATTAAATTAGAATTTTTTTTTTTTTAATACATCCCAGGGTAAGGAAAGAACTATCTATAGGATCTTGAATATTCAATGTGGGATTTTTCCAAGTATATAACTTGGGAACCCTTTATTTCAAAGGAGAAATAGGGTTGATCAATGGAAAGGTTTGGTGGAGAATTGTTGGAGAAATGGTTGAAAAGGATGGAAGGATGGAAAGGGATATGGTTAACCTTAGTTGGGTGTATTTTGATGTTGAAGTCAATTGTTTCTGCGGTACCTATTTTCTCAATGATATGTTTAAACATTCCTAAAAAAGTTATTTAGGGTATTGAAAAAAAAATGAGGAAATTATTTTGGAATGGCTCATTGGAGAGTAACAAGATACCTTTGCTAAGTTGGGATAAAATATGTCAGCCAAAGAAGTGGGGTGAAGTCTAGTTAAGGGATTGGAATTTGATAAATTTAGCTCTTGGGGCAAAACTTGTATGGCAAATTTATAGTGTTGATCTCTAAACCTAGTTGTCTATTAGTGTCCAACACTTAGTCATTCTCTATTGGTAAGAAGAGACTAACTGAGAGGGGAGGGGTGAATCAATTATGATAAAATAATTCCCTATCCCTAGATGTCAAAATACACTTTTCACTGGTAATGCAATATTACGATTAAAGCTAAGTTCTTACTGTCACCCAGTTAACAAATTAGTCTTATGAATATTAATCTATTTTAACCTTTAATAACTTATTTGTAGAAATTTAAAGCATAAAGAAAATAACATGAACACAAATGACACTAAGATTTAATGTGGAAACCTAATTTGGGAAAACCACCATGCAACTAGTTACAATATTTTTCACTCTTTTGAAGTGAACCCTATTAGGAGCCAACCGTGTCAAAGGTTACAAAACATACTATTAAGTATGACCCTATTAGAGGATTTAGATCACCATATTAGGAGTGGCCTAGTTATAGGTCTTCAAATAGTTCATACTTGAAATGTCACCTTGTTAAAGGATTTATAATATGACTATTAAATCAATTTTGTTTAGATATTTCTTCACTGCTACAATGGTTAAAAGGCAACAATAATTTGACCTAATTTATGGAGCAACTACCTTTGTAGATTCAGTTCTCTATTCTAGCTTGACCTTTGGATCCTTATTGATTAAAATATTCTTTGCACCTTATTTTCCACACTTTCCTGCTCTGCCTTTCCTTCACTGACATATCTATCTTATTCCATGTATTCCACTTATTCATTTTATTCTCACTACTTAACCTTTCTTATATATCATAAAGCTTTGATAAGTCAACTTGAATAACCTTTCAAATAATCATTAAACATCCAAATAGGCAGCCTTAATTAGTTAATTGTTAGACAAGTATGTTCTGTAGTCACTCAGTCAATATTGAGATTGAACACTTGGTTAACACTAGAAGTCCCTTGATGTTTGACCACTTAGTTAAAACTACAAGCAAGATATCCTTCATTAACTGACTACTCAGTTAACACTAGACATTCTTCATTACCCAACTGCTCAATCAATACTGAATATACTTGGTTAATACTACAAGTTCTCCATTTCTTAGTTAATATTAACATTTGTATAACATCAATGACAACATACAATTTGAAGAATTATTTCCAACAAAATCTCTATTTGGAACTAATGGAAACACAACATGTTAACATACAACAATAAGAGTATGAGTAATTAGATAATATCCTTAGTTTCATTTTGTTTCTCATGCATTCCAAATCCCTCTGAGATTCTACTTGGATCTGTCTCAACTACTTCCAAATGAATTCTCCCTCTTACATTTGTCATCACTTTGGTTTGTGCTTTTCATTTTTCTCCCTATTTGTTGTAGATTCCATCATCTGAATACTTTCCTTCTAAGATACAAAACTCCCCCTCTTCCTCTTTGACATCAAATGCCAAAGGATACATACTTTGAAGTTACTATGTACCTTTTGTACTAATTCATATGCAATATACTCTTCATTTCATACCTAAAGTGTGACAATCTGCATCAACTTGATAGATCTTCAATGGAACTTTGTTGATTCATCACTATCTTGTGCTTTAGTAAACATCATATAGGGGAATAACCCTTAGTTTACCTCTTAGATACATAAATGCATCCTTAGGTAATGCCTTAGTAAATATGTTAGCTATCCACTCCTTAGTGTTCAAACATTCCAATCTCACCTCTTTGTCTTGAACCAATTCTGTTGGGAAATTATACTTGATTGCATTGTGTTTTTTCTTGGTGTGCATCACAAGATTTTGGATATGTTGATTGCACTTGTTTTGTTACAGTAGATAACCACTAGTTCCTTGATTTTCTCCTTCATTCCTAACAATAATTTCTTGACCCATATTATGTTAGAACAATCAATTACTACAACAACATACTCTCCCTTTACTGTTAATTGGGAAATATAATTTTCTTTCTTTCTTGTCCAAGATACTAATCTCTTTCCAAGAAAGAATGCTCTTCCACTCATGCTTTTTTTGTCATTAATGCTTCCCACTGAATAGGTGAAAAATGGAGCTTTAACAATGCATCTAACTTTCCGAATTATTCATTTGTATTTTCAGTTGAAATTGAATAAGTAAAGTAAATATAAAAATGCTTGAAATTAGATAAGATAAGATACATACCTCATGATGGAATTAATTTGGAAATACCTACTTTCTCATATTTGTGCACAGTTATAGGGAATTCTACAACTTGGTTCAAACTAGAAATGCTGAGACAGAGAAAACCAATTTTTTTTTGTCTTTCTGAGGTTAGGTCGACTTTGACCTAGATAGAAGGGCACAATATTACCCCTTTATTTCTAACCTTGACTTGCACTGCTTTGAAAAAAATTCTATTTGTGAATCCTAAAAGTTTGGCAAAAAGGGTATCCAAATATGCACTAATATTTGCTATCTCGCACCTATACTTACAAGAAAAAGGGTTTTGTTGTTTGGATGAGGATTTGCCTTTATCAAACCCTGGTTTGGAATCAAACTTTTAGGAATTTTCTATAGTTCTGATACCATGTAAAATTTTTCCTTAGGCAAGAATGAAATGCCAAGATCTAGAAGCTCAAGAGATAACACAAGATAGACAAGATATGATCAAATGAGAATGGATATCAGATGCTTTGATGAATACATCATAGAAGTGCCTTGTATATAAAGGCAACTAATATGACTAGGAGTCAACAAAGAGATAAGCATACCAACTAAGCACATGTCCACCAAGAGTGGATTATCCTCCATTGTGCATGAATGTACATGCAACAATGAGAGGATAAGAATGTAAAGGTGTATCTTATAAAGAGATTTAGTAGAAGACATGTGCTCAATTGGAGTGCAAACTACTGTGTTGTCAACATGACAACTGATATGAATATGCAAACTCCTAGGTGTCTACATGACAACTAATATGAATATGCATTAACCTAAGTAAACTTAAGTAAAATGTAAATAGTAAATATTTATTTACACAACACCCACCCTTAAGTGCAACTTAGAAGAATGCACTTAAGCTCATAAAAGATAGATAATAATGCAAGATGGGTATTGGCTACTAGGCCATGTTAGGTACCCATGTACAAACTACAAGTGCAAAGATAGATGCAATGAAATCTCTCATAAAGTAGAGAAAGAGGGAAAACAACATGGGAAAACCCCCCTCCCAAAAAGATATGTAAAATAAAATAGAATGAGAGAGAAGACCTCATGTAAGGAAAAGATCCCCGCCATAAGTAAGAAGAAGAGGAAGCTAGACCAAGTAACCCCCTCCAACATAAAATGTACACCAATGGTAGATGCTCTAGGCTTGATGTAGGAACTGCTCCATGAGTGTAGAACAACATTCCTCCCCTTAGGAAGAAACATAACCAAAGGTGTATCACTGAAGCCTCACCCATCTATAGGAAGAAACCTCAAAATATATGAAATCTCTAAAACCTACTCAAGTTTCCCCATGTCAATATTGAAAGGTGCCTCCTCCAAATCATGTGTACTATGCCACTCTCATAAAAAATATAAATTAGGCTCAACTAAGGATGAATGTAGAACATGTATCAAAGACTCAAATATCTCCTCTGAAGAGAAAGTGACTTCCTCCAACTGTTGTATCAAAGGATCTACCATCATGTCAACGTCAAAAGACTGATCAAGTAGAGAATGAAGATGAGGGTTAGCATGCTCCCTCATAACAAATGAAGAAGGACCATCTTCAAAAAAGTGAAGATGAATGTCATCAATAGTGTCTCCCAAATTTGCAATGTAGGACTTGACAAACAAACTGGAAATGTCTATCAAGTATTCATACCAGGGAACTGAGTCTGGAAGACAATGACTATCTTATTATACTGAATCATTTGAATCCATGGCTATGTGAATACAAATATCATTGGGAACAAAACTAGATGCAATGTCAATAGGAGGAGAAGAAATGGATGGCTTAAGAATTTGATCACGTGTGAGAATACCCAAGTTCAAGTAGCCAAAGTCCTCCTCAAATTCTTAATCAACACTATAAGTGTGATCAAAATTTGTTGAAGAATCTGCTAAGAAATCACTATCATCATGATGAGCAAATTCTAAGAAGTAGTATAGCCGAGACACATGATCAACCACCCCTATAGCAATGATCTATCTAGTCTCTAAGTCTCTAATAAAAATTGAATCAAGTTTGAATTTCACATTCCTTCCTCTATCTCCATGAGTGAGCTTATAGATGGATAGAAGATTATGACTTGTGTGAGGTACACACAACAAATCTTTGAAGTATCCCTCCCCCTTATCAATAGTTCCTTTCCCAATCACATTCATGTAACTATGATTTCCCATCAAAATAGGTGGAGTATGACAAGGATCAAATGATGAAAAAATAGACTGTGAAAATGCCATATGATGAGAAGCCCTTGAATCTAGAAGTCGTCTCCTTGAATCTTGACTTGAAGTAGCTAGTAAGTCTTAACCTTTGCCCATGTGATCCTTTCCTTTATCAAAATCTAAATGTGAAGAAGAGAATTAAGTGGTCATTATTGATGGTAGACCAATTTGATTCTTCTTAAGAAGATTCTTGAGTTCATCTATCTCCTTCTTATAACAATGATGTTCTTCGTGTCCATTCTTCTTGCAATATGCATAAATAAGAAACTCCTTGGATGATTTTCCCTTATTGTTGGAGTTTTCTTGCGGTGAGGAGGTTGAGTTTCATTTCTCTTATTTTGAATTTTTTTGCCATGATTTTTACTTCTTGTTAGACCCTTTTCCTTGATTCCCTTTACTAACCACCAATGCTTTGGACTTTGAAGACTTGAGAATCCCCATGCTCATAAAATTTGATTGTTCTACCATCAACATCTCTATGAAGGAATCAAATGAAGGCATAGTGTAGGAAGAACCTAAGGTCAACTTATGAGTGCTGAAGCTTGAAACAAATGATGCATACTCTAGAGGAAGTTTTCTCATCAAATTATAAATCAAATTTTCATCCTCTATGATAATTCCACAATCCTTAACCATTGACTTTAGCTCATGTGCCTTGGTGATATAGTCTTGAATTGTGTCAAACCCCTTTGGATCTAATGAAATGAAATTTTCATCAAGTTCAAAACCCCTAGCTTTGTCTATTTTTTCATACAAGCTAGCAAACTTATCCCATGTTTCCTTTACTATTTTACAATTATCAATATGGAAGATAAGATCTTCATCTACACACTTCGTCAAAGTACTAATAGCAACCTTATTGTTATGATTCCATTCATTTAGTTTATTAGGATCAAATGGTGCAACCATGGTTCCATCAACATAATTAATTAAACCTTTTTCCTTCATTTTATTCCATTCTCTAATTTTCCATGTAGCATAATTATGTGGAGTTAAAAGTGGAAACCTAGGATAACCCATGATGCAAAATAAAAGAACACAAGAGATAGAGAAGTGAAAACTTTCAAGACAACCCCCCAAATCACTCAATCAAAGAACCCCCCAAAATAGATGATTTTGACACTTTATACTTAGTTCGTATACAACTGCCACTTGTCAAAATGAACTAAGGTGGACTTCTAATTTTGATGGTTACAACAACAAATATGAATCTATATCAGACTCAACAAGACAAGACATAAGACCTCTCAAGGATCTAATTAATTACAAGTGCCAAAATAGGAAAAAAATGACCAAATGCTGAGAGTACTATGTCTACTCAAAATTATTCTAATCTGATATCAAATCTGGAAAGTAGACAAAAAATCATGCACTCTCAAAAAAAATAGCACCTGAATATGTGTCCAGATGAGCCCAAACTAAGCCGTTGAAGTTGAAAAAATTAGGATTTGAAATTTTTAGAAAAATTGAGGAATAGGGATTGCAAACAACCTGAAACAATGTGTAGATCACAAAATTCTACTCCAAAACAAAAAAAATTGCTCAAAAAAAGGAGTCAGTATGAGGGAGATATCACTGTTTGAAAATCACCTCTGTAATTATTTTTAATTAATTGTCACCATCGCACCTCCAAAAAAATGACTCTAGAGTTCACCTTAGATGTACAATTTGATGAAACAAGAGTCAATTTAGGGGTTTTTTGACCTTTTGAATGCGATGCCAACATCTAATTTGCACTAGCAAGCTCCAATCTTTGACTTGCAAAAAAATCTCTCCAATGGCTATGTAATGAAATCTTATGGCTCTGATACCATATAAGAATTTTCCTGAGGCAAGAATGAAATGCCAAGATGTAGAAGCTCAAGAGATAACACAAGAGAGATAAGATATGATCAAATGAGAATGGATATCATATGATTGGATGAATACATCATAGAATTGCCTTTTATATAAAGGCAACTAATATGACTAGGAGTCAGTAAAGAGATAAGCGTGCCAACTAAGCACATGTCCACCAAGAGTAGATTATACTCCATTGTACATGAATGTACATGCAACAATGAAATGAGAAGAATGTAAAGGTGTATCTCATAAAGAGATGTAGTAGACCACATGTGTTCAATTGGAGTAAAAAATGAATATGCATTAACTTAAGTAAACTTAAGTAAACTTAAGTAAACTTAAGTAAAATTAAGTAAAATTAAGTAAAGTGTAAATAGTAAATACTTATTTAAACCAACAAACCTTAATAATGGAATTAAAATAGAGAATGATAGCAAGCAGTAGAAATAGATCTAACAACAAAGCTATGATATTGGATAAACATGCAATTATATTTCAAATATAAATAAGTATGTTGATATGAAAGCTTGAACATAACATTAGAAAATGTAATCAAAACCTCCATGATTGTATGCTTGGAATCCACCTTGAGAGAAGAATAAATAGATCTTGAAGATTAACAAAGGAACTTGAAAGAAGATCACACCACCATGATGGTTAGATTTAGGGTTTTGAATGATGAATCTTGAATGCTTGAACCAAATCCCTTCAAAGGCTTGAATGCTTAATAACTTGGATGCTTCCTTGAAAGTGCTTGATGTAATGCTTGCTTGATCTTTCTTGATTGTGTAAATAATTGATTGTTTAATATCTTCTCATGTGTTGTTATATAAAATGAGAGGAGGAGGCTTCCTTATATAGTGATCTAGGGCACAAACTTCTAGAGAGGCCAACATTGGAGAATTAAATCCCAATTAATCTTTACCCCTAGAAATGGACCTAGATTAAATGAAATTTAAGAGTTTACCATTTTGGAGACCAAAATAGCTGATCCAGAAGTGGGAAAATAATTCTTTCCAAAACCCAACATCCAAAAATCATGGATCATTGAAATTGGGACCTTGGGTCAGGGTCAAGCTTGACCTTGACCTCGAGGTCACACATCTCAAGATCTCAGTCCAGAATACTAGATAAATGTAGAAAGAAAGTGGAAAAGGGGGAGAAAAGTAGAATATGGTGAAATAACTAGATCCATGCAAAGATATAATCAAGGTGCTTGACATGACCCTAGGCCACTTACTTAGAGGGCTAAATGTTCTTAACATGGAAGTGCTTCCATTTTAAGATGATACATTAAGCCCCCCACTTTAGCAAGAGTATGAATTCAATGCAAACTATTGGTAAAGGAGAAGAAAGAAGAGATCCAACTGGATTCACAATCAGATAAAATAACACTTAGCTAAGGATGCAAGCCCCTAGGCTAAGGATTTTAACTCAACATACACACACAAGAGTGAAAAAACAAAAACAAAACCAAAACAATACAAAAGAAGGGTTAGTACTAAACAAACCCAAATCAACTAGCACAAGAAACCTTGCTTAGAAATATTTCTCATACTAATATCATATTTGGAAAGCTATAATAAAAGCATAAATGATTACATAAGAAAGACAAGAGAAACACTATAAACAATGTAGCTTTATGATCCAGTCCTACTATCATGAAAGTGAAAAGAAAGAAAAGAGGAAGTGATTACCTCACCTAGCAAGATGCCCACCTTACTATGAATCACCAAGGGGGGAAGAGCCAAACAGGTGGCCAAACTTGATTGTTCACCCGTAAACTATGTTTCTAATTGTAATGCATCATCTGATAGCTTCTGGAATACCCATAGATCTACCTTCTTGTATCACTATGAATATGGAATGTGTGTCTCCTTAGGATTTAGCAACTTATATATGTTACCTTTGGAAGATTTAACATATTGAAAATGCGTGTCTCTTCAGGATTTAGCAACTTATGTGCATTACCTTTAGAGGATTTAGAAGATAAATAGAAAACTATAGTACAAGGGAGACCCTATATATGCCCCCCTCCTTATCATGGCTGTCTACTAGACATGATAAGCAAGAGAAAGAGGATACCTACTTCACAACGTAAGGAGATATCCTATTAACAACAATGTACACTATGTTCTTAGGGAAGGGTATTTGCCATTACATTAAAGAACATAGATAATCATGAAAAGGATATGTCACTTATGGAAAATGGATCCTCAAAGAGAAAGAGATTTTAGTAACAAGATCCCCAACATAGCGGAGTGCTTTGGATAAAATATCATCTTTCAAAAGAAAAATAGAAAAGGACCCGAGATTCAATCAACAAACCTCCTGCAATCAAGAGGAAGTGGAATCTTGGACAAAAGGAATTAAACTCTAACCCTAAATCAAGGGAGGGAGTTTATAAAGAACACAATTTTTAAAATAAAGAAGACATGATGACCTAGGAAAATGACCTCTCATAGAAAATGGATATCCATAGTCAAAACATCAATCATTATAATGAAATAATGTTGCAAGATAAACAAATGCAACTAACCTAAGGAAAGTAGATCCCTACAAAAAGAGAAAGAAGGAAGAACCTTGACCCCCAGGGATGAAGACAAGGGATACCTTTGCAAAACAAATATCTTCAAAAAGATATCTAGAAAAAGAAAACTATGGATGATTATTAACATAATACAAAACCATAGGTATAAAACACAAAAAAGATAACCAATTAAGGTCAAAACAAAATGTAATGGATCTTAGAGAACTGAAAGAAATACCTCTTTCCCCCCAGTGATGAGATAAGAGGAGAAAAGATCTATTTTATAGAAGAATGAGGAGTAAAATTATGAAGAAATCTGAAAGGGAAAGTTTCTTTTCTCTTCCCTTTAGTATCACTATGGATCAGATAAGAAAGGGAAGACAAGTTAAAGAATTCTTGCACATATGCATCATAAAACATAATTTGAGCCGCATCATAAGTGTGGGAAGAACTAGGAATAATAGAAGGAGAATTGGGAATATGAACATTAGGAATTAGATTAGGAAGGTTAGGATTAGGAAGAGTGTTGGAAGTGACAAGAATCAAAGACACAATTGGAGGAACACTTGTAACCATAGTGGGAAGACGGTTGGAATAGGTATAAGGAATACTATGGTAGCAGGCTATGAGGTAGGTAAAGACACCGGTGGAACACTCATAGGAAGAGATGTAACCACTATAGGAGGAGTGTAGGTACCAATTATAGGTAAAGGAATGGAAGAAGGTTCCACACTAGTGATAGGAGAAGTGAATCCCGAATCTTGAACTTCTTGAATTAAAGGTTTGATACCACACAAGATATTAACATCTTGATCATTATCACAAAGAGCTTTCTTAGAGGCCTCTATAGCTTGAATATAATTTTGAGGATATAACATTCTAGGTGCATCAATGTTGTAAATAGTAGAACATGAAGGTAACCATGTACACACCCTATGGTAAGGATCAATTGAAGAGGTTGTAAAGGAAGATGAAATAGGAATAGGATCAATGGAGATCTCATTCGAACAATTTCATCCTCACTTCCATGTACCTCATTAAGGGATTTATCCTCTTTTATAATAAAAGCCTCATCAAAGTATTCAAAACAAGAATAATACATATTGAAATACTAAAAGCATGAAAGTGAAAATGTTTTTGTATTTTAAAAAGATTTTACAATTTTTTAATTTTATTTTTGTATTTTTGAAATTAAATGCAAGAAATATAATCTTATAAGCACACAAGGTTTAAATATAACACAAAAATTAATAGTGAAGGTGAACACACAAGATAATATGAAGGGAAATCTAACACCAAAAACACAATAGGGCATTTAATTCCACAAAAGAGAGGGGCTAAGCTCATCGGGTTTACCAAAATGAATAGGTGAGAAATGGAGCTTTAATAATGTATCTAACATTCCGACTTATTCATTTTTATTTTGAGTTGAAATTGAATCAGTAATGTAGATCTAAAAATGCTTGAAATTAGATAAGATAAGATACATACCTCATGATGGAATTAATCTGGAAATACCTGCCTTCTGATGTCTATGCATAGTTTTGAGGAATTCTACAACTTGGACTAGACTGGAAATGCTGAGACAAAGAAAACCCAGAAAACTTTTGTCTTTCTAGGGTCAGGTCAACTTTGACCCAGATAGTGGGCCACAATCTTACCCCTTTATTTCCAACCTTGACCTGCACTACTTTGATGGAAATTCTGCTCATGGATCCTAAAAATTTAGCGAAAAGGGTATCCAAATCTACATAAATATTCATTGTCCCACCCCTGCACCTACAAGAAAAAAGGTTTTTTTGTTTGGATGAGGAGTTTCCATTGGTCAAACCCTGGTTTGGAATCAACCTTAATAATGGAATTGAAATATAGAATTCTAGGAAGTAGTTGAAGTAGATCTAACAATGAAGCAATGATATTTGATAGATATGCAATTATATTTCAAATATAAATAAGTATGTTGATATGAAAGCTTGAACATAACATTAGCAAATTTAAATCAAAACCTCCATGATTGTATGCTTGGAATCTACCTTGAGAGAATAATGAACAGATCTTGAAGATGAACAAAGGATCTTGAAGGAAGATCATAGCACCATGATGGTCAGATCTAGGATTTTGAATGATGAATCTTGAATTCTTGAACCAAATCCCTTCAAAGGCTTGAATGCTTGAATCCTTGATTCAATAGAGAACTTGAATGGAGACAATAGCTTGGATGCTTCCTTGAAAATTCTTGATGGAATTCTTTCTTGATCTTTTTTGATTGTGGAAATAATGGATTGTTTGATATCTTCTCATGTGTTGTTAGAGAAAATGAGAGGAGGCTTTCATATATAGTGATCTAGGGAACAAACTTTTAGAGAGACCGATATTGAAGAATTAAATCCCAATTAATATTTACCCCTAGAAATGAACCAAGATTAAATGCAATTAGATAGTTTATCATTTCAGAGAGGAAAATAGCTGACCTAGAAGCAGGAAAACAATTCTTTCTAAAACTCAACATCTAGAAATCATGGAACCTTGAAATTTGGACCTTGGGTTAGGGTCAAGGTTGTCCTTGACCTAGGTTAGGGTTGAGGTTGACCTTGACCTTTAGGTCACACATCTCATGATCTTAGTCCAGAATGGTAGAAAAATGTAGAAATAAAGTGGAAAAGGGGCTGGAAACAGGGGGAGAAAAGAAGAATAGGGGGAACAACAAAATCCATGTAAAGACCTAATCAAGGCACTTGGCATGACCCCATACCACTTACTCGTAGGGCTAAATGTTCTTAACATGGAAGTGTTTCCATTTTAGGATGATACACCTGCGTAATCTACATCACTAAAGGTTCTTAACTCAATATTTCCTCCTTTCTTATACCATGAACCCATATTCTCTAGTTCCTTTCATTAGAAATGTTTATAATAACTAGGGGGTGGAGGGGTGAATTAGTTACTCAAGGTCCATAAGTATCATTTGAATACTCAAAACAAGAAACATTCATTTTTTCTGGTTATCCTACTATAACTCAGCCTCTACTGAATACTAATAAACAAATTACTAGTAGTTCACTATCCTAAGATAACATAAATAGCTAAATGTAAAACACCACAAAACATTCAACACAATTTTGACACTAGGATTTAACATGGAAACCCAATTTGGG
Source organism: Cupressus sempervirens (assembly GCA_028749045.1). Lineage (NCBI taxonomy): Eukaryota > Viridiplantae > Streptophyta > Pinopsida > Cupressales > Cupressaceae > Cupressus > Cupressus sempervirens. The sequence goes on along the minus strand of CM053790.1, from coordinate 827,484,930 downwards.
AAAAACCACCACCAACATGCTACCAGTTTTTCACTCTTTTGAAGTGAGCTCTACGAGGAGTGAACCCTGTTAAAGGTTACAATACACATTGTTAAATGTGACCTGGTTAGAGGATTTAATCACCCTATTAGGAGTGGCCTTGTTAGAAGAATTTGAACATTCCATTTAGAATATCACCTTGTTAAAGGATTTACATAGACTATTAAGTCCTTCAATGACTATTAGGTCAACCTTTGATTAAAAGGATTTTAATACAAACTATTTACAATGATTAGAAAGAAAATAACAGGGTATGATTTGTATGGTTACAACTCACTTTTATAGTTTCAAATCACTATTCAATTCATGTGGTGAATCTTTGATATGTTACCCCTTGTCAAATCTATCTCTAATTCACTTGGCAACCCTTCAAGCAATCACCATTATCCTTCTAACAATCTTAAGCCTTCTACTTAGATTCACTTATCAACATTTAGCAACATCTATGCAAGCATTCCTTTCTCTTGCTTTTCTCTCACACAAAATCACACTTTCTCTCTTTTTCTCTTAACCTCCTTAAATAGGTAATTTTGGATTTTCCATTTTTCATGATCATAGTAGATTTTAGGGTTTATAATCTAATTCATCAAGTTCATTACATCTGTTCATCTTTCTCCTTTTGTAGAAACTTCTTGTCCATCAAATTCAATCATAGATATTATACCTAATCCCCTCCTTGGATTAAATGATTCAACTCATAAAAATTATCTTCAACACACTTTCCATATCCCAAAAAATCAACTGAGTTTACTAGAAATCAGGATTCCTCATATGCATTCAAAATATTGTCACTCGACCATCACTAAGTTCTAGCACTCAGTCATCATTGAGTTACTCAATCGCTATTGAACTCTTGGCTTGACATCAACTAGCTTGATTGGTCAATATTGATGCTTGGTTTGTTAGAAATTTTTTCAGCCCTCCCCTCAAGATTCTTGACAAGGGCTTAACTACCTCCTATGTGTTGAGTGGTTGTATCAGGAATTAATAGATTGGTCTTTTGGTGCAACGACAACCCCACTCTAACAAGGGGTATTAGAGCTTGGTAACACTAAGGGGGAGATTGTTAGGAATTTTTTCAAGCCTCCCCTCAAGATTTGTGACAAGGGCTTAATTTCCTCCTGTCTGTTGAGTGGTTGTATCGGGCATTGACAGATCAATTTTTTGGTGCAATGAAAACCCCACTCTAACATGGTCAACATTGAATTTTATTGACACTTGCAATGGCTTGGTTGACACTAGCATCACTTGAAATTCCTTATGCTTTTACTCAATTGCTTGATCAAGATTTATATCAATGATATATCTTGACTTATATTGTAAAGACTTGAGCATCAACATGATATAAACAATCACTTTATCTTATCAAATTCTAACTAATCAAATGTCCATTCTAGCTTCTTTTTCATAACTCAACCTTTCCTATAGATGCTATTGTTATGAGAAACTTCTCAAATCCTCTTCATTAATCAAATAGATATGACATTTATATTAGATAACAACATGTCTCATCAATAGATTTGACATCAGTGATAAAACAACAATTTTTTCAATTGTAGTTTCCCACAATCTCCCTCTTTGGCATTGATGGCAACACCACAATACATATTATAATACAAGAATACAATCTCATTCTTTGTTATCATGCAATCCAAAATATTTCACTACCATGAGTGATCAATATCCTTAGTTTCATTCTAGTTCTCATCTTTGTAATTTTAGAACCTCTCTCTGAGGTTCATCTCTCCCTTTTTGGGTATTCTTTCCCTCTTTGATTATTCCTTCTTTAGTTTGGTAATTTATTATGTTTGCATTCTATTTGGTAATTCTCTCCCTATTTGAAAACAATACCAAAGATACTAGCTCTTATTGGCTTGATATACTTTGACATCTTGATAATGTAGATATTTGCATGTCTAGCTAATTTTTGTCATTTGTCTATGATTGATCTGTTATGCTGATCTTTTTCTTACTAAACTTCACTAGATTAGGCATCTCCTAAAGTATAACTATCTACATTAATATGTGTGATATTCTAAGTAGCACATTTGATGCTGTGCACCTTTTCTCCTTAAATTACTTTTCTTAGGGGAATCACCCCTAATTTACCTCATTAATGAGCATCCTTAGGTAAGGCTTTAGTGAACATGTCTGCAATTTGTTCTTTGGTGTGCGCATGTTCTAACTTCATTTCTTTGTCTTGAAATAGTTCCCTCAAGTAATGATACTTGATAGTAATGTACTTTGTTTTTGTGTGCATCACTAGATTCTTTGATATGTTAATAGCACTTGTGTTATCATAATAGATAACCACTAGATTTGTAATTTCTTCTTTCATTCCTTTCAATAATTGTTTGATCCACATAATTTTTGAAAAGTTTACAATGACTAACACATACTCTTCTTTGGCTATTGATTGGGAAATACAATTCTATTTCTTGATTGTCCATAACACCAATCTCTTTCCTAGAAATAATGCACCTCCACTAGTATTTTTTCTATCATCAATATTTCCTGCCTAATCAAAGTTAGTAAATACCTTTAGTTCAAATCTATCACTTGCCTTGTAATTCACTCCATAGTCTTTTGTACCTTTTAGATATCTCAATATCCTTTTCACTTCCCTCATGTGATTCTCTTTAGGATTTTCTAAAAATACAACAACTAGCCCAATAGCTAATGCAATATTAGGTCTACTATGAACAACATATTGCAATTTTGCAATCATTGATCTATATAAAAGTCTAGTTCACATCAAGAATTTTGTCATTTTTAGATATTTTATGTCTTGTAGACATAGGTTTGCTTTCTAGTCTTGATTCTTCCACTCCAAAGGTCTTTAATATCTCCTTGATGTCTTTGGACTGAGTAATGAAAATACCAAAATTCATTTGACATACTTGCAATCCTACAAAGAATTTGATTTCACCAAACATAGACATCTCGAATTCCTTTTTCATTTCATCTAAAAATGATTTGCATAATGCTTCTTTTCCTCCAAATATAATATCATCAAAAAAGATTTTAGATAGCAACACTTCATTGTTCTTACCAATCTTCAAATATATATTACTGTTATCATGTGTCCTCTCAAATCCAATCTGCACCAAATAATTGTGTAGTCTTTCATATCATGCTCTTGGGGGTTGTTTCAGTCTATTTAGAACTTTGTTCAATTTAGATACCATATTATTCTTGTCTAGATCTACAAATCCTTCAGGTTGTTCTCTGTACACTTCTTTATCAAGTATACCATTGAAAAATGCAAATTTCAGATCCATATGATATACCTTGAAATTCTTGTAGGCTAAGTATGCAAGTAGAGTTTTGACTCCTTCAAGTCTTTCCATAGAGAAAAAGTTTCTCCATAGTCAACTCCTTCTTGCACATATCCTTTGCATACCAGTCTTGCCTTGTTCCTTGTAACTTCACCATTTTCATTTATCTTATTTCTAAAAACCCATTTTGTATCCTTTGATCTTGGTACTAGGGTCCAAGTATTGTTTCTCTCAATTTCTTAATTCATTGCTTGGATCCAATCTTCATTGTCTAGAGCATTCTTCACTGATTTGGGATCAAAATTACAAAGTAATCATGTATCATCTTTGAGCTTTTTTCTTTTCATAACACTAGTTTCTGCATCTCCAATGATTTGTTCAAGTTTATGGTGTCTTCTTACATATTTGGCTAGCACAGGTGGTCTCCTCTATTCTTTAATAGGTTCATCTTGAAAAATAATCTCAAGCTCATTATTTCTTTCTTGTTTAGGTTTTGGTAGAGGTTCTACATGATTGAAATTATCTATATGATGGTTGATATTGCCTATCTATGACTTGACATCTTTAACCTATTACTCGACACCCGCTATCTACTGCTCGACAACCTATTGTTACACTACTTTGTTTCCTATTTGTTAGGAAACTACAACTTGGTTTGCTTGTTCATTTGGAGTGCTAGGAGCACCACCATCCACATATATGAATATACTATAGTATTCAGGTTCTTCCTTAGATTCAATATCATTTATCTCTATAAATTCATCAACTTTGACATTTGAACTCTCCACAACTTTGTTAGTGTTAGAGTTTAAACACTTATAAGCTTTACTTTTTGTGGTATATCCTAGGAATATGCCTTCATCACTCTTTGCATCAAGTTTTCCATTGCTATTATCTTTGAGAATATAACATTTACTTCAAAATATTTTAAAATATTTCACATTAGGAGCATATCCATACCATAATTCAAAAGGTGTAGCATATGTACTTTTCTTAATACACACTCTATTCAAGGTATAGACAACAATATAGATAACTTCTCTCCAATACTTCTGTGATACATTATTCTCCATCATCAATGTTCTTGCATAGTCCATAATTGATCTGTCTTTCCTTTTAGGTATCCCATTATAAGGAGGGGTCCTTGGTGCTTACATCTATCTTTTAATTCCTCTGTCATTGTAGAATATATTGAACTCATTGGAACTGAATTCACTAGCTTTGCTAGATCTCAAACACTTCGGACCCTTCCCTATTTCTTTTTCAACTTTGTCCAAATATGACTTAAAATAATTGGAAAGCATTGGATTTATTTATAAGAAACATCATATTTATCATCCTAGAATAGTCATCAAATAATAAAATCAAATACTTATCTCCACAATAGCTTTGAACATCAATAGGTCTACAAAGGTTAGTATGAACCAATTCCATAATATCACTTTATGTAAATGTTTTTCTCTTGAAACTAAACTTGGTCATTTTTCCCAATTTACATTGTTTACACATAGCATTGTTAAGCTTCTTTAGTTTAGGCAGCCCTTTTACTTTCTTCATTTTGCTAATGTTTACCAAATTGTCAAAATTCACATGACATAACCTCTTGTGCCATAGTCAAATATCTTCTTGTTATGCAAACAAAAATGTCTCATTAGATAAATCTAGATAGAATAAATTACCTCTTGTCTGATCACCACTTTCAATCATCTTACCATCGACATCATATATATTGGCCTTTCTCTGATGGAATTCAACTCTGTATCTTGACTTATTTAGCTATAAAAGACTCAAAAGACTATAGTTAAGTCCCTCAACCTAGTAAAAATTGTCACACTTGATTTTGTTAGTAAGATGAATTGTACCTTTACCTTTCACAACACATGGAATGTCATTATCCAATTTAACACATCCACCTTTGTATGGTCCAATATACTCAAACTTATTTTTATCACTAGTCATATGATTAGAGAAACCATTATCAATTATCCATCTGTCACTTTTTTTCACATATGAAATTAATGCAATTTTCTCATCTTCATCTAAATATTCTTTTATAGTGATATATACAAATTCATTATCATTACTTTCAAGTTCAATGCTAGTTCCTTCTTCAAAAATATAATAGTTTTCTTGACTTTACTATCCTTGTTCTTCTCTATCAGGACATGTAACAACAATATGACCAACCTTGTTGCATGAAAAACAAATAATACATAATTTACCTTTGTATTTACCTCTACATCTTCTGAATATTTTTTGAATAAGTGTTTCAAGTTCATCAAGCTCATCATAAAAAATGTCACAATTACTCTTCACATGTTTGCCTTTCCTTTTGCTAAGAACTAGTTGTGACTTAAAAGTAGATTCAATAGTAGTAGGTGTATAGTTATCATAGTTAGCCATCTCAAAAGTAGTAAGTCTACCAATTAGACCTTCCAAAGTCAAAGTATTGCCTAGATTGAATCTCAACACTTGAATTGTAGAAACTCTAATGGAATATATAGGAAGTAGAGTCCTCAATACCTTTCTTATCACTATTTCACCTTCAATTTTTCCATTTGCCCCTCAAATAGCATTCACAAATTCCTTGATTCTTGTGCAATATTGTACTATGTTCTCACCTTCCATCATTCTCATGTCATCAAATTTACCTCTCATGCTTTCTAATTTGGCTCTCAAGACATTGTAATCTCCTCCATATAGGGTCTTCATTTTGTCTCACATCTATTTTGCACTGTCATAGTCCTTTATATCATCAAACTCGACATAGATTAGTGCTAAAGAAATTTCCAACATTGCTTGATTGTGCTCTTTCTTTTCTTTCAGTTGTCGAGTAGTTAGAGGAACAATTGTTATATTTGTTAGATTAAATAATTAATTATTAATTATTTATTCTATTACTTAAGCTTACTTAGGTAAATGCATTTCATTTATTAGTTGTAGTCTAGGAGTTTGTTATAAGTTGTTGAGAATACAGGAGTTTGTTCTCTCCTAAGTCATACTTATCCTCTCACTTTGTTCGAGGAATTTCCACCTTATGTGGATGTATGCTTAGTTTTCACACTTATCTCCTAGCATCTTCTAGCTTGTTCTAGGAGATTCCTTGAGCTCTTTATATTCATGCTCTCTCTTTGTATTTTCACAATATCACTTCTTGCATATTTTAAATACATATTTTCTCATTTGCAATATCTTATGGTCTCTCATGTCCATTTAGGGTTTTTCCCTTGCTCCATTCTCTTCTCTCCTTGGCTTCTCTTTGACAGGTTTTCGCATGTAGGTGATCTTGGGCATCTTTGGAGTTGGATTTCATCAACTCCAACATGGTATCAGAGCCTCCCTGCTGCTGCTTCATTGAAGGATTTTTGAAGCCATGATTGAGAGACACAAACCCTAGTTTGTTTGTGCATTTTTTCTTCAAATCAGGGGGTCATCAATTTTTAAGAGCACTTTTAGCCCAAACGGATCCTACCATTGGATCTAAAAGGTGCTTTTTAGCTAGGATCCACATAAAATTCATCAATTTTGGAGGCAGGGCTCTGGGAGGCAATTTTTTTTGCTTGCAGGGTTTTTTGTATGGTCATATGAACAATTTGGCATTTAAAAATTAAAAAAAGAAAAACATTTCATGTTGCGCCGCCAGTTCGCAAACGTTGCACCATCGTAGCCCCACTAGGGTGTAGCCTGTGGGTAGTCGTAGCCAGCAGCACTGCCACGGTGACATCACTGCTAGGCCTCTGCTTGAGTGCCACCTCTTCCAAGAAGTGCCCCCTTTGCGCCCAGCTTCTCCTCCACTCTGACTATTGGCACCACTAAACTTCAGCTCGTGCTTTGCTTCACCAACTCAGCAGCAGTAGCCCATCGAATTTCCAAGGCATAGTTAGTGCCCAGTCCGTAGTTTTTGCACACTTGGCAGCATGTGGGGGTGACACATGGCCTGGGTGCCACATGGCATCTTGCCACATGGACTTGCCATGTCAACTTACCATGTCATTAATACTACATGGACTTGCCACGTGGCCACTTTTTTTGTGTTGATGGGCCCCAAACCGTCAATTTTAATGCTGTGAAATGCTAACATTAGCACTGCATCAATATACCTTGCTTGCACATCTCTAGGGTCAATTTTTGACCTACCTTTATTTTTTGGCCATAACTTGAGCATACAGAGGTATTTTTCTGATCCAAAAGAAGTGCCAAAAAGCTAGTTTCGAGACGGAGACATTGGTGTAGGTATTTTTAGGTTTTGATGCATTTTTGTTGCTCATTTTTTAGTGAAAGTTTGAAGTTATATTTTTGACTCCAACTTGCATATCTTTTGTGTCCCATTTCAGTTTTTTGAAAACTTTATATTTTTGGAAAGCTAGTTCTGTCATCTTTTTAGAAATGTAGTTCTTTTCTTTAATTTTTGGCCCATACTTTTTCTATCATATTTTTGACATTTTTTCTTTATGGTTGATATCTTGAGTATTTTAGGCCCATGGATCATTTTCCTAGCATGGTTTCCTTTTTTTTGGGCTGTACTATATTTTTTTGCAGCTTGTTTTTAGTTTTGATCATTGTAGCTATCATTTTGAAGCTCTTTTATGTATTGCACTAAGATAAAGTGTCACTTTTGCATTTCGAGTTCATGAACATTGTTTTTGAGTTAGTTATACTTGCACTATTTTTATAAAGCACCATGGGGGGGATAGTTGTTTGCTATTTTAAGCATTCTCCCTTTGTCAAGTGAGTGTCCCTTCCATGACATTAGCCCCATGCAACATCAGTGTGACTGTGTCTTTATAGGTGTTTGTACCTCTTTTCTTCTCTCATCATTCTTGGTTCATCTGCATGAGATTTTTGGCCCAACTTCTCAGTTGCTTGTCATCTCACCCCATCTACATTAAGGGGGGGTTATGCTATTGTTCTAATGCATCTTTGGTTTGATGGTTCATTAGTGTGAGCTATGTATTCAATGGTTGATCCTATATACAAGGCAATTGTAGTGGCTGGCTATCTATGCATTTCAGTGAGATGAATCATCTACCATATAGGCACGCTCGATTCATGCCTTCTTCTTCCATGGAGGTTCTTTAGACCAGTAGTTCTCTTTCAAATGGAAAATTTTGTGGCTTCTTCTTGCTTCAATGATGCTCTTCATGATCACTCATTGTTCCTATTTTAGGGGACATTCCCCTAGTTGGAGGCTTCTTTAGTCCTTCACTAGGTTACCTCTTTTTGGGGGAGGGTTTTTCCCACATGGTTTTCTCTCTTTCTCCATTTTCAAAGGTTTCATTTTGTTGCATTGTACATGGGTACCTAACATGGCCTTGTTGCCGAGACCCCTTCCTACATTTCTTAGTTTTGTGAGCTTAAGGAATTTCCCTAAGTTGCACTTAAGGGGGGGTGTTAGAGTAAATAATTAATTATTAATTATTTATTCTATTACTTAAGCTTACTTAGGTAAATGCATTTCATTTATTAGTTGTAGTCTAGGAATTTGTTATAAGTTGTTGACAATATGGGGTTTGCTCTCTCCTAAGTCATACTTATCCTCTCACTTTGTTTAAGGACTTTCCACTTTATGTGGATGCATGCTTAGTTGTCACACTTATCTCCTAGCATCTTCTAGCTTGTTCTAGGAGATTCCTTGAGTAGTTTTTATTCGGGCTCTCTCTTTATATTTTCACAACATCACTTCTTGCATATTGTAAACACATATTTTTTCATTTGCAATATCTTGTGGTCTCTAATGTCTATTTAGGGTTTTTCCCTTGCTCCACACTCCTCTCCTTGGCTTCTCTTTGATAGGTTTTCGCATGCAGGTGATCTTGGGCATCTTCGGAGTTGGATTTCATCAACTCCAACAATATTCACATATTCATTATCCAAAAATTTTATAGCACCACCACTAATATTGGATATATGCAACCTCATCAATATTTCCCATGCAGGAAAGTTCTCCTTGTTCAACTTCAGTACGTCTCTTTTGTGAGTCATGATCTTTAGCTTTAAGTAATTGTTAGAATTGTTTAGAATTATTGGGGGAGAGGGGTGAATTAGTTACTCAAGGTCCATAAGTACCACTTGAATAATTAAACATTAAACATTCACTATTATGCTTATCCTATTGTAACTTAGTTGCTACTAAATACTAATAAACAAATTACTAGTAGTTCCCTATCCTAAGGTAACAAAGTTAGCTGAATGCAAAACACGTAAATGTAAAACACCACAAAACATGCAACACAAGTTTGACACTAGGATTTAACGTAACAACCAGATTTGGGAAAAACCACCAGCAACATGTGATCACTTTTTCACTCTTTTGAAGTGAGCTCTATTAGGATCCAACCCTATTAAAGGTTACAATACACACTATTAAATGTAACATAGTTAGAGGATTTAATCACCCTGTTAGGAGTGTCCTTATTAGAGGACTTTGATCATTCCATTTAGAAGGTCACCTTGCTAAATGATTTACATTGACTATTAAGTCCTTCAATGACTATTAGGCCAACCTTTGATTAAAAGGATTTCAATACAAACTATTTACAATGATTAGAAAGAAAATAACAAAGTTTGATCTATATGATTACAACTCACTTTTGTAGTTTACAATCATTGTTCAGTTCATGTTTTGAATCTCTAACAAGTTCCCCCTTATTAACTATGTATCTGATTCACTTGGCAACCCTTCAAACAATTATCTTTATCCTTCTAGCAAACTTAAGCCTTCTACTCAAATTCACTTATTAACTTTCAACAACATCCGCACAAGGATTCATTTCTCTTGCTTCACTCTCACACATACACTCACAAACTTTCTCTTTGTCTCTAGACCACCTTAAATAGGTAATTCTGGCTTTTCCATTTTTCATGATCACTATAGATCTTAGGGTTTATGATCTGATTCATCAGGTTCATTGTATATGTTCATCTTCCTCCTTTTCTAGAAAATTCTCATCCATCAAATTTGATCATAGATATTATACCTAATTCTCTCCTTGAATTAAATGATCCAACTCATCAAAATTGTCTTCAACACACTTCGATATCCCAAGAAATCAATTGAGTCAGCTAGAAATCACGATTCCTCATATGCATTCAAAATACTATCACTCAACCATTACTAAGTTTTGGCACTTTGTCATCATTGAGTTACTCGATCATTGTTGAACTCTTGGCTCGATATCAACTAGCTTGCTCATACTGGTACTTAGTCAACACTTAAATTTTCTCAACACTTACTATGGTTCGGTTGACACTAGCATCACTCAACATTCCTTATGATTTTACTCAATTTCTCGATCAAGCTTTACATCAATGATATATCTTGACTTATATTATAAAGACTTGAGCATCAACATGATATAAATAATCACTTTTTCTTATCAAAGTCTAACAAATCAAATGCCCATTGTAGCTTCTTTTTCATAACCAAACCTTTCCTCTAGATGATATTGTTATTAGAAACTTCTCAAATCCTCTTCATTAATCAAATAGATATGACATTTAGATAAGATAAAAATATGTCTCATCAGTAGATTTGATATCAATGACAAAACAATAATTGTTTCAATTGAAGTTTCCAACACCTTTTAGGTACCCCTTAATTCTTTTTATTGCCATCATGTAATTTTATTTATGATTTATAGAAAACCTTACAACTATGCCAACTACCAATGCAATATCAGGTTTGGTGTGTGCCATATACTGAAGTTTCCCAATCATTGATTTATAGGTAGTATAATTCACCTCTTTTGAATCATCATTATTTGAAAGTTTATGTCAAGTAGACATATGTGTTCCAACTGGTTTGGAATCTTCCAATCCAAATGCTTTCAATGTTTCCCTAATGTACTTTGACTAAGTGATGAATATGCCATCCTTCATTTAATGAACTTGTAGTCCAACAAAGAATTTTATCTCTCTAAACATAGACATTTCAAATTCTTTCCTCATTTCTTTAACAAATGATTTGCATAACATCACATCACATGTCCTCAAAATATGATATTATCCACATATATTTATGCAAGCAATATCTTATCTTATGGTCCTTCCTTTATATATAGATTACTATTATCATTTGTCTTTTCAAAACCAATTCTTACCAAATATCCATGCAACCATTTATACCATGCCCTAGGAGCTTGCTTCAGTCCATATTGATCTTTGTGAAATTTACATACCATATCTCTTTTTCTTGGATCAATGAAACTATTGACACAAAAGCCTAAACCCCTACACATTATATTATACGCAAGCAATTTTGTGTGACATGGAAATAATCTCAAAAGTGTGGGACTTGAAATTAGAGATTGAATCTCTGGAAAAGGATGGATTCCTCACTATTATGGTGCACCTAAACTAAAATTTGGAAGGAAAAGGGAGAAGGAAACTAAAATTAAAATGCTAAAAGAGAAACACAGTGATTGCACCAAAATAGATTTTTATCTTCTTTTCAATCATTTGCACTTAAATTCAAAAGAAACCCACAAACTATACTATTGCCTATAGTTTATTAGCTTTAAGACAAGATGAAACTTAGAAAGCAATACAATTAGACAAGGAAGAATTTTTTTCACTTAATAGATTTACTAAATGAGATTAACATAATCATATAGTGTTGCAGGTGATGAAGATATATCCAAAAAAACAATGCAAAATAGATTGCACAAAATTTACTTGGGTTGAAAGTAGATAGAAAAATAAAGATTTATATTAAACAAGGCAATAATATTTATAAGAGAACTATGAAAAAATATTAGAAAAAGAGAGATCCTAAGAATAAGTACAAAACTTGCCTTTATGGGGTGCAGGTATAATCCAAATTTAACTTTGAGTACAAACTTGACCATAATGGAGTTAAGGCTACAAAGTACACAATAAATGAAGAATCAGATGGAAATCTGATTTCTATTATCATATGATCCATGGAAGTGATAGAAGGGGCCAAAGAATGCATCTAGCAACTGAAAGGACCATCATTACTTATCAAAAAATAAAAAATAAGCATGGTGAAGCATTAACATTGGAATTATAAGGTTCAAGAGGCTATTATACATTAAATGGATAGTCCTTGTAATGTGTTATGGCCCCAAAAAATCAATTCATGCTGTTATCAAAAAATGTAGGATGGGATAACATGCACATTAACTCACCGATGTACACCTGTACAATTGACCTATGTGGAAAAGATCTAATTTTCCCAGAAGAAAGATGGACCATCAATTAAGTGTTGGATACAATTTCTCAATTGTGTGTTGTCTTTGATGTTACACAAATATCATATTAGTTATTAGATAGAGTCTACTAACCTTAGAAGGTCAACAAAGTGAATTACAAAGTCTACCGAGCATTTCTAGAAGTTACACTATGAAGACAGTTTCTACCAAGCTCACTCAAGCGTTGAAAGATTCTGTGATAGAAGGTAGTTTCTACTGAGTTGACAAGGTCAACGAAGGAAAATTAGTTCTTACCAAGTTCACTCGGTCTCTAAAGGATTTTGCAAAGTTTGCAATGTTTACCGAGCTTCACTTGGTTAACACTAGAAATCATTTCTGGAGCAGTGTTTATCGAGCAGGGTCAGCCAATGAAGGATTTCATTGTTTTGGGAAATAAAGTTTAATTGTTTCATGTAATGTTTGTAGCCAACTAATGTATTGTTTATTGGTAAATGTAACTTGTAAATGAGCTGACTTGACAATTTGTAATGTATAAATAAAAGGTCAAGTTGTGAGTTCTAAGGTATGAATGAATGAGCGAGCATGCAAGTGAGTTAATTGTATAAGTATGAGAAAATTTTGAAGAAGGATCAGATATCCTTGAGGAGCAACAAAGTTGTATTTGATCAGAGAGGATCTAGTGAAGCAAAATAGAGATCTATATCAGCAAAGTTCACTTGCATCTCATTCAGGTCACTTCATTATTACTTTTGCATCATTATAGTAGTGATTTGTAAATCTCCTAATAGAGTTGGTTTAACAGCCATTTTGTAAATCCTATAACAAGGTGGACAATTCTATTGAATTATTCTAAAGTCCTTTAGCAAGGCTATTCCTAGTAGGGTGTTTAAATCCTCTAACAAGGTCACACCTAATAGTGTGTTTTGTAACCTTTAATAGGGTTCGCTCCTAACAGAGCTCACTTTAGAAGAGTGAAAATTGGTAGCTAGTTAGTTGGTGTTTTTCCCCCTATTGGGTTTTCACGTTAAATCTAGTGTCTCTTATGTTCATGTTATTTCCTTTTGCATGCATGTTAATAATTGTGAATGCTTAAAGATCAGCAATAAGTTAATACACATTTCATCTATCGAGTTACAAAATTTTTCTATGTGGCTATCAAGTGACAACATTAACTAGTTATTTATGACATCTAAGGGATTTGTAGATTTGTTTTTGTGGTAACTGATTCACTAATCCCCTCCCCTCTCAATTACTCCATCTATAATTTCAAAAATTGGTATCAGAGCTTTTGGTGCTTTTAGGAAGGATTTCAAGGATCTAAGCTAAAGATCAAGATGTCTTACAAGAGGGAAATTCCAAGGCTTAACATGGATAACTTTTCAGCATGGCAAGGTATCATGAGACTCCATTTGGCTTCCATTGGAGATACACAATTGAAATATATGGATGAAGCATATGTAACTCCTTCTGGTACATTATCTACTAATGACATTGCTGAGAAGAAGACTCATAACCCCATAATGATAGACATTGCATCTGTCTTAAGATATGAAGAATTTGATGATCTCAAGGACTGCAAAATTGCCTTTAAAATATGGAACAAGCTGAAAGATATCTATGGAGGAGATGATAATGTGAGAAGAGCCAAAGTAGAAAGTCTAAGAGGACAATTTGATCAAATGAGGATGAGAGAGGATGAAAAGATTGCCAAATATGTTAAAACAGTCAAAGCAGTTGTTAGTGCAATCAAGGCTTCTGGAGGAGACATTGAGGAGGAAACAATTGGAAGTAAAGTTCTTAGAACATTACTTCCAATTTATGCAATTAGAGTTTCTACAAGTTAAGAAAGAAGATGTGAAGCAAATCATAAAATACATTTAGAGCTCATAGTTGGATGATTGACTGCATTTGGGCTAGATAACTATGACAACTATGTTTCAGCTTCTAAGAACATTGAATCAACATTTGAAGCCAAGTTTTCACTCAAAGAAAAAGGAAAGAAGATAAAGGATTCTTAGTCAAAAAGTGAAGAAGAATTAGAATAGAGTTCTGACAGTGATCTTGAGGTGGTTAAAGCTCTACTAGCAAGGAAATATTCTAGAGACAGAGGAAAATACAAAGGTAAGGTTCCTCTAATCTATTTTTCATGTGAGGAAATTGGACATATTGTTGCCAGGTGCCCAAAATAGCAAAATAAGGATGAGAAGAAAGGTCACAAGTGTAATAGAAAGAAATACTTCAAATAATTCATGGAAAAATGTAAGAAAACATGTTTCATGGCTAAGGATTCTTATAATTTTGATGATGAAGAAGATGAGATTGTTTACATTGCTGTGAAAGATGAATCTGATAATGATGAGGAAATGACACTTATCTCTCATGTGAGAAAAAATGATACATGGATTATAGATAGTGGTTTCTCTCATCATATGACTGGTGATAAAACTAAGTTTGAACATTTTGAAGACTATGATGGTGGTAATGTGAGGTTTGGTAATAATGAACCTTGTTGCATAAAAGGAAGAGGAAGAATCTCACTAACCAAAGACCTTGTATGTGATAATGCATATTGGGTAGAAGGACTAAAACACAATTTGTTGAGTGTGGCACAACTACTCAATAATCTATTCAAAGTGGAATTCATGCATGGAAAAACAAGACAGCTGGATGAAAAAGGAAAGCTGATTAGATCTGGCATTCCAACAAAATGTAACTTGTTATATCTTGAACTTGGTGAATGTTCATGTTTTATTGCTCAAGTTGAAGAAAGTTGGTTATGGAATAGAAGGTTGTGTCATGTGAAATTTGATAACTTGGTGAAAATAAGGAAATTTAGGAAAGTAAGAGGCATTCCTAGTATAAAGAAACTTGAGGTTGGTCTATGCAAGAATTTTCAGATTGGTAAGATGGGAAAGACTAGCTTTAAAAGTAAGAGCTATTAGTCTGAAGAAGTTTTAGAAATTGTGCATATTAATTTGTGTCGACCTATTAGAATTGAAAGCTATACTAGATAAAAGTTCTTCATTGTTTTTGTTGATGATTACTCAAGAATGATGACTGTCATGTATCTAAGAGAGAAATTAGAGGCATTTGAAAAGTACAAATGGTATTTGGCCAGAGTAGAAAAGGAAACATGCAAAAGACTAAAATGTTTGAGGTTAGACAGAGGTGGTGAATTCATCTCCAATGAGTTCAATAACTTTTGCATTGAAAGAGGGATCAAAAGATAGGTATCAACCCCTGGAACTCCTGAGCAAAATGGAACAACTAAAAGGAGGAACAGATCTATCATGGACTATGCAAGAACCTTAATGATTGAAAATAACATTGCTATCAAATACTAGAAGGAACCTATCAGCACTATAGTTCATACCTTAAACTGAGTACAACTGAAGAAGGACTCATTCAAAACTCCCTATGAGTTATGGTATGGCTATAAACCCAATGTAAGTCACCTAAAAGTATTTGGAAGCAAATGTTACATTTTGAAAGAATCTAGAAAAGGTAAATCTGATGTGAAGGGTGATGAAGGAATATTTTTGAGATATTCTTGCAAGAGTAAAGCATATAGATGTTTAATTTTTTCTACTCACAATGTCATAGAAAGTGCACATGTAAAAATTGATGAGTTTGTAGAAAGGACTAAAGAAGAAAGAAAAAAGGAACCAGAAGACTACAGAAGATTTGTTTTTATTGAACCTAATATGGTGCCATATACACCTATCAATTAGGAATCTTCTACTCCCGAGTCTTTAGTAACCGAGTTGCAGAAAGTTCAAACTGAGCTAGAGGAACCCAAGTCACATTCTGATGCTACTAAGCCTGAAGGACCTGAGTAGCAGATAGAATAGCTAGTACCTGAAATTGAAGTGCAAGAGGATGAGAATGCAATGCATTCAAAAGGAAAGGAACCTGTATTAGCCAAATATATCAGGAGACATCATACACCAGATTAGATCATTGGAGACAAATATGAAGGAACTATGAGAATGAGTAAGTTGAAAGGTACTTGTTTACTTGCTGATTTTGAACCTAGAAGTGTCAAAGATGCATTAGGAAATGAAATTTGGATTGAGGTTATGAATGAAGAGATAGAGAAGATAGAGAAAAACAAAACATGGACTCTTGTACCCATGCCTAAAGATAAAAATATGATTGGAACTAAATGGGTATTTAGAAATAAGTTGAATGAAGATGGTGAGATGTCAAGGAACAAAGCTAGACTGGTATGTAAAGGATACTCTCAAGAAGAAGGAATAGACTATAGAGAGAATTTTACTCCTATTACAAGATTGGAAGGTGTCAAGACCCTACTTGCATATGTTGCATACAAAGGATTTAAAGTTTATCAGATGGATGTCAAGTCAACATTTCTCAATGGTATACTGGATGAAGAAGTTTACATTGAGTAGCTTGAAAGTTTTGTTGATCTAGACAAGAAAGACATGGTCTACAAATTACAAAAAGCATTATATGGTCTGAAACAAGCCCCTAGAGCATGGTATGAAAGATTGCATAACTATCTTATATAGATTGGTTTTCAGAGAACTAATGATAACAATAGCTTATATATCAAGGAAAGACTAGATAATAAGATTGTTTTGGCAGAAATATTTGTGGATGATACCTTGTTCACAGGGAATGATGTTCTTTGCAAAGATTTTTTAGAGAAAATGAACAAGGAATTTGAGATGTCTATGTTTGGTAAGATCAAATTCTTTGTTGGTCTTTAAATTCAACAGAGTAAGAATGGCATCTACATCACTCAGTCTAAACACATCAAGGAGATATTAAAAAAGTTTGGTATGGAAAACTGTAAACTAGTTGGTGTATACGAGCAATGTTAGTATGCTAATAGAAACCAAATTTAAATAAAGCTTCTACAAACTAAACAAAATTCATAAACTTCAAGATAGACTAAGATGAACTCTCAATTGAGAATATGAGCCATTAATGGACTCTCTCAATAAGAAGCTCTCTTGTTGAGTAGCTTTATCTAAATGGATAGGATGTATGCTCAATATGCTTCCAAAGGCTTCAATGGATGATTGTGGATTTTTAGTGTGGCTAGATGGTTTTAGTATGGATTTGGCTCTCAAAATAGCATTATAACTTTACTTCATGGATTGTGTTATTTTGCAAAGGGGAAGGATCCAATTTATAGGCAAGAGGCTTGAGGGATTGAGGGCTAAGATGCAAGGATGGGAAAAAACTCATGGAGGGCTCAGATTGCATGAGAAGAGAGCACATGGATTGTGCTTCCTTATAGCCAATCAAGGAGTGACACATGTCACATGGTGAGAGGATGGAGGAAAGGGCAAGGATGAGTCAACAAAGGAGGCTCAAGAGATAAAATCTTCATAAAGACCCTTCATAAGTGCTTTGTAAGAACATTTATGACTTTGTGGACTTTATAAAGTTTTGTGGTTGAAGATATTTGTGAGAGATACCATGAAATTCGAATTTGAGGGTTTAGGGAGGTTTTAAGCTTGCTTAGGGTTGTAAAAATGATTAGAGGAAGGGTTAGAGATGGCTTAGGACTAGGCAAGTGGATGGCAAGTGGATTGCAATTAATGAGGATGGGTGAAGGAGGAGATATTTGTTAACTTTGGCTTGAGTTAGCAAGTCTTAACCCATGTTTAGGGAATGTGACAAGGTTAGGAGGGGATTAGGATTAGGGTTAAAGACATCTTCTAGAAGAGTCTAGGCTTTGGATGAGGATGAAGAATTTCTAGAAGAGTCTAGAACTTCCTAGGATAAGATTTTATGAAATAAATAAAATTTTATTTATTTCAAGGGTTTGGGTTGAGGAGATATTTATTAAAATATTTTTAATAAACATGTGGATTAATATTTAATCTTGATTAAATATTTTGAGTTGGGATTAGGGGTAGGAAATGATGAGATTAGCCTTCAATCGAAATTAAAGAAGGATTAGAAGATTTTGGAAGAGGTTATTGATCTTAAGGAAATTGGCCAACTTTTGAGAAAAAAATAAATAAATTATTTATTTTGGGATTTTTGGTCAATTTATTAATTAAATAATTAATAAATAAGGAAATAATGTTTAAATAAGATTTAAACATTTTTGGGAGGGATTTCTTAATTAAATATTTTTAATTAAGATAAAGGGATTTAATGGCATAAAAATAAATAAATTAATTAAATAATTAATTAATTAATAAATGATGATGTCATCAAGAATTTTTTAGAAAATAAAAATACTTTATTTTCTAAAGGTTTTTTAGGTGTCTACAGTTGGAACTCCTATGTGCACTGGTCTAAAGCTTACCAAGGATGATGAATCAAAGGAGGTAGATCAAACATTGTATAGATCTATGATTGAAAAGTTGTAGTATGTAGTTCATACAAGGCCAGATATTGCTCTTGCAGTTGGTATTGTAGCAAGATTTTCAGCAAAACTAAGAGAAAATCACATGATGGCAATTGAAAGGATAATGGATTATGGTACAAATTTGGAGGTAATATGGATTTGAAAGTGTTTACTGATGCAGATTGGGTAGGAAACATTGATGACAGAAAGAGTACAAGTGGAGGAGCTTTCTTTCTTAGAAAGAGGTTGGTTTCTTGGACAAGTAAAAAGTAAAATTGTACACCCCAATCCACAAAAGAAGTAGAGTATGTTGCTACACCAGTAAATTGTTCTAATATTGTTTGGTTCAAACAATTTATTGGAAGGCATGAAGGGGGAAATCAAAGAACCTATTGTTATGTTTTGTGACAATACAGGAGCAATTAACATATCTAAAAATTCAATTATGCACTAAAAAACCAAGCACATTGCAATAAAATATAATTTTGTCAAAGAATTGGTGCAGGCTAAGGAGATCGGATTGGAATATGTCCATACAAAGGAACAAATTGCTAACATATTCACCAAGCCTTTACCTAAGGATGCATTCTTGTATCTAAGAGGTAAGTTAGGGGTCATTCCCCTATCTAAAGCTCACTAAAATGAAGTTTTAGTGATGCATCAACACGTATCAAGTTGAAGATCTTTTAGTTGATGTAGTATAGTTATGGTGATATTGCATATGAATCAATATATAAGGTACATTGCTATTCATTTGGTTTGTGTTGTCTTTGGCATGTGTTTTCAAAGAGGGAGAGTATACTGTCATATCTTTCTGAAATTTGAATTTGTTTGTGAAGAGTTTGATGTTTGAAAAGAAGCTATCTAATTCCTTCACAGAGGGAGATTACTATTTGTGGAATGAAATCTAAGAGTGATAAATATTCTATCGAAAAAAAAACTTGTTCTCAAATTTCATTCTGCTATGACATGTTGTGTTGCCATCAATGCCAAAGAGGGAGATTGTTGGATATAATTGATCAATTATGTGTTGTCTTTGATGTTACACATATGTCATATCAATTATCAGACAGAGTCTGCCGAGCTCAGAAGGTCAGTAAAGTGAATTACAGAGTCTACCCAGTCTTTCTGGAAGTTACACTATGAAGACAGTTTCTATCGAGTTCACTCAGGTGCTGAAGGATTCTGTGATAGAAGTTAGTTTCTACTGAGCTCACAAGGTCAAAAAAGGAAAATTAGTTCTTATCAAGTTCACTCAGTCTCCAAAGGATTTTATAGATTTTGTAGTGTTTACCGAACTTCACTTGGTTAACACTGGAAATCATTTCTGGAGCAGTGTCGACTAACGAAGGATTTCATTGTTTTGAAAAATAAAGTTTATTTGTTTCATGTAATGTTTTTAGCCGACTGATGTATTGCTTATTGGTAAAGGTACCTTGTAAATGAGCCAACTTGACAATTTTTAATGTATAAATAAAAGGTCAAGTTGTGAATTCTAAGGTATGAATGAATGAGCGAGCATGCAAGTGAGTTAATTGTGTAAGTATGAGCAAATTTTGAAGAAAGACCAGATATCCTTGAGGAGCAGCAAAGTTATATTCAACCAGAGAGGATCTAGTGAAGCAGAATAGAGATCTGTATCAACAAAGTTTAGTTGCATCTCATTCAGGTCACTTCATTGTTACTTTTGCATCATTGTAGCCATGATTTATAAATCTCCTAACATAGTTGGTTTAACAACCATTTTGTAAATCCTCTAACAAGGTGGATAGTTCTATTGAATTGTTCTAAAGTCCTCTAGCAAGGCCACTCCTAACAGGGTGTTTAAATCCTCTAACAAGGTCACACCTAACAATGTGTTTTGTAACCTTTAACAATATTAGCTCCTAATAGAGCTCACTTCAGAAGAGTGAAAATTGGTAGCTAGTTAGTTGTTGGTTTTTCCCATATTGGGTTTCCATGTTAAATCTAGTGTCTTTTGTGTTCATGTTATTTCTTTTTGCATGCATGGTAATAATTGTGAATGCTTAAAGATCAAAAATAAGTTAATACACATTTCATCTACCGATTTACAACATTTTTTCTTTGTGGCTACCGAGTGACAACAGTAACTAGTTATTTAAGACATCTAAGGGATATGTGGATTTATTTTTGTGGTAACTAATTCACCCCCGCTCTCAGTTACTCCATCTATAATTCCAACATTAAGATCTCCCATTTGGAATGGATGAATTAAATGTTGCAAAAATCTCCCCAATGAATGATTAAAATACAACCTTTGATGTAGATCTTTTTATTTTAAATGGACGACCGAGATGTAGTGAAGAATCTCCCAATGAATGAGATTAAATCCAATGGCTATAACATCTTTGCAAAGGCAAAAAGGGGTTTTGCAAAAATGTGAAAGATTTTGGATTACATGCAACTCAACAAAAGAAGAAATCAAGTTTACTCGTTTAAAGAACAAATTGAGCTAGTAACTGAGCCACTTAGGTGAAGAGTAAATCAAGCTAACTCAGTTAAAGAACAACTCAAGCTAACTTGAAAAAATAAGTAATCAAGCCAACATGAAATGTTAGCCACCTATGTTAGCATGTTAACCCATAATAAAGAATCCAACCCATTGAATATTTCTTAGATTAGTTATCAATGATGGGTTGAATGGGGGCAAAAATAGCCAACAAAAAACTTTAGGCTATTAAATGTAGACTTCTTCTTCTAAGATTCCATTTAGGAAAGCTGATTTTACATCTGTTTGATACACTTTGAATCCCTTTTGTGTAGCATATGCTAGAAGTATTCTGACTCCCTCAAGTCTTGCAACAATGAAAAATGTTTCTCCATAGTCAATACCTTCTTCTTGTGCATAACCTTTGCATACTAGCCTTGAATTATTCCTGGTTACTTCTCCTTTCTCATGTAACTTATTTCTGAATATCTATTTTGTACCAATCACATTCTTATCCTTAGGTCTAGGTACATGAGACCAAGTTTTGTTCTTTTCTATTTTCTCAATTTATGCATTCATTACCTCTATCTAACCTTTATTTTCTAAAGCATCTTTTACAGATTTGGGTTTGAATTCACTAAGAAAACATGTACCTTTCAATTTGTTCCTTCTTAGTATGCCATCTATCTCTCCTCTAATTATTTGTTTAGGTGCATGATGTCTTTTGACATATTTTGCAAGTCTGGGACCTTTCTTTTTTGATTCTGAATTGGGTTCACTTGGTTCTCCATGATCTTTTGCTTTTTCTCAGGCTCCTCTAGTTGATTTGGTTGTAACTTGGGTGTCTCAGTCTATGACTTGAGTGTCTTTGTCTATGACTTGGGTGCCTCTGTTATTGACTTAGGTTCATTTGTCTGAGACTCAGGTTCCTCTATTTGTGACTTGGGTGCCTTTGTTTGTGACTCAGGTTGTACAACCCGTGATTTCTAGGTTCACTTTGCTACTTCTTGGCTTCAATAGATTGTATTAAAGTCTCAGGTTTCTCCTCACAGTAATTTTTTTTTGGTAGTCTTTAGGCTCCTTGTTACTTTGTTCTTTACTCCTTTCTATAAACTCATCAATCTTCACATGTGCACTTTCTATGACTTTGTGAGTAGCAAGATTTAAACATTTGTATGCCTCACTCTTATTGGAGTAACCTAGGTATATACCTTCATCACTTTTAGCATCAATTTTTCCTTTACTTACATCTTTCAAGATATATTATTTTCTTCCAAATTCTTTGAGATAACAAACATTAGGCTTGTACCCATGCCATAATTCATAAGGTGTTTTTTTTGTACCTTTCTTTAGTTGAACTCAATTAAGTATATGAACTACTACATTGATTGCTTCTCTCCAATATTTTGGTACAACATTCTTCTTAGTCATTAGTGTCCTTGCACATTTTGTTGGTGTTTGAAAACACTGGAGGGTTTTCAATTATTCCACTGAGAAACTGACATATCTAGGGGCAGCTAACTCCCATTTTCAACATGCCATTTTTGAAAACGGGCCAACTATAAGGCATGACCCTTCTTCTACTTCAGGCTTTGCTAAACCTAGGTGGGTAGACCTCAGATTCAAATGATACCATAATAGTGAAAAAACATATCCTTGAATCTACTAAGCAGATGAAAACCCTGATATCTCCTAATAACTTATGCAGTAACAAAGAATTGCAGTAGCAAATTACAACTCTATGGAATGCACAAGCTGAGTGAGGGTTAAACTGTTCTAGCTCTTCAACATAAAATGTAAAGATGATTTGAACTTGACTTTTGATTTTATGTGGGTGGGGAAAGCAGATGAAAACCATGCATGGACAACAACTTAATGACCCTCTAGCTGATCAGTGCCTGATCCATTGGAAAAATTCATGAATCTCCCTCATGTATTTTGGATATCTGATAATTATTTATATATATTCAGATATATGATCTATCCATTCACCTTGTAAATAGACATCAATGTTTGATCTAAATCTCATTCTTACCTGATATCCCCCTCAATAAAACTATAACCTTGTTAAATCTCTGAAGCATTTACATAATTCCTTGAATTACAAGCAACAATGAAGCAACATACAGCCTTAAGGGACTGCACTTATTATCTAGGCTCTTTGTTCAAAGACCATAAAGCATCATAGCTCAACTGAGAAAGGAGACAAGATTTAGACTAAAACTAAACATCTGCTGCTCACTGTATTAATTTCCTTGAAATAACACATGAAAATACATGAAATGACTCACAAATCACCTAATAAACCAGACTATACAATAATAGATGCTGTCATACAAGAGAGAAAATGGCGGGAATGAAAAACTGATCGGATGGGAAGGGGGTATCACAGTCAAAGCAAAGCTTCATGGAATGGAACCAACACATCCCATGTCTTCCATTTAGAATACATCCATTCCAGGGCTAGTCCTACTAACTATTTTCATACCAGAGAAACTTTCCAAATTTTCCAACACTTACAATGAAAGAAAGAAAGAATGATATAGGATGAATGAATTCTCGAATTTGATCTATCCTTAACATGTGTCTGCTTGGAATTCAATCCGTAGAGTTGAAAAACCTCTCTCTACCTTCTCTCTATAATTGAAAATCAAATCCCCATGATTCTGGCTCTTAGTAGCATAAAGAATATCAGATATTTGGTAAAAAATATAACTGATTTCTGATGTCGCATTTGAACTCAAAGTAAAAAGTGAAAAATCAGTTATATGACCTTTAGGAACCAAGAAAATATCACAGAATTGGTTTTCTTCACTTTCACATCTCACCAAGCCTGAATACCTATCATTTAACCAATTCTACTGATCAATGTTGAGTTTTACCTATTCTGCTTAGAATGCCCTAGATTTTACAATTTGGCTTATAGCTCAAACTGGTAAGCACCTGTGTACAAACTGACTTCAGAAATGGATAGTTTTTCTTTTGTTGATTCCAATGATTTATTGGAGTGCATATTTTGCCTACAGGAAACCCCCTAAAAGTCAATTTGAAAAATAGTCCCCTGTTATAACTATCAGGTTTGCAACATCTTTGATTTTAAATTTAAAAAAATTTAAAATGTCCCTAAAGTCAAAACTTTATAAAATGACCCCCTTTCTGATATAAAAAGAAACTGAACGTGCATTTCTTTTGAAAAAATAATAAAATATTATTATTTTTATTACTTTCAACTTTTTCCTATCCCTCCAATCTGGGGTCAACTGTCCTTTGACTAGGTGCCACATGGTGGTCTCTGATTGGTTGGCCCACCACCTCATTGCCACATGGCACTCACTTGCTTGCTCACATTATTTAACAACCTTGCAACTCCATTTTGCGGGCAAGCGCCAACCGTCAGATCTTGCCACATGGTGAGATCTAATAGCTCCTATCAATTCATTCTGGTTGTGTCACATGGAACACTACCATTGGTTGCCCAAATTGCTACATCATTTGCTGACAAGGTCACCACCTCATCTCCCAACCCAAGCCCGCTAGGCACCACCCCTTCTGCCATGTGGTGGCCCCTGATTGGCCGACCAATGCCACATATTCCACCATATGGCCCTGCATATCACTATGCATCCAAGGCCCACTACCATGTGGCGCTCGGGCGCATTCTCACATTACTTATCGGGGTGCAACTTTGAAATGTGAGATTGCACTGACCGTTTGATTTGGAAACGTGGTGCAATCTCACACATCTCACCACATTTGCGTGCTCCAATGTTTGATCAAAATAATGATCCCAGTACCCTGCCAGCTATCCACGTGCCAATCATGTTGGTGGAATGGGGCCCTCCTCAATGACCTTTGCCTTTTCAAAAGGAACTGTCTTCAATTCATTTTACATAAGGAATTGTATTGTATTTAAACAGTATAAAGCTCAACCACTGGCCAATGTGGGATATATATGACTTCAATGGTTTTCCTATTGTTCTTTGCGTGGATGGTCAGTTTCTAAGCTTTGATCTGCAGCTTTGTTATTGGAAATGTGGGCCTCCTTTTTTAATGGGTTGCCTTTTCTCCTTGACGTGCTGCTCTTTGAAAACATGGATAAAGCCTTTTTTATGTGCTCTACCTCTTGTTTAGCGGTAGGGTCTACTGCTTTAGTGTGGGGCTTTAGTTTTCTCTAAAATATTTTCTCCCTCTGCTGCTTTAAATGCTAAACCTCCCTCTTATAAAATCATGATTATCCCTTGCATAACATCTTTCTCCCTTGGAAAATGTGGGTCTGCTATTTCATTTCCTTGCCTAAGGTGTGAGTTACTTCTTTTTGTTTGGTATGCATCTTTTTAGCGGGCTCACTTTCTGTAATGCCTGGGTCTCTATTTACAATGGTTCCTTCCATACGTTGAGTCTCTTTATGCATTTTCCTCTTTTCTTCACGTGTTCCCTCTTCTTGCAAAGTGTTGCATTCTACATGGACTGCTTTATTGCTGGGCATAGATTGCTATTTGATTGGCTTCATGTCCTCATTGGTGGCTTGCTCTTTCATTTGCATATTTGTTACTCTCCCTGTTCCAATGCAAGGCCCTCTAATGATTTCAAATGTAGACTTCCCTCCTTGTTTGCGTGGGAAATATTTATTCATTTGTTGATTGAAGGAGTTCCTCCATTCGTGGGTTTGAATGTCTTTTAATCTACCACCTTTTGACTGGGGAGCTTCTTTATTATTTTTAATGGTACATAATTTCTTTCAACTGCATTGTCTTCCTATGCTCATAGCTGACTGCTCCTTCCTTTTATTTCGTGGTGCTCCAAACATGGGCTGCAAGCTCTAATGGATTCCCTCTTGGTGTGAACTTCTCCTTAAACACCCGAGTGGATGTTATTGATGGAGGTCCTCTCTGCCCCTCTACGTGGGCTCCCCTACAGCTTTTATTAGCTAGAGGATGTCTTCTAATTGCATTGGTTTTCTTTTACATTTCTAGCTTTCACAGTGCGTTGGCCTAATTTTTCACTATGCAGAGGTTTAGGGAAAATCTTGTGAAAAATCATTTAAGTCTTGTAATTTTGAAAATTAGGGTTTTGGCTCCTTGTGTTTTTTCAAATCATTAGATTGCCCTTGTTTTAGAATACCCTCAAAATTATTTTCAAAAAAATGCTTTCAATGATATATT
Source organism: Cupressus sempervirens (assembly GCA_028749045.1). Classification (NCBI taxonomy): domain Eukaryota; kingdom Viridiplantae; phylum Streptophyta; class Pinopsida; order Cupressales; family Cupressaceae; genus Cupressus; species Cupressus sempervirens. Next base: position 827,458,495 of record CM053790.1, on the reverse strand, counting down.
TTTCCCTAAGGGAGGGCTTTCATAAGCATGAGGTCATTATATTTTTGTTTAATCTTACATGACTTCACTTAGCATACAAATTGATTAATCATTCTGTTAGCAATTACCTCTGATGACACAAAGTCTTTTTAAGTGTTGATCCTGTTTAGATCAACAAGTATCGCATGCCCACAATTTCAAAATGCAAGGTTTTAAAGTAATGTGGGCATGCAACTTGGTGACACGTAGCCTTTACATTCCTAAATTTTGGTGAATCATAAATTGTTAGGAACTTTTGCAAGTTTGTCAGTACTTTTGCACAAGTCCTAATTTTCTCACGATATCATTGGTGGATTCGCCTGTAGAGATATGCAGTTTATCACCAAGAAGCGTCAGCCATTGATTTCATCTCAATCAAGGGCTAGCGCTTTCCCACAAGAAGAATATGCTCGACAAATAAATAATGCAGGGAAAAAAAAGTTGGACAAGTGGCACGGTCTAACGAGATGGGCCCGCTGTTAAAAGAATAATGGTGAGATGTCCTTCGTGGTATGTGTCAGATGAGTTGGAGCAGGTGGAGGAACATCATTTGTACTATTAGCCAATATGCTACTCAAATGGCGAAGTTTATATAACCATTGATCTATCAGAGATCAAAGACCAGTGCATGCCCGCAATGTGAAACTACACAGGAAATAAGTAATGTGGGCAAGTGGATTTTTGACATGTGGCAAGGTGGGGTCAGGTATTTGTAATGCAGTATGCCACGCTATAAATGATTGATGACATGTACTGCCAGATATGCCACTAAAGGAGTTTGACTACTGAATGGAAATGAAGTCTTATCAACCGTAGATCTTTCAAAGATCTACAGTTAGTGAAATCCCACATTATGAAGTTGCAAGTCAGATAAGAAAAGTGGGAATGTGCCTTTGCAATGCGTGTCACAGTGGGACCAGACTATGAAAAATGCAGAAGTCATGCCATAGGATCTGCCAAATGTGCTTAGCTAGAGCTACTTATGATGTGGGCTAGAAAGGTGTCAGAAATAAACACAATAGTCAGAACACGCGGGTTAAAAGCAATCATGTCATTGCCCTAAGTGGATAATGCAAGCATAAAATGAAGAGTTGTTTCTGATCATTGATCCTTATCTTGATCAACGAAAGGTGCTTCCCGACATTTTGAATTTGAGCAAAGTTTAAACAAAGCAGGAATGCACCTTGCAGACACGTGTCCATGGTGACATCAGAAGTTTTTGCTTAGATGCCCTGCAGGGTAAAATTAGTATCGCTGTTGATCTTTCAAAGATCGACGACTGGCGTAAGCTTGCAATTTGAAGATGCTCGTTAGATAAGGAAAGCGAGAATGTGCCAGAACAACATGTGGAATGAATGATGCCAAGTAATTTCTCACCTAGAAGAAGATATGGGATCTACTAGCATGGAATGTGGTTAGACGACATGAGCTCATATGGCAGTTTCTTATTGGTCAGTACAGCTGACTAGTTTTTATTAGAAAGTGGATTAGTCTGATCGTTGATCTTGTCTTGATCAATGAACGGTGCTTCCCCACAATTCTAAGATGCAAGGATTTTAAATAATGCAGGGAAGTGGAATTGTGACACGTAGCATATTTTTAAAAGCTGTAAATCTTGTTACCTTTTAAATCAGAACCGTCCGATCCGATAAAAATCTACAGATGGGATTCAAACTTGGATGCAAATTGCAAGCAATGATTACTGAGAGTAAATATGATTCAAACCTTATGCGTGCAATTTTATTGTATGATAACAGCCCACGATTTCACCATTAATGAACCACTAAAGCACAAAGAGAATATCAGGGCATACAAATTTTTTAGAGCTAGGGCACAAAAATTCTTGGTTAACAATTCGGTAAAATTGCAGAAGATATCACATAGTGTAGAAGTGAAAATTTTGGCGGGTAAGTATTCTATGACTTTCTAAGTAAATTTAAAGTATCTGTTGTTGTGAAATTTCTAGGGTTCATTCAAAATGCCTCCCTGAAAAGAGTTTACTAGGCAAACAGATTATTTGAAACATTCTGTGCATGATGAATTTCTTGCAAAATTCCCCTTATCAATGCATGAAATAACTAAGGGGAGGGAACTCATCCAAAAACATCCTAGAATAGTTGTAGCAGAAGGTTTTTACGACAAATCTAATTGGGTAAGATATGCCCAGGTTTCCATGGGAGGTCTAGAGTTGTTTAAGAAATGGTTTTAAGACCAAAAACTAGACACTCCTATGAGCAATGTTTGGGAGTTTGATATTGGTAAATTAACAGTCCCCACTATTTTATTTGATAGTGATTAATTGATGGACCTAGCAAAGAAATATGACCCTATTACAAGATGGGTAAAAAATCATTCTGGAGTCAATCTTTTTAGGGTTTTCCCTGAGCTGTTCAGTGAGGTTTTCAACCTTAACCCTAACCACGCTGTGCATGAAATCATTGATATGGATGATTTACAAGCCAGATATGATGCACAATGAATTTACCTAAGAACAGGGCCACTACAGGAGTATGCTGCCAAGGTTGGTAATTTGCTTGTGATTACAGTCAATACCCCAGAGCCATTGTTGAGAAGACATTTCAACTTGAGAGCTCAAGCAGTATATTTTTCTCTTTGCAAGATTTTTGGGATAGATGAAGGTGATCAAATTCTAGGTTCTATTGTCCTTATAATGGCTCAAACCCTTCAATTTGGAATGAGTACCATTCTGGATTTTGCCACTTTTCTAGTAAAAGAGATTCACAATAGTTTGGTTGGAATAGCAAGGGGAAAAGTAAACAAACCATTATGTTGGTATTCATTACTGATGCATGTATGCTTATACAAGGGATACACTTTCTTCTCCAAGGGTATGGAGTTGGAAACAACCAAGGATGGAGAAAGGAATCCAGTGTAGTTGTGGAGTGTGGATATGACTTCAGAAGCCACAGATGCTAGTTATGTAAGGTTTGACAGATATTTCGCATCTAGGCTAAGATTGCTTTTGAGAGGGAATAGCCCCAGAATTCCACAAGCATTGTTGGAATTGGTTAGACCTAGAGATCATGCACAAGGACTATTGGTTAGTCATAATTGGGGGGATATAATCCCTTATAATGTTTCAACTGTGATAAGGGTATATGGTTTTGTAGGAAAGCCACATGTGTTGCCTTTTCATGTGCCTTTGAAGATAGGGATTACTGAGCTCTTATGGTAGATAGGCACTATAGATGAGAGGGAATTGATTAAGAAGGGCACTTTCTTTCCAATTGTTACTGTAGTGCATGATTTTGTTTTTGTCAGAAAAGGGTGGAAGCACCTAAATTTGTTTTTGGATAGATATAACATGGCAGAGTCTCACACTAGATTCATTGACCCTGAAGGATTCTATGACCTTTTAAAAGAAAGGGTGAGAGCTTCTCATATGGTACATCAAGTTTACTATCCAGAAGATATAATCAGAAATATCTTCACATTGTAGGAACAAGAATTGAGGAAAGAGAAATGGATAGTTTTCAGTAAGACCCTAGAATTTATTAATGCTTTTGATCCCCAGTATGACCCATTGAAAGATAAGAAATATTGGGGAGCTAAAATACAAGCATTAAAGAATAAATTTACCATAATAATTCAAACCATGAATGAAAAGAAAGCTATGTATGTTGAGACACATCCAGACAAGGATGCATAAGTATAGAGAAGAATAAGCAGTAGAAATGTGGTAGCTCTTGGCCAATATACATTGCAGAAGAGGGCAGGTTATGTCATGATTCAAAATGTGCAACAAGCACCCTCTCATCAGAAGCCAAGGTCAAGAAGTCCATCTGCAGCTAGCTCTCCAAAAAGGCAAAAATTAGAGTAGGGGTCTTCTTCTTCTCAAAAGGAACAATACTCCCCAAGCCGATCCCTAATCCATATAGATGATGAAACATCTCTAAGGGAACATCTTAGAAAAATGGGTGGAGAAGGGGATGTGATTGTCACTTCTACAGACCTAGATGTTGGAGAGCCATAAGAACCTCCTGCACCTTCCTTGGACGTAACCATTGTTGATTACCAAGGTAAGGAAATTGACCCAATAGTTGTATAGGCTTCTGAAAGATTTATTAATGATGAAAATTTTGTAAAATCTAGGGCTTTTGCTCAGTTTTTGTGGAGATTAAATATGGGAAATTTTGAGAAAGCCTGTGAGAAAATCAAGGTTGAGCAACCAGATAAACCTGACCCAGTTATTAAGGGAGAGGTGAAGTCAAAAGTTTTGAATGATTTTGCCCAGTTTACTCCTGAAGCTGGGAGGAAAATAGTTAGACAGTCAGGAGTCCTCCTTCTGCCTAAATGGGATATAGCAAATTCTATTGTTTTTGATTCAGTAAGGAAGTAGAAAGATGTTCAACTAACAATTGCTGAAGAAATTTTACAAGCTCATAGAGGAGTCAAATTTAGTGATGACCACCAAGCCCTTGTTATATGGTCCATGGAAAAGAGGGAAAATACCAGGATGCATGAGTTTCCCACTACAAAGCATACTGGTACATTGATAGTATACAGGGCTGGTGAGGTAAGAAGTAAGAAAATAATGGGAATGGCCTCAAAAGTGCTAAAATTTGGTGGTGTTGTATCTGGCCAGGAAGAAGATAGATTTACCCAACTCAATGCTAGGTTTGAAGAAATTTTAAAAGCATATGAGGAAAGGGGTATACAGATACAGTCACTGGAAAACAAAGTATCTCAAATGGAGAAGGTACCAGGGAAAAGAAAAATGGGAGAAACTAGCAAACCCAGGATTGCCTACCCCCCAAGGCCACCTATTGAACCCTTCAAGTCTACTCCAATAGTTGAGGTACCTGATACTCCAGAAAGACCTCAGTTCTATACTGCAGATGATTTTGAAGAAGAGAAGAATAAGTTGTATGCCATGCATATAGAGCTTAACAATTAGCATGAAGAAAAATTGAGGCATGGTATTATGTATCTAATAGAAAGAATAGAGTGGCCCACATTATTTGATCAATTGTCAAAAATTTCAGCAATCAGGGATGAATTAAAGAAAAATGAAGCTATATTCAGACCCATTGTACAGAAGTGGACAGAGAGAGGCTCAGATATCACTGCTATGTGTATATATGTTATTCATTTAACATATCATCAGATAGAAGGAATTTTTGACTTGCTAAATAAGTTGCAGGATTTTGATGATAAACAAGATTCTTTCTATAGAAGATTAACCAATTTATTTTACAAGTATTTTGTAGAAAAAATTGATTTATTCCTTTGTGCTCTTAAGTCAGTTGATAAAATAAAAGAAAAGGAAGCATGGAAGAGGGAGCTAGATGAAGCTTTTTGTGAGAGAAAAAATAGGGTTATGAATGAAGCTGGCCATCTATTGTGGGCAATAACAAATGAGGAGTTGGTTAAAGTGCAGATATTTTATAACTCTATCTAAAAATAATTGGTTAATATGGAGACATTTGCAAATTCCCTTTTAACTATACAAAGAGAAGTTCTGAGTTTTGATTGGCCAGATGATGTTGTCTATAATAAGTGGAAGGAAAAATTCATGTCTATAGAGTAGATGTCAAAAGATCATGCAAATGTGACTGTTACTTTAACAGTCAATGAAAAAGACAGAGAAAATCCCCAAGTTAAAGTAAACTTACAGATAAATGAAGGAGACACGTCACTTCCAGGCCTCATGGTCACTTATTCTGAGGAATCAGATAGATAAAAGAATCAAATCATTATGCCAAATCTAGAGGATGTAATAGAAAGGGCCCACAAAAGGAATGTTTGGTGTAAAACTTTTTCTGTTATTCACATTTTTGTCATCTTGTGATAAGTATATGCAGATGTTTCTTGAAAAAGACACCTGTCACTCTCTCTTAGCCTAAAGCTTGTTGCATCTCACACTATTTAAGTGAGATTCCAAGGCTAAAGAAGGGTCCGAATTCTATTTTTTCTAAGTGATATGCTTAGTCTGTCTTTGGTCCAAATTTTTGAAAGCAAGTTTATGATGTATTTTCTCTATCAATTCTTTGAGAATACATGAATATAGAGTGAGCTGTGTTTATTTCTAAAGGTCATTCTGAGTGTATTGTAAATGGTATACAATTTTTGAAGAAAATAAATAAAAATTGTGAACTGTCCCCATATCATTTCTTTCTGAATCTTGTCTCCTTTTTATTACTTGGTTATCTTGATATTGTATAAGTAAAGGCTTGTGCAATTGAATGCAATCTAGTTAGGTTGTATATCTATTTATCACTACTATTAATTCAATGGATTATATAAGAGCTTTGGTGAATGTGATAAGGTTTCTTTAGTAGTGGAAAGGGTTTTGAATGATAAATTTTGATAAGAATTGCTGATAGAATTTTTTGTAAGGCAACAAGTTAGATCTAAGAATTTGCTATAGACTCTGAAGCCCAATTGATTAGGCACTGATCAAATTGATTCAGCTAAAGGAGAAGTATGTCACAAATGGTTTTCAAAATGCAGCATCAAATCAAATTTTAATTTTATTTCCTATAGATCTTTAAAGCTGGCCAATACTTGTCTGCATGGAATGTTTTAGCTTCGGTTAGCCACTGTTGTTAAAGAACATCTGTAGATCTATAGAAGAACTTTTGGCTATATCTGTTAGATGGGATGTGTTTATCAAGTTATCAAGAATTGTGTATGTTTTTTGAGGATTTTAAGATGAAAATTAGAATGAAACTATAAATAATCCTCATATAGTTTTCCCAGTCTTCAATCATCCTTGGGTATACCCACCCTGGTTTTGCAGAGCCAGAAGAATAGAAAACCACCTTTGGTTTTGTTGAAGTTGGGTCCAAATGCTTTGCACATGCAATTGTTAACAAGAATTGGCTAATCTTTAGATTGTATGAGTACTGTCATCTTGGTATTAAGCATTTTGTTGCTTAGTAGTTTTAGTCCTATTTTAAAACACTAACACAATGCTTGTGTTCTTTTTATGCTTGTTATTCTCTACATGGGTTCATTATGTCTGATTTATGAAACACTTCTGCTTCCATCTCATTTGGAATTGGATCAAAACTTTGGCCAATTCAATTCTGTTTGGAATCTAAAGCTATGAAGGAAGATCCCCTTTACAAAGATCTATGTTGTTATCCAAATACCAGAACATGCAAAAGATCCTTGTGGAGAAGGAGGATTGCTTTAGACCTTACTTGGAACAAAATTTATGACGTATGCATAGAGCAATGTGATTAGCCATCCTTTTTTGTTGAGTCACATTGTTTACAACCCATATCTTCTTCTTATTCCAAAAAGAAGAACATAGCTAAATTTTGACCAATACAAACATTGTAACTTTGAAAACAACTTTCAATGCCCAAACACTTAACAATCTGATAGGAGTCAGTCGGGCCCCAAAGTGGGTCCGGCTAATTTTTTTTTCATTTTTGGACAACTGACCTGGCAAAATGATCCACCAATTGCCTGATACTAATTGGAATCAAGCTCGACAATCGATCAATCAATCAAAACTCATTTTACCAAGGATCCGCAAACTATCAACTTTGTGCCAGGAGGTCCTTTGAATGGCCTTAAAAACTGACTAGAACACTTGATCGGGCTTTGAAAACTAGCACACTGATTCTCTATTTTGCATACTTGCATCCTGTCAAATCTCATCTCATGAAAAATTCAGGGTCAAAAGATATCGATCGACAAAGTTGACTTCTTAGAATTGCCTGCATAAAAACATGTCAGAAAGTAATAAATTGGGTTCGGATTCAACTTTGAAAACTAGGCAAACTGACACTTGGGAGAATGAAAAATGAGGCATAGTTTCTCTGTCATAAGGAGGGTATGGATTTGCAATTTGGGCTCATGAAAAATAACAAGGTGCATTTGGTGAGCGGTCAAAGTGGGCTACTTGGAATTTTCAAACTAGAAACACTGATAGAAAACAATTTTTTGCAAATAGAATTGACCTGGAAAAGTGTTCAAATGGATTCATCATGACTTAAAAACTGACACACTAGAAGTATTTTTAGAGTACTACACAATGGTACAATCCATTTGACCTAGGCAATCATGGATTTTGAGATATGACATCACAAATAGGGGTCCTGACAAATCTGCAAATGCCAACACCAGTAAAAGTTATAAATTGCGTTTGGAATCACGTTTGAAAACTGATCAAACAGATTCATCATAAACTAAAAATTCAAACATAACAAGTTTTTGATGTCTACAATGCAATGTGAAAGGAAAATCAACATTTTGGTCAACTGGGTCAAAAATATAGCACGTCAAATAGGGCTTCCCAGAATTATGTGCAATGTGCAAATGCATGAAAATAGTAACTGACCAACTTCGAGGGACTCAAAACCTAGTCAAATGGACTCAAAATGACTCAAAATTTGAAACATAGGTTCTTGGATATGGACACTAGATACTCCAGAGTGGTGAATCACAAAACATTTCTGGGTGTGAGATATTCAGATGCAAACATGGCCTCCTGTCACTGTTTGACACTTAGGGTAAAATGCAGATTTGGAACTAGCTCAAAATAGGACTTCGCCAAATGAATTGGAATGATGCTTTAACTTCATAAAACACTTAGACACACTGAATGCAAGGTGTTAAAAACATTAAACACCTCTTAGGCCTCAAAAGTACAGTCGGGTACAAACTCATCAAAAGCGTTTATAGGGCTCAAAATCTCAATGGTACTCAAAATTGACCTTGAAATTTTTAGTCCCAACACATTCCATGATGGATCTATTCCTTCTTTCTATTATAAAATTTTTCTCTAGAGTTCTAGGTGCTGATTCCTATCTTTTGATTCCTCTTTCATTACAAAACTCATTGAATTCATTTGAGATGAATTCATCTTCTCTATCTGATCTTAGGCATTTTAGATTCTTCCTTGTTTCTTTATGAACTCTAGCCAAATACCATCTAAACTTTTGAAATACATCAAATTTATCTTTTAAGAATGTTACAATCATCATCCTATAATAGTCATCAATAAATAGAATGAAATATATGTCTCTATAGTAGATTTCTATACCTATTGGTCCATAAAGATCTATATGAACTAGTTCCAAAACTTCTTCTGAATTAAAAGATTTACTTCTAAAACTTCTTTTACTCATCTTTCCAATTTGACATTGTTTATACATGCCTATCTTAGGTTTCTTCAGACATGGTATGCTTCTTACTCTTTTGTTCTTGCTTGTGGTAAACTGCTTATCAAAGTTAACATGACACATCCTTTTGTGCCATAGCCAACTTTCCTTTATTTGAGCTGATAAACATGTACTTTCAATGAGATCCAGGTAAAACAAGTTACCAATTGTCTGATTTCTAGTCCTAACCAAGTTTCATTCTCCATCCAATAGTCTAGCTTTTCCATTCATGAACTCTACCTTGTATCCTTATTTATTCAGCTATGCCACACTAAGTAGATTATGTCTTAATCCTTCAACCCAATAGGCATTTTAACATTTTATTTCTTCAGTTAATGTTATGATTCATTTTCCTTTTACATAACATGGTTCATTGTTTCCAAACCTACCACTTCCACCAGCATAGTGTTCTAAATGTTCAAATTTAGTTTTTTAACTAGTCATGTGATGAACAAAAACCACTATCTATGACTATATATAATTTTTTCTAACATGAGAAATAAATGTCATCTTTTCATTTTCTTTAGTATCAGATTCATCCTTAACAACAATATAAACTACTTCTTCTTCATTATCATCACTATTAGAATCTTCAGCAATGTAACAAGATTTCTTACCTTTGTATTTGTAGTCCTTTTAGTTTTTGAAGCTTTCTTACTTTAGAAATTGTTATTTCCTTTCTCATCTTTATCTTCTCTATTTGGACATCTTGCAATAATATGACCAACTTCTTCACATGAGAAACAAATCAATAGATTTTTGCCTCTGAATTTTTCTACCTCTTTTGATACTTTTTTCTCAAGTAGGGCTTTAATAACTTCAAGGTCTTCATCTGATTCATCTTCCCCTTCACTATCCACCTATTTTCCTTTTGAGTTTCCTCCTTTTCTACCAAGAGTTAGTTTGGCTTTGAATGCAGATTTAGATTTGCTAGGATTAGGAGCATAGTTATCAAATTATCTAATTCAAAAGTAGTTCATCTTCCTACAAGTACATCCAAGGTTATATTATGTTTAGGATTACATCTCATCTCTTGAATTGCTGAAACCTTAATTGCATATATATGAAGAAGAGTTCTTAGTACCTTGCTGACCATTGTCTCATCAATTATATCTCCTCCTATAGCTCCAATTGCACTCACAATTTCTTTGATTCTTTAACTATATTGGATAATGTTCTCATGTTCTTTCATTTTTATTCAACCAAACTTGTCTCTTAAGCTTTATGCCTTTCCTCTTTGCACATTTTTATCACCTCCATAGAATTTTTGCAATTTTTCCCACATTTCAAATGCAATAGGACAATCTTTAACCTCATCAAATTTAGAATAGTTGAGAGAGGAAGCTATATCAATCATCATTATATTGTGACCCATTACTTCTTTGATCTATTCCATAGTCATAGGTTTAGGTGGTGGCACATATTTTTTTTCCAAGTAGAAAAAATCAATATCACTAATGCTTGATAGGTGTAGCTTCATCAATTCCTGCCATGCTAAAAAGTTGTCTCTATTAAGCTTGGGAATCTCCCTTCTGTATGACATCTTGATCTTTAGATTAGGTCCTTGAAACCTTTCCTACAAGCACCAAATTCTCTAATACCATTTTTTGGAAATGAAGAGAGAAACTAAGAGGGGAGGGGTGACTCAATTACCACAAAATAATTCCCTATCACTAGATGTCAAAACAAACTTTTCATTGATAATGCAATACTATCCATCTTAGTTAAAGCTAAGTTCTTACTATCACTCGATTAACAAAGAAGTCTTATGAATATTAATTTATTTTAACCTTTAGTAACCTAGTTGCAGAAATATAAATCAGAAAGAAAATAACATAAACATAGATGACACCAAGATTTTGTTAGAAATAGGGATTGTGGGGGGGTGGTGAATAAGTAATCTACAAACTTTAGTTTCCAAATGGATATTATTTCTTACTTTAAACCATACATAAAAAAGTAATAAAGTAATGCTAAATAGTAACAGTAACCATGCACAAAGATAACTCATAACACCATACTTTATTTACTAGGGAAACATTGGCCAAGGGAAAACCCCAGTGGGGATGATACCCACTAGATAGTATACTAATATATAAGTTCCTTGTTAGAGGATGGACCCTATTAGTAGTCAGTGAGAAAATTTAGTATAGAGAGTCCCTATTAGAATACTTTGAATCCCTATTAGGAGATTCCAATCCTATTAGGAGTTGTAGTACAGTAGATGCAAGATGAGCCCACTACCCAAACATGCACTTCCAATTACAAGAAGAGCTCACTACCCAAATAAGTAATCAAAATTTTGGAATATAAAATCTTTCTTAGTTTGATCTTAAATATTTAAATAGCTTCACAAACTTCACAAAAATATCTTTCACAAAAATTCACATATAATTGCTCAACACAACTATTACTTCAAGATAACACACTTGAATTCACAAGATGTCCTTTGCATAAATACCATGCCTTTACAAAAATTTATGCTAGGTCAGATAAGAACACAATACACTTTTCCAGCTTAGAGTAATCATCTAAGATGTCGGCCCTAACTGGAGAAGTAATTATTTTGTAAACAAAATAATTCCTTTCCTTTAATTTTGTTGTCCTATTTTTCTTAAAACATGAATATCTTTGTTTCGTATAGTCTGTACTAACTTTCAAGGTTATACACATCATCATCAACATGTATACTATCTCCATCTAGCTTTTCTAGTCATAATATGATGTGAAAAAGAAGTTACATACAAAATAATACACTACTCTATACCAAGTTCATACTTAGAAGACAATTTTCTGATGTCAAAAGCTAAGTATCTTTATTTCCTAGGTTTCTTGTAAGCATGTACATCATGTGTTTCCATAAATGACAAAAATTACATATCCTCATTATCCAATTGTCAACAATCTCCCCCTTTGGCATTGATGGCAACAAAATAGGGAAAATTGGCTAAATGATAAAAACTTAACAAAAATAATATAGTAACATTACATCTATTACAACTTGTTCATTTTACATATGGTTCCCCTTACAATATGATTTCATATTATCTTGAATTAAAATTTTCTCATGCATTTTCCCCTTTAAAATTTTCTTAATGTACTTCTCCCCCTTTGACATCAATGACAAAGGTCAGGATGTCAAAAACTATCCAAAAAATTGCTTTTAAAAATTTGTGTACTTTTGCTTTAAGCTGATAGAATCTTCATACAATCATCAAAATTTACCTTTAGACTATCCATAGCTTTAGTCCATGTATCTTTTTCTGCTTTAGAAGAGGTGAGAATTTCACATAAGGCATATGATGCAATCTAAACTGCATTAAGTTCTGAATACAAAAAGTTAGAATAAGTGTCCTTGGCCTTGACACATTCTTCCAACTATTTCTCAAAAAAAGATATTTTTAGAGAAATAGAATCTCTAAAATATGATACTCTTTTCAAAATTTGTTCCTTTCAAAGTTCCAATTTTCTGATATCATTGTGAATACTGGCCACTTGTCCTTCAAAATCATCAACTTTACAAGCTGGATGTTGTATTTGGCTAGATAGAGCTTCTAGCTCACTCATTTTTCCTCCAATCTAACTATCAATATCCTTAGTCAACTTATAAGATAGGGTACACTTTATGTAAAATATCTTACCATCCCATTGACACTTCCAAAGTTCCTTGATACAAGTATCAAGATTTGTCAAATCATTCTTAATATTCTGACAAATGGTGCTAAACAAGTTAGCATCATGTGAGATCTATGCCTTTGTTTCTAGAACACTCAACAAATTAGTAAATTCTTCATCAAATGACTTTAGCATTGCCTATGCCCTCTATTCTAGATTTTCCTTTATGTGCTGCACTGCTAGAGTACTATGTAATGTGTCAGTAACCTCCATCAAGGTTTTTTGTAGGCTCTTCATTGTTTTGTTCTTCTGAATGAGTTTTAATAAGGACAAGATCAAATTAGTTTGATCATCATCATTAGTTGCCAGGATAGCAAGTGAAAGTAGAGTAGATGAACTAGAAGGTTTAGTGTCATCTTCCATTTGCTTCTTCTCATTTGCCTCTTTGACTCTTCTTCCTTCTTCCTCTTTCTTTTCTCTTTCCTCTCTTCTCTTCCTCCTCTAATCTCTTCTTCTTATCTTCCTCTATTTTCTTTTTCATTTCTTCTTCAACTACTCTTTTCTTTTCATCCTCTATTTTTCTTTTCTTCTCATCTTCAAGCAATTTCTACTTGGCCTCTTCTACTTTCCTCTTCTCTTCTTCTAATAGCCTTTTTTCTTCTTCAATTTGCCTCATTTATCTTCAATATCTTCAGAATGAGATTTAGGTGGTTTTGAAATCTCAAATGGGTTAGTATGCTTAATGTTAATGGTTACATTGGTCTAATCTATCTGCATAGTGTCACCACTCACTAACACTTTTGATGTTTTGGGTGCTAGTGAAGATGCTACCTTGGACTTTGCCATCATCAGGCTTATGGCTGCCAAAGTTTCACTTCTTAACTTGTCTTTCTCACCCACCATAAACAAAAATGGTCTTACCTTGTTCTTGAAGTATGGTGCTAGATTGTTAAAAAATCTCTTGATTTTGATTTCTTCTTCGTCATTAGTCTTGCAAATAGTCCTTAGCATAGACTTCTAAAGTTCTAAACCTTCTTCTCTAGCTAGGGCCTTCTTCTCAATAAGTCTATCATAGAATTTTTGGTTTACTATGCCCTCAATATCTTTCAGTTTTAAATTGTTGTCTATAATGTATCTGATAGTAGAGATATCAATTTGATCTTTCTCAAAGTTATTATAAAAATCATAGAATTTGTTCATCTGAACAAAGTTTCCTTTATTAGCAATAGTTGAGTTTATCTTCTCTATCTTTGGCTTCCAGGATTGCCAAGCTTTTCCTGCTAGCTACTTTAAAGTTGTTACCCTCTTTGTCTATTTGGCTTCTTGTTCTTCTTCTTCTTTGCTAGACTCAACAATTGTCAACAATGTCTTTTGCCTTTTTCTTAGTCGAGCGGTTTGTTGCTTGACCCTTTTAGTCTTTGTGGTCACAACTTCCACTAATCTCTTAAATTTTCTCTTTGGCTCACTTGGTTGCACATATGATATTACTGCATAGGGGATGCTTTGTTTTGAAGATGTCTCTATAGCAAATACTGACAAAAGTTTACTAAAGGATACTGACAAATGTTGTACATTTAGTAAACCTTGTTTCATGGTTTTCTTGACTACTTGAAATTCACTCTTAATCATACTGACCTTTGATAAAGCTTTCTTCATTATTGACTCTGTCTTCTTGTGAGAAGCCTTCTGCAAGGATACCTGATGAGCTGACTGGGTAATATCATCATAGGTTCCAAATCTATGTTCTACTTGGTCCTTCTCTAATTTCAAAAATAAATCAATGTGTCCAATTGCTATATCATCACTTAATTCATAACCTAAGGGATCAAAAAATGTTTCCTAAGGTTCTACTACTTGAATATAAGTAAAATATGTATCAACCATAATACAAATGTCATCTTTAAATCTATCTATAATTGTAGGTGCAATTTTGAATCTCCACCTCATTTCATTCTTAAATGTCTTCATTATCAAGTTCCCACTATCCAATATCTTATCTATTAAATGTTTTCTACATACCTTTGTAATCTTCTCAATTGTACATCTATCATTGTTCATAATCTCCGTGACTAAAAAATATGGAAATATTTTAAGTACATGAAAGAATATGTGATTGATCAGTGACTGGAATCTAAAAACACCATTCTTAGTCCTTTTGATCTTTTTTAGGTTCTCAAGAAGTTGCATTCTCAAAATTTCATTCAGGTTAACTTGTTCCTTCTCTACACATATCTTGTAGGCTGCATAGATGAATCTAGATGACAACTCATCAATCTTTGAACTTGCACATACAAAGTATGCAAAAATTCTACTCAGGAATCTTACATCATCTTTCTAAATGGTTCTGATCACCATGTCCTTTCCATTATACACTACTTTGGTATAACTCTCAACTTTCTTCTTAACCATTTTCTCACCTATGGGTATACTGCCTTGTTTACAAAGACCAATTACCTCATGAGTAAGGTTGGCTAAAATATCAACTACACTATCTCGCATCCATAATTTCTCATCATGTATTCTACTTAATATGATCTATGTCCACTCATCTATCTCCAATTCATAGTAGAAATAATATTTAAATAGGTCTAGTCCTTCAAATGTTCAAATCTGGGCTTCATAGTCATATCACAATTGAAAACTAATTCCATATCCTTGTTCATATATTCATTCCCAATAGATTCAAACTTATAGGTATGGTGAATTCCTACATCTACCAAATATACTATATTGTTCAGAGTAATGGATAATGCTAAGTTAGGGTTTCCTTCTATGAGTCTCACGGAAACAATCTTCAACTTAGTTCTATCATCATTTTGAACATTATGAACTATAGACATATCCATGCTTCTAAAAAATATGAAATTTTATCAAATAAATTTGTGGATAAATGATAAAATACCTTTTCCAAAAAGCGGGTTTGCTTCAAAATCACCTTAACAAGTCGCTTCTGAGTGCTCTCTACTTCAGATGTATTAACAATGAAGTGAAAATCAACTCTTTACTCCATTTATTCCATCAACTTGAACTTGCATTAATTACATACTTTGCAAACATGAAAAAGCTATCAATTACCTTTTGTAACCA
Source organism: Cupressus sempervirens (assembly GCA_028749045.1). NCBI lineage: Eukaryota > Viridiplantae > Streptophyta > Pinopsida > Cupressales > Cupressaceae > Cupressus > Cupressus sempervirens. The sequence goes on along the minus strand of CM053790.1, from coordinate 827,442,635 downwards.
AATAACTACTCAAGATCTTCTATCTTATCTTCAAATGCCACCTGAGGTTTTCCATAGCTTTCTTTTTTTATGACAAAGCTCAACTAAACTTTTCTTCACAAAATTCTCAGTAAAAACTTAGTTTTCATCTTCTGCTATAGAATTCACTTTCTCTGTAATAATAGTAACTCTTAATTCCTCCATAACTTGTTTAGATAAGCTCCAAATTACAAGTGAGCTTAGATATAGTCTAAACTTATATCGATACACCTTTTCCCCACTTTTCTACTCATACCTTGATCTTTGAGTGAAGTTAGGAATTCTAGTGCTACAAACAAGCTTAATTCAACTTAATTGAATCAAACTTGACAACTAACTTCATTCTTCTTGTCTCATCCTCTTCTATCTTTTCTTTTGAGATATATAATCCTTTTACAAATGACTCATTGAGTTTTTCATGAAATTCACTGACTACATTCCTTTTTTTCTTATTGTCTTTGTTAGTTTTAGAGTCCTCTCATGGTTCCTTCTATCAGTTTTTATGTTTCTTCCATTGTTTCTTCTATCTCCAAATTTTTTGTCCATTCTGCAATACTTTGCTATATGTTCAAATTTGTTTCATAACTGACATATTGGTGTTCTACTTCTGGGATTCTACTAATCATCAGGTGCACGACAATTTTGAGCTATGTGTCCAAAGTTGTTACACTTATAACACACAATATGTCTTCTTTCCTCATAAGGTCTTCTTTCTCTTGATGTCCTTTCATTAGATCTTCTTCTATCTATAGGGTTAGTATTCCTAGACATTCTACTATTTGTTCTATCATTATCATAATTAGGTTTCCTATAATCAATTGCTTTATGACCCATACCATGACAATTATGACAATAAAAGTCCTTAACATGATTAAATGACTTATTTGTACAATCTCTTTTCATATGACCTATTTCATTACATGAAAAACATTTACCTTTAAATTCATACTTGGTTTCCTTAGGAGATTCCATTTGCTTTGGTTCATTCAAAATTTCAACTTCTTTGTCTTGACCAACTTCTTTAGGCTTATCAAAAGATTGACTAGATTCAATCTTATCATTAGATTTATCTTTTTCTTTTAGATATGATCTAATCCTAGGTTTCTTTGCAGACATGTAAAATAGATAACGAAGACCAATCTTATCATATGTAGGTTTCTGTATTGACATTGAATCATCAAGCTTTTCTCTGCTAGAATAAAGCTTCTCAAGTTGTTTCTTCCACTAAGTTAATTTACCTTTCAAAATGGTATTGTATTTCTAAAGTTCTTCATGAACTTCTTTTAATGTTTCAAGATCTAATGTCTTCTTTTCTAGACTTGCTCTAAGATCTGCATTCTCAGTTTTCAAATCAGGTTGAACTTTGCTAGGATCACTCCTTAAAGTCAACTTTAGATTTTTAATCTTCAATTCATGCTTCAAGATCTTGTACTCTATCTTCATCTTTGAATAATCATCACCACTAGTTTCAAATTCAGTAGATTCAAGCTTGGATTTGAGATTCCAATATTTTCCTTTAATTGTCCAATGTATACTTTAGAGTCTTCATATTTATCCTTCAACTTATCTCTTTCTTTAGTAAGGAAATTAATTTGTTCAAGTGACTCTTCAATGTTCTTCATCAATTGTTCCATATCCATAGGGATCTTAAAGTAATTGTGCTCTGATACCAATTGTTAGAAATAGGTGTTATTGATAGGGGGGGTGAATAAGTAATCTACAAACTTTAGTTGCCAACTAGATATTATTTCTTTCTTTAAACCATACATAATAAATTAATGTTGAACAGTAACAATAACCATGAACAAAGGTAACTCATAACACCATATTTTTTTAACTAGGGAAACCCTAGCCAAGGTAAAACCCTAGTGGCAGTGATATCCACTATATAATACACTAATATATAAGGTCCTTGTTAGAGGATGGACCCTACTAGGAGTCAATGAGCAAATTTAGTATAGAGAGTCCCTGTTAGGAGACTTTGAATCCTTGTTAGAAGATTTCAACCCTATTAAGAGTTGTGCCAACCCTGTTAGGAGTTGTAGTATAGTAGATGCAAGATGAGCCCACTGCCCAAACATGCACTTCCAATTACAAGAAGTCTCACTTCTCAAACAAGGAATCAAACTTTTAGAATATAGAATATTTCTTAGTTTAAACTCAGATCTTGAAATAGCTTCACAAACTTTGCATATATCGCTTTCACAAAAGTTCGCATACAATTTCTAACACAATTATTACTTCAAGATAACACACTTGAATTTGCAAGATTTCCTTTGCATAAATGCCACACCTTTACACAAATTTATGCTAGGTTAGCTAAGACCAAAATACACTTTTCCAACTTAGAGTAAACATCTAGGATGTTGGCCCTAATTGGACAAGTAATTATTTTGTAAACAAAATAATTCCTTTCCTTTAATTTTGCTGTCCTGTTTTTCTTAAAACATGAATATCTCTTTTCTGTATAGTCCGTACTAGCTTCTGAGGTTATACACATCATCAACAACATGTATACTATCTCCATCTAACTTTTCTAGTCATAATATAACATCAGCAACAAGTTACAAACAAAACAATACACTGCTATTGTAGACACCTAAATCTGATTACATCAATAAGTAATCATATTTAGTCATCTCCTAGGACATTATTGATTAAATATTTACTATTTAATTAATTAATAATCATCCCCTAGTTAATTAATCTATTTAAATAACAATAGTCCAATTGATAAAATCAAATGATCACCCAAAATCAATTTATCAATTAAATCCCCATTCCTCTATTAAATTGAATAAATCATCAAATCTATTCAATTTAATTCCATATCCCTATTTTATTAAATAAAACATTTAATAAAATATCTTTATCCCAAAAGCCTTCCTAAACCTTATCTTAACCCCTAATCCAACCCATTCACCCATACTAAACTCACATAGACACCTAACTAACCCATCCCATTAAAGCCAAATCACTCATCCCCTAACCCCCCTTCTAAGCTAATTTTAATCCTCTTCTAATCATGTGAACAATAATAAACATGGGTTAAGACTTGCTAACCCAAGCTAAAGTCAACAAATACCTTCCCCTCACCCTCCAACATAAATGACCATCAAATATCTCTTACACTCCTCTTAATGGCTCTTACACCTTCATTCATGAGTCTTGCATACTAAACCACCCTCATCAAGCCTTTGACCAACCCTTATCCTATCCTCTCACACTCATCCTTCTTGTGACAAGTGTCACCTCACTATTGGTGCTAAACAAGAACAATCCATGTGCTCCCCTTTGAGTGCATCCTAGCCCTCCCTCACCACCTTGCCATCCTTTCATCTTGGACCTCCATTCCTCCAACCCTTGGCTTATAAATTGAACCTCCCTCCTTCACTAAAATAATCCATCCTCCATGAAAAGTTATAATGCTATTTTGAGAGCTCATAAACTACCAAAATACCATTATAATGTTGGAATCACTCCATGACTCCATTGTTGCAACCTTATCTCACTCAACCCATCCATCCATCTGAGCTTGAGCTATACTTGTGAGCACACATACCTTAAATTGGGGACAAATCCATTGCATCATGATTTTATACCATTAGGAGCCTACCATTCTTGATTTGCTTTCTTTTGTGGTGATAACAATTAGTCCTATCTTAAGTGTTTGCTTATTTAGTATTGTTAATGCTTTCCTTAATAGCTAGTATTCAATTTTCACTACTAAACTAGGTGATACATTTTTATCGTGCAGTCCATTCTCTCCTCTCCTACTCAAATCTGAGGCAACCGCGTTGCTTCAAAAAGTTTCGTTTATGTTTGAACTTCTTTGAAATAGTGTTGTTTCAACACTATGTCAAAGAGGGGCAAAATGTAGACACCTAAATCTGATTACATCAATAAGTAATCATATTTAGTCATCTCCTAGGATATTATTGATTAAATATTTACTATTTAATTAATTAATCATCACCCCCTAGTTAATTAATCTATTTAAATAACAATAGTCCAATTGATAAAATCAAATGATCACCCAAAATCAATTTATCAATTAAATCCCTATTCCTCTATTAAATTGAATAAATCATCAAATATATTCAATTTAATTCCATATCCCTATTTTATTAAATAAAACATTTAATAAACTATCTTTATCCCAAAAGCCTTCCTAAACCTTATCCTAACCCCTAATCCAACCCATTCACCCATACTAAACTCACTTAGCCACCTAACTAGCCCATCCCATCAAAGCCAAATCACTCATCCCCTAACCCCCCTTCCAATCTAATCCTAATCCTCTTCTAATCATGTGAACAATCATAAACATGGGTTAAGACTTGCTAACCCAAGCTAAAGTCAACAAATATCTTCCCCTCACCCACCAACATAAATGACCCTCAAATATCTCTTACACTCCTCTTAATGGCTCTTACACCTTCATTCATGAGTCTTGCATACTCAACCGCCCTCATCAAGCCTTTGACCAACCCTTATCCCACCCTCTCACACTCATCCTCCTTGTGACAAGTGTCACCTCCCTATTGGTGCTAAACACACACAATCCATGTGCTCCCCTTTGAGTGCATCCTAGCCCTCCCTCACCATCTTGCCATCCTTGTATCTTGGCCCTCCATTCCTCCAACCCTTGGCCTATAAATTGAACCTCTCTCCTTCACTAAAATAATTCATCCTCCATGCAAAGTTATAATGCTATTTTGAGAGCTCATAAACTACCAAAATACCATTATAATGTTTGAATCACTCCATGACTCCATTGTTGCAACCTTATCTCACTCACCCCATCCATCCATCTAAGCTTGAGCTATACTTGTGAGCACACATACCTTAAATCGGGGACAAATGCATTGCATCATGATGCTATACCATTAGGAGCCTACCCTTCTTGGTTTGCTTCCTTTTGTGGTGAGAACAATTAGTCCTATCTTAAGTATTTTCTTATTTAGTATTGTTAATGCTTTCCTTAATAGCTATTATTTAATTTGCACTACTAAACTAGGTGATACAACCATATACCAAGTTCACACTTAGACAATTTTTTGATTCCAAAAGCTAAGTATATTTATTTTCAAGGTTTCCTGTAAGCATGTACATCATGTGTTGCCGTACATGACAACAAATATATATCCTCATTAGCCAATTGTCAACAGATTTAATGTGGAAACTCAATTAAGGAAAACCACCATGCAACTAGTTACAATATTTTTTTCTCTTATGAAGTGAGCCCTATTGGGAGCCAACCCTATTAAAGGTTACAAAACATACTATTAAGTATGACCCTATTAGAGGATTTAGATCACCCTATTAGGAGTGGCCTAGTTAGGGGTCTTCAAACACTTCAAACTTCAAATGTCACCTTGTTAAAGTATTTACAATATGTCTATTAAGTCAACTCTATTAAGAGATTTCTTCACTGCTACAATGGTTAGAAGGTAACAACAATTTGACATGATTTATGGAGCAACTTCCTTTGCAGATTCAAATCTCTATTCTAGCTTGACCTTTGGATCCTTACTAATTAGAATATTCTTTTCAACTTATTTCCCACACTTTCCTTCTCTGCCTTTCCTTTCCTCACATATCCATCTTATTCCATGTATTCCACTTATTCATTTTATCCTCACTACTTAACCTTTCTTATATATCTTAAAATTTGATAAGTCAACTTGACTACCCTCTCAAATAATCATTAAACATCCAAATAGTCAGCCTCAATTAGTTAATTGTTAGACAAGTATGTTATGTTGTCACTCAGTCAATACTATGATTTAATGCTCAGTTAAAATTGGAAATACTTTGATACCTGATCACTTAGTTACACTACAAGCATGATATCCTTCATTAATTGACTACTTGGTTAACACTGAATGTTCTTCATTACTTGACTTCTTGGTCAATATTAAATATGCTCGATTAATATTGTAAGTTCTTCATTGCTTGGTTAACACCCACATTTGTGTAACATTAATGACAACATACAATTTAAAGAATTATATCCAAAAAAATCCCTCTTTGGCATTGATGGCAACACAATATGTCAAAATACAATGATAGGAGTATGAGCAATTAGATAATATCCTTATTTTCATTATGATTCTCATCCATTCTAACTCCCTCTAAGATTCTACTTGGATTTTTCTCAGCTGCTTCCAATGAATTCTTCCTCTTACATCTGCCATCACTTTGCTTTGTACTTTTGAATTTTCTCCCTCTTTGTTGTAGATTTCATCATCTAAATATTTTCCTTCTAAGATAAAAAACTCTCCCTCTTCCTCTTTGATATCAAATCTCCCTTGTTGACACTAAACTCTCCCTCTCTAACATCAAATGCCAAATGATACATACTTTGAAGTTACTATGTACCTTTTGTACTAATTCATATGCAATATGCTTTGCATTTCATACCTGAAGTATGACAATCTACATCAACTTGATAGATCTTCAATGGAACTTGGTTGATGCATAACTATCTTGTGCTTTAGTGAGCATTAGATAGGGGAATAACCCCTAGTTTACCTCTTAGACACATAAATGCATCCTTAGGTAATGCCTTAGTAAATATGTTGGCTATCTTCTCCTTAGTGTTCGCATATTACAAACTCACCTCTTTGTCTTGAACCAATTCCCTTAGGAAATGATACTTGATTGTAATGTGTTTTGTCTTTGTGTGCATCACAAGGTTTTTGAATATATTGATTGCACTTGTGTTATCACAATAGATAACCACTAGTTCCTTGATTTTCTCCTTTATTCCTGACAATAATTTCTTGATCCATATTATGTTAGTACAATTGAGGAAGGAGAGACATCAAAGATTGGACAACAAATAAATGAAAAACCTAAAGGAAAACTTAAATGCTATCATTGTGGCAAAGTAGGACACACAACAAATATTTGTAGAAGTAAGAATGGTATGCAAAAAACTAAACCTAAGTTTACTAGTAACTATTTCAATTGCAAGAAACAAGGAGACCAATCACATTAATGAAGGTCAAAGGAAAGTGATGCACCTACTACACCTATATTTAAAGGACATTGTTACATCTATTAGAAATATGGACATAGAGCTCAAGAATGGAGATCCAAAGAAAAATCCAACTAGACATCTAAAAGGAAAGTTCATGCACCTAAGCAAGGTAACTCTTACAATTGAGATTACAACATGTGGTATAATTGTTATTATTGTGGAGAGTATGGGAAAATTCTAGAAAACTACATTAAGACACATTTTAGAGGTAACTACAAGAAATGGTTTAATGGAAACCTTGATTGTTTTAGTTGTCTCAAGGTTCAATATGTTAGTAAGAACTATAGGACCTGAGCATCAACAAGTAATAATGAAATTGATAAAGGAAATCTTGAGATGTATCAATCATGGAAAAAGACAATATAAGTTGGAGGTAATGGATCAAGTGAAGTTAAGATCACCCAATCCAATAGATCAGGTGATCACACTACATCCAACCAAGAAAAGAAGGTATGTAAGGGATTGTATACTTGAATGATATATTATACACCAATTCCTAACAAGGAATGTGATTAAAAGTTCATATCATCATGAATCAAGATGCATTAGGATAAATGTGAAGAAATAATTGAGCAATAGAATCAATCACACTATCAAATGCCAAGCATTAGTAATATTGTCTATATTGATCGAGCAATGCAATATAGACCAAGAACTTACATCAACTGAAATGATGTATTGAATGAACTAAATGGTATTGATTGAGAAAAGTAATAATGACCGAGTATTTGAATGGAAAGAAGCACAAATACAAATTGTGTAGGTTGAGCACCTACCATAGTACAACACATTTATTACAGACTAAATAAATAGATTGAAGGTATATATAATTTTTTTGAAATTCATTTCATTTACTAAGTAGTTTCAATGCACATGTGATTCAAACGCAATTTTAGAAATATAACTATTGAATCACAACATGTTGTTGGAAAAATTTAAAGAATTCACCAAGTAAAGTTTTAAGTGCTAAGTTAATTTGATTTCAAAGTTGTTGAAGTAAATTTTTTCAAACTCAAGTTTCAAAATGGCATCAATATCTAGAAAGGAAATGCTGAAGGAGAGTAATGCACAAATTGTGAGGAACAATTAGTATCCTTCACCTAAATTCAAGGAGTACCCTAACATTGCAATGATTGGAGAGACATATGGTGCCCTGTCATTGATTCCACATAGATTAGTAATGGTTCATGATATGTGATCAGCTTACATGTGTAAAATTGTAGAAATCAGGGACTATGAACTATGAGAAACTTATGATAAGTTGTGTGACAATAGAATTCTAAAAGAAGAAAATAAAATTGTTGCTGGGAAAGGGCTTACCCATGCCCTGGCATTCTCAAAGGTATTCAAGGTAAAATGGATCAAGATTATGTTAGGTTGAGTCCATGACATGAAAATATGGTTAGAAGGTGGAACAATGAAGATAAATGAGGAAGTCATTCACTGAGCGACTGGTTATCCCACTATGGATAGACTAAAGAGAATGAGGTGTGCCCCAAAAGATATTGTTGAGAAATAGACAAAGGCCAAGTAGAACAACTGTGATATGTCAGTTGATGGAATTGAAGATCTAGTTATTGAGTTTGTAGTGCATACAATTGTACACGAATTCTATCATTCAAGTTGACTTAACATTTTTCCTTGTATTGTGGTCAACCTAGGTTATAAATTAGTAAAGAAAGACCATAGCTACAATATGGCTAAGCTACAATTGCAACAATTATCAGAAAATCTTGTAGAAATAAGGAGAAGAACACTTCTTGTAAGTTCAAATCTTTACTTGTTTGTATATTTTCTCTATGTATATAATTCATTCCCTAATATTGACATAGTTGAATGGGATATGAGTAGACCAACTATTGAGAAGATAAATGATATTATTAAACAATTGGGAGGAAATTTTTGAGGCTATCATGGACAATCATTTTGATAAACTAAAAAATAAGATGAAGAACATGATGAGGATACTAAAATCAGTGGTAGATTATTACTTTGATGATATATGATTCATGATGGACACCAATTTCACCTATGCCCAGTTAGTACTACCAAGAGTTTCATGGCTAAGGCCAATGAAATATGAGGTCAATGTAGATGAAGTTATTACAATACTTATTACATTTTTATCTGAAGATATAGACAAGAATGTTGAGCCCTTCGGTAATTAGGAGACAACCAAGATGAAAATGTTAATGGAAACAAAATTGCCCAAGATAGATAGAAAATGAAATAAGATGATTGAAGATATTGAGGAAAATCTTGGCATATGTCAACTTTAGATAATTGAAGGTAGAGGAGAGGATAAAGAATTAGATGAAGAAGATGAAAACAAAGAATCAAATGGCAAGGAGCTAGTTGTTGCCAAGACCAAGGCAATTAAGAAAAAGAAAGTGGTTATTGTTGATTCTAAGGTGAAGGAGGATTTGAAGAAAAATGTGAAGAAAGTAGTCACAACTCTAGAGCTTGAGCCAAAGAGGAGAATAATTACTAGATCCAAGGAAGCCTAGTCCCCAATTGCTCAGAAAAAGAGAAGCCCAACAAAGAGGAAATGAGCCAAAGAAGCCAAGTAGAGCCTACCTGAGAGGCCGAGAAGAAAACTAGTCATTACACCTAATGAGGAGGAGGAAGATGATGAAGAAACTAAGCTTGATAATCCAAGAAAACTTTAGATTGTACCCAGACTACTTCCAATGACTATTGATCAAGTATGTGAGAAGCTAAGAGAATCAAATAGTATGGAAGCTATTAAGAAGATTAATTATGTTTATTTAAATAAAGATGAGCAAGAGAAGCTAAATTTTTTTATGATGGATATGATTGTAAAATTTAGATATACACCTATAGAATTAGGTGAAGGCATCCTTGAGGATTTGTATAATAAATTAGATGCTAAATAGAAGTGGGCATTATCTACTAAAAGACAAATAAGGGAGACCACCTTAGCAAAAACATTGCCTAACTTGGGAAAGACACATATGTCTATAGCCCTAAAAGATTTTGTAAAGAAATTTGTACTTAAGAGAGGGCATACAAAATTTTGAAGAATAAAGCTCATAAAGTAGAAAAATAGAGCATAATTATATGGAAGGAAGCATTTGGATTGCTTGTTCCATCAGCTGATGAAGAAGAAGAGGAAGACAAAAGAGATTCTTTAAAGTTAGAATGAGAAGACGAAAAAGAAGAAGTTGCAAAGTTAGAAGAAGAAATAAGGCAATTGGTAGAAGGGAGTGAAAAAAAGACATTTTCACCATTGAGGACATTATTGATTCATTACCACTAAATCAAAATGTATTAACTAAGGAAGATTTAAAAAATGCTCAATTAGATGCCTAAGACACCTCTCTACCATGCACCAATCCAATTTTGCTACAAATACAAGACTATCCATGGATTGAAAGTGCACAAACTGATGGTTTTAAAGTTACATCATTTATAGTGGTTCCTAACATGAGTACCAAAAAATAGAGCAATGTAATTATTGTGTTTCCACAATTCACTCATGTCATAAATGGTAATATAAATGAGAAAGAGGCAAAAGAGAAGAAAGAATCGACAAAGCTAGAGAAACCAAAAGAATAAGAGGCTATTCAAGCTCTTATACAACTATTGATTGTTGTGCCAATAGATACATTAACTGTTACACCTGTAAAAAGTTATATCAACTCCACAAGAGCTAAGATAGACACCTAGACCGAGTGTAAAGGGAAAACAGCTGTAGGTATCACTACCTAGTAATAACACCCCTCGATCAAAGATAGTAGCACATAATATTGATACACTAGAGGAGACAATAAGTTTGGATGAGGTCATCACAGTACCCATGTATGACCTAAATAGTATGACTCTAGAATAGATGTAGAATCTACAAACTTTGTTGAGTCACAAGACAAAGCAAGAGAAATTGAGGAGAGAACTCAAGAAAAAGAAAGTATTACATGATATTAAGGATATTTTTGTTGATTCTTTTGAGATTCATGATGTTAATGAGAAACACCAAATTTTGGATCAATTTATGTATGTAGTTGATAAGGTACAAAAAAAGGATATAGAGATCAATGATAAAATGTTGAGATGGTCTGAAAAGATATTTGAGCACAAATTTTTGGAGAAAGTAACAATTGAACTTGCAATCAGCTAAGTTGAGATTTCTACTCTTACCATTAGTTTGGAAGGAATTTTAAAAGTAATTCACTTTTTATATATGAAACTATGTGATGTTGATTTCTTCACATTGGAGAATCAATGCTCTATTGATCAAATATAGGCATACATGAAGGCTTGCACTATTTCTTTGGGCAAGAATTCAAGTACAAGCTCATATTCTCATAATAAATTAACATTTGATCAGGGAAAATTAGCTGAGTTGATGGCTAGAGATAGTAGCATCAGAAATAAATTGATTTCTATTCAGTTCATGCTACTACCCCATTTAGAGACATTTTAGAAGGAATTATCTGTGACTTAGAATCTAACAAGGAGAGCTCCAAATCTTTCAACAACAAAGAGCCAAATTGATCTAGCCGCTCAACTAGAAATTCACATTTAAGTCATGGAATTAGTAAAATCCAAAAGGTATCAAGGAGTTGAAGACATTTTGGCAAGTCACAAAACATTTTTGGATAAATACCAACTAACCTCTGCAAACTCCAAGCAATAAGTTTCAAAAACAAGGGGGAAATATCCTCATGACATACATAAGGGGGAAATATCCTCACAAAGGGGAAAGACAATCATGAAAAAAAAAAATTAGAATAGGGGAAACTATTAACATGATAGTATAAAAAGGGAAAATAGAGAAGTTAGAAGATTGGATTAGAAGCAGAGTTATCAGATGAGTCAAAACCAGAGTTTACAGACATGTATATATTATATAGAAGAGATAACCTTTTGAAGACTGAATCATAGTATCAGGAGGAGTGCTATTTTTAATATCTATTTTTGATATTTTGTAATTTTTAACAAATTTTGAAGTCATAACAAAGTGTTTTTTCCACTAATGTTAAAGGGGGAGATTGTTGATCTCTAACCTAGTTACTTATTAGTGTCCAACACCTAGTCATTCTCTAGGCAATGTTGGTTGGTCATCACTGCGACCAAGCCATCCAGAGAAGGCTAAGCTACAAGGACTTGTTTCTATATCACTACATGTCAAATAAGTTAGAGGTTACCAAGCACCCCAATAGAGACTGGGCTAGTGTACATGCCTGTTAGAGTAATTATATATTTTCTATTTAACTCTAGTTTTCTTAAGCTAAACTTTAGGCATCTAATAATAAATTCTTTTATTAATTATTATGATGCAACCTAGGTTAGATATCTTAAGGATTTTTATCTCCTTTATAAGGATGATCTTTCTTTGTAATTATTAATTGATTCACTTTTGATAATAGCAATCTATTTTTTGCTCATCAAGAATGTCTCATCTATGGATCTAGCAATTTCAACCTCCATAGCTTTTTGCTTCTCTCTTCTATGATAGGTGTTTGCATGTAGGTGATTCTTGGAAGTTGTGGGGTTGATATTTCATCAACTTCAACATGGTATCAGAGCACCAGATCTTCATGCCCCTATTCTATGTATGATACATTTGGATTGGTTTTTAGATCTATGGCTTTCAAAGGATTTTGGGGAGGATCTATTTTTTGGAGCACTTTGAGCCCAAACAGACATCATTGTTGAGTTTAGAGCACTCAAAAACCCTCATTTCCATGTAAAATATGTTCACTTTGGACGATTTTGAATTTTGAGGAATTTTATTTTGTACCCAGGCTATATTGATTTGGGCATGCAAAATAAAATAGATTTTTAAAATTTTTTTATTTAAAAAATTGGCCCCTCTGACCCACACCAAATCTCCATTGTATTGCATCTCTTTTGAGGGTGCGATGTGATTGGAGATCCCACATGTAAGAGATCCCTTTGTACTCTTGGCCTACAAAAGCAAGCTCACCATACTTGATAGGCCTAGTTTTTAGCTCAAGTTCAATTTTTTTTATTGCATGTGAGTTTGGTGGAAGCATTTTTTGATCGATGGTTTCAGTGTTATATAGGCTAACTTCTTTGGATGACATGCTTTTATGTGGTTGGAGGGTGTAGTTTACCCTATGTTGTCAGTACATCTTGTTTGTTGTAGATGCCCTTTCCTACAAGGGATCTCCATGTTAAAATCATGCTCATTGGGCCCTTGGCTTTGTTATTGGTGGTCCCTACAATTTTTTAATGAATACTAACCCTTGATTGTGGTGTGATTCAATGCCTTGTGAGTCTAAGTTTAGAGACAACTTGGACTGCAAGTTTAATCAATGACATGCTTGGCTTCCATTTTTACATCTTTTTTGATGTTCAATGCTTGCAAATGGCATGATTTGGAGGACAAAAAGTTTTCTACAACTTTGATTTCAAGTTGGGACTATACTGCTTGGCCCATTCCAATTCACCCTATATTATGCCTATCTTGGGACCCCACTTGTAGTGCCTTGGTCCACATGTTTTTAGACTTTACACCACCCTTGCTCTTTGATAGTCTCCATTTGTTTTGGTTTTTTGAGGCCTTGTGACCATCCCACATAATCACATGCACTTGGGGGCTTCCATGCACATGAAAAACTCACAACTGCTACCTACTCCTATGCATGGTATCTTGGTGTGCCTTCTTTTTGCGATCTCATCCACCTTTGTTTTTGAGACTTTGGGTTCCTTTCTAGCATTTCCACCAAAATTTCCCATTAAATCTCTATAAACTGTCAAAGTCAATCTTGGAGATCACATCACCTCCCATCATTGATAGTATCTCCAGTAATTATTGGTGGCTTTGCCCCTCTATTGGAAGGTTTGTATTTGATTGGGCACATAATCAGAGCATCTTAGACTTGGAGTTCAACAAGAATTTTCTCTCTCTCACATGATTTCTTAACTTTAGGCCTTAAGTTAGGATCTTTATCTAGCCCCTATGTAATGCAAGTCAATGTGAAGTTTTTGTGTCATCACCTCTGCATGCATTGGAGCCATTATGGGGAGTTATTTTTGGTGGAGCTTGGCCTTTTTCTTTGTGCAATTTTTAGCCTTGGAGCTTGTGTCTTTCCTCACAAGTTTTGGGATTTTGCATACTGTCACAGGCTCCATCAAACCTCAAGTTGGCACTCTTTTGCCATGTAAGGCTCAACATGAACATCAGTCGACACTTTGGTAAATTGATGGTGACTTTACCAATCCAAGTGTATTTTTCCTAAATAGGCCTCTCTTGCATCTTTGTTTGGCCCTATGATGGTACTAGGCAGTCAACAGTCTTGGAAGTGGTGTTTTTTAGGTGCCCATGTCACATTGTTTTTATACACATGAAAAAATTTGGCCATCAGATTTTTCTTCTAGCATCGGTGATGGTGAACATCTTTATCTTATTTTTGATGACCGAATATTTTTCTCTAGTAGGGTCATTTTCAGGCTCTTTTTTTGTCTTGATGACCATTTGACTGTCAAATTTGGGCTCTTCACTTGCTAACATCAATGCAATGTCAGCAATGCATCAACACTTCTTGTTAGGATAAAACCACAAACATAAATAAAAATTACATGTAAATATAAACAATAACATAAAATAATAGATCACATAGAAAAGAACACAAGACACCAATATTTAACATGGTTCACCCAAACCCTAGACTACATCCACCAAACAACAAGTCTAATATTATTACAATCTAGGTATTACAACCTAATTACAATCGATAATCTCTTATAGCTCAATACCACCACAAGAAGCAATTTTTGCATCACACCTTATGAAACAATCCATAACCCTAAGCCCTTCTATACAAGTATTTTTGCCACTTTAGGGTTAAAATTAGTCACAACATGTCAGCCATAAAATGCTGATATAGTAGCCCCAAAAAAATTTCTTGGGGGCTCCACTCAGGAACCCTCAGCAGCCATGGCCTAAACCCACCTAATTCTTTTTAGAGATTTGGTTGTGCTTGGGTACCTCATCAAGCCTATTTGTCAGGACTCAAAATTAATTTCTATAGTAGTTTATAGGTTTTCAGCTACTCCCTAATTTTATCTTAAGGGGGGGTGTTAGAATAATTAGATATTTTCTAATTAACTATAGTTTGCTTAAGCTAAACTTTAGGCATCTAATAATAAATTCTTTTATTAATTATTATGATGAAACCTAGGTTAGACCTTTTTAGGGTTTCAATATCCATTATAAGGATGATCTCTTTGTAATTATTAATTGATTCACTTTTGATAACATAAATCTCTTTTTTTCTCATCAAGAATCTCTTATCTATAGATTTGACAATTCTAGCCTCCATAGCTTTTTGCTTCTCTCTTTTGGGATAGGTGTTTGCATGTAGGTGATTCTTGGGAGCTGTGGTGTTGATCTCTCATCAACTTCAACAATGCCAAGTAAAATAATGTAGACCAAGCAATGAAAATTTAACTCATGTGAAGTGAGTTAGTATATGTCAAGCCTATAGAAGCCAAGAGACAATATGAATATTAGCTATGACCAAGCTTCAGAACATTCAATTACCAAGTAAACCAATTTTGGAAATGTGTTTTTAATGGCACAAATACTTATGTAAACCATTTTATTTGACTTCTATATGAGATTTAAAGATTATAGAGATAGTCAAGGAGAAAATTATGCATTTTTTCAGACAAGATTTATCCCAAGAAAAGAAGATTAATCAATTAGAATATCAGAAGGGATAAAATGACAAAAGGATAAAATATGGATCATTAATTATGATCTAGAACTTTCTAAAATTATGTATTTAAGAAGGGATCTAACCCTAAATCAATATGAAAAGTATAGAATGTAGAATGAGAGTAATGGGAGTGAGATGAAAAGTGTGAAGGAGAAAATAAGTTAAGGACAGAGCAAGGAAGGTTAAGTTTGATAGGGAGATTAGACATAACAACCTAGCAGTGAAAGGAAAAATAAAGAATCTCAGATAAGGAGATCAATTTTAGATATTAAAGAGAGAATATTTGCAAACATCTTTTAGAGAAAATGAAAGGATTAGGTACCGAGACATTCTAACAAGTGTATCAGGGAAAATCTTTTAACATAATGGTTTTAACAGAGCTTGTTAAAATCTTCTAACAGAGTGCTTTCTTCATTATGAGTTTAAATCCTTTAATCAAGGTAGACCTAAAAATCTTGTAAAGCTATTAACAAGTTAGATCCCTCACAAAGTAAATCATCAGAAGTGATCAAATTGTAGCCTAATAGGGAAAAAATTTTGTTGCAATAGTAAAGATTTGTGGGTTTCATCGCCACCCTAGTTTTACCTTCACCTTGGAGGGTTTATGGGTTACCAACATCTTTGTGTTATGTGTTTATATTTCATGGATATTATGCTTAGATTTTATCTCAACATTATAGTTTATGATTATATGGTATTAAATCTAAGATATGAGATGGATTAGGAGTGAATGCAATCAATTTGTTATAGTGTTCAAGTAGAGAATTTTTTTATAGATTCTGATTCACCCCCATAGTATCTTATTTCCCAATAAAAACTTCCAACATATAGGTTCCCTAATCAATTATGGATTAAAATATTAATAGAAAAATATTTGGATTCAAATAATGAGAAAGGATTTTCACAATTCAAAATCACATTAAAGGATTGACTATGTAGAATTTTATTATCTCTTGTAGAGATGTGATCTTTGATCATATATCATGGAGTATTAGGGATGGAAGGAAAGCTCTCTTTTGGGATGAATCATGGAATGGTTGTGTAGTGCTTAGAGAGGAGTGTTAGGATAAAAATTTGAAGGGTGTTCTTTGTGATAGGTGGAGTGTTAAAGTTTGAGACTATATGTCTGAAGTTGATGGTCACCTTGGTAAAGAATGGAAGTGGAAGGACTGGAGAGTTGATGTGTTATCTATCCAACATCAAGCCTATTTGAAGGCTTTCTTCTTATTGATGATATTTTTTCTAGTAGATGAGGAGGAAAAGTTTAAATGGTGTGCTCCGTAAGTTAAACTTGGTTATGAATTGTTGGCATAGAGGAGGTTGGCTACTTTTGAGGTCGAAGATTAATGCTAGCACAAAGATTATCTTCCAAAAGATGTCTCCTTTTCTTGGCTTGTGATACAAGGTAGGATTCTAACATGGGAAAAGAGGAAAAGGCTATCTATATGCATTGTATAATAAAGGGAAATAATCTATTGATCACCTACTTCTAAATTGTGAGGTATCTCAACTTGCTAGAGAATTGTGCAGAGTAAGCTTGGATGATAGGGACCTTGGATGGCTACTTTGCAAGATTTTTTATTTCATGGCCTCAAGTTAGATAGGGTGTTATGTTAGGCAGTGTGTGAAGGGTCTTCCTTTCAATAGTGATTTGAGAGATTTGGAAGGAATGAAATAGACACATCTTTAAAGATAAGAGTCAGTCTTTAGAGAGGTTAGTTTGGAGAATTGGTCATTTTAGTGAGGAGGTTTTGAGTGCAAACAATTTTTAGAATGGATCTGAAGAAGTGTGAATTCTTGAAAGATGATGGAGATATTTAAAAAAGGTGGCCAAGGATAAAGATTAGGATACTAGGTTGTAGAGACACAGATAAAGAAAAAGAAAGTGCAAGAAGAAGTACTCAATGGGAAGTCTCAGAAGAGGGATGGACTAAAGTAAACTTTGATGGAGTAACAAAAAGTAATCTAGGAACTTCAAGGTTAGGATTTATTGTAAGAGATCAAGAAGGTGCAACTTTGGTGTGTGTGGGAGAAAGATTAATGGGAGGATCAAATAATTTTGAAGAGTTTCAAGCTACTCTAATGGTAATCAATTGTGCAAAGAGGGTTGGTGGGAAAAAAAACACTTAGAGGGGATTTAATTTTGATTGATGCAATTAGAAGAAACAAGATTTTGGAATGGCATTTGGAAAACTATGTGGTAGCTATTATAAGGGAGTTAGAGATTTTGGAAAATTTTAAGATCAACCATATCTACTAGGAAGGCAATGTGGAGGCAAATAAGCTTTCAAAATTGGAAAAAAATTTAAAAGAGGAAGGGGACTATCTTTTTAAATTGTGTAGCCATTGGGAGGTTGATTTTGTGGACCTACATATGTTTGTTGTTTAGTTTTGAAGAGTTGGGTTTCCATTTATAGAAAGGTAGGCTTGAAAAGGTGGCAAATTAATGATAGTTAAGAACCCCAAAATACATCAGGTCGGCGGTAGTAGCAATTATTTTTTTAGCTTCTAAGGAATTAATGAGTAGATTTGGTGTGTGTGGGAAATTGTCTTGATAGATAGGTGACATGATTTATGAAAGGATGGTCTAACACTTCATAAATGAAAGATGGGGTGTGTTGTGTAGTGTGCTAGAAGTAAAAGCAAATTCTTTTGAAGGATTAAATAAATTGCAAGTTTTTAATAGTGAAAATGAACTTTGTTAACTAATATTAGAAATAAAGTGAAGCTAGTATAGTTAAGGCTACCTTTACGTTCAAGATGAAGAAACAAAAAAAATCTTTTTTTGGCTTGGTCAATGATCATCACCTAGAATGATTACTTCATTGCCCTTCAAGGGGGATCATAGATGCAATGAAAGAAACAATGGAACATTTGTTTTAAGACTCATCTCACCATTGGAAAATCAATAGATATTGTAGTAATGGTTATGCCTTGGTGTTTAGAACTTGGAACATTGGAGCCGAGGTGAAGAGGGTAATGGAAGTCCTATTCTCAAGGGATTTGATAGTGGGTTTAGATGGGATGTTGGAGTAGGCATGGCCAACAATTGGCTTTGAATATAGTGAGTGTTTTGAGAATGAGGAGGAAGGGGAAGTGCTTGGGGAGCTTGGTTTCCTATGGTGGCTGACAAGTGTGGATAAAGAAGGCTATAAAGAAAGTTTTTTGGTAGAGTGGAGAAATTGATTGAGGAGATTAGAAGCTTCCAGGAGCAGAAAGGGTAACAAGTGTATGGTTTTATTGTAGTACATCCCCATAGGTAGCAATCTACCAGACACCATCTATGATTAATGATGGTGAAAGTGGAATTTCCTATGGAGGAATGAAGAGGAAGGCATGACATTATGAAATTTTGGTTTTGATTAATGAGTATGAAGGCTAGGAGAATAGCCAATGAAGCAAGAGGTTTTTTGAAACCAATCTAATGAATGAAGATGATGTCTTGATCAAAGGCTACTAGAGATAGGGTTTTTTTGGATGAATTGAGGTTAAATCAAAATATTTTAGTTATAGGAGATTGAGAACAAGGTGGGATGCATGAAAATTATGAAAATAAGTCCTGGTTTATCTTGGAACAAGCCGACTGGGTGACTATGAGGATTCAATCTTGCGAAGCATCGATAAAGGATGATATTTTTTTGAAACAAATAAAATAGATGATCAAAAAGAAATAAATTGATGGCAAGGAAATTTGTAACTTGGTGGGTTAGTTTTTGGTGATGATGTCATAGGTATGACTCATCATGGTGTATAGGCTTTTTCCCCTTTATGTATAAAATATGTAGGGTGGTTATGGGTTGCTATTTTAAGATATGTAAAGGGGTAAAGGTATATGATATTCTTGTTTTAGTAAGTTGTAATAGTAATGGGATGTAATGCCAACTTTTGATGATCATTATATGTAATGCTCTTTTATAGATGAATAAAATCTCTTATTACTGACAAATTTTTTTTTCTTTATCCAATTTCTAAAATTAGTTTTTTACTTAAATCATTTAATTTGAAGCACATATTTAATTAATTTAATATTATAATATTTTCCTTTTTAAATCAAATAATATTTAATAATCTAAATAGCATAAGACTAATCCAAGCATCATATTTAAACCATTTACTAGGTTAATCACAAAGTAAAAATCTCATAGAAATAACACAAGAAAAATCGACCAAAACTAAAGTCAAACAACATATGTAAAAGATAAAATCATAGTTTAAGAAGGGTAGGCAATCAGATACATGTCCTCCCCAAGACAAGTAATTAGGCTATGGATGGGATTGGATCTAAAATTATCTCCCTATTCTTACCACTGAGTTCTTACGATAAGGCACATTCATCCTAGTAATTTAAGGAAGTCAATGCCCAATACCTACAACCTATATGCTAGATGAACATGTACATATGCATTTGTATATCTAAACTAAACATGCAATGGCATGAAGTAGTGCATCATGTAGATCTTGAATAGAAGGTGACTATGACTCCCTTAACTATATCAAGCACATCAAATAGAAATGCAAAACACACACACACACACACCATACACATGAAAGTATGGGATAAGTACCATAAATAAACATGAGTCAAATAATATTAGATTCAAATATGAATAGCTCATATTCTTGAATGAACATTAAACATTTTTAAAGATACATCATAAGACAACATCATGAAAGCAATTATGTTTACTATTTAGGAGTCATTAAAGCATCATATTGTAAAAGTAATCAATCTAGATATAAAATCAACTCATGAAATAATATCATATAACTTCAAATCAAATATTTTTGAAACTAACACATGCAAGAAATATGTTAGTGTAGTTTTTTTCCCTAGTGGGTTATTAATTTTTCCCCTTAGTGCTAGGTTTTTCCTACACTTTTAATAATTTTGCTTAGGTTAATAAAGCATGTCTTATTTAGTAAGTGGTTGCGAGGTGTAACCTTCCTACATGTGAGCATCCATTAGCTATCTTAGGAAGATACTTTGTTATCTTTAGTCCGATAGATGGTTGCTCCTCATTGGTTAGTGTTGCCACCTCCTCCCTCTTCCTAGTCTATATAAGCATGCTACCTGGCTTGTATTTGTACTTGATCTCTTGTTATTGCATCCTCTTAATACTATTTTGCTTCTAACATTTGCATTATTCTCTTGGAGACTAACTTTGTGTTGCTATTTTAATTTTGTTTCATTTTCATTCATAGTTAGATATCTATTCTTTGCACTAGGGGTTATTAATCTTTTCAGATTCTAACATGGTATTAGAGTTTTTCTATGTGCAAGAGTAGATTTTAGTTTCCTTATTTGAGATATTTGGGGGGGGGGGGGGGGGGGCTGATGAATCTTATTGTAGTTTTTTGAAAAACCTAGTATGCTCTTCTCTTGCATGTTCGGATGATCTTGAGAATCAGAAAAATTTGACAAATTTTTTTTTAATCTTTAGGGTTTCAATCTCAAATTCAACAACCAACTTGCATATTTGGTGTTTTCAATCAGTATTCCAGGTTCCAGCATGCCATTGATTGACTTAGGTAGCTGATTCAACCTTTGCATGTCATCTTTTGGTTGTTGGCATCATTTCTTGGTTGTTGGGGCTGCCTTTTTTTGTTAAAGGTGTTTGATTTACACTATAGCTACATCTTCTTTACATCAACAAGAAAAATGCTTTCTAGGTTTTGTTTTCAACACCAAAAAACCATCTGGGTATCTTTTAGTTTTTGCATGCAATCTATATATTTTACAAAATCAAGTACAAAAAGCTACAGTCGTACCCCTCTTCATTGGCAGCTATAGATTTGAATGCAATTTTCAAATGCCTTGTTCTTGCTCATATGGACTCCAATTTCAAAAGTTCTTGTTATAATCTTGGCTATTTTTTTGTGCCCTATCCACTAGTGTAGTCTTTTTTGATTTTCATGCATATTTTTTTTAGAAATTGCAGATTCTTAGCCATGACTTTGCACAATTCTCATTTTGGAAACTTCAGAGGATCATAACTTTTGGATACCTCATACCGAGGTGATTCATTTTTTGAAAGTTCATAATTTTTCAAGTAGATTGCAGTGGTACTATTTGTTTCCTTGAGTATTGTGCCCAAGTTTCACTTTCAACATATGCTCTTCGTGAGAGTTTTGTAATGCATTGGAATCAAGATCACTTAGTATTTCTTATTAGTGGTAGTTGTAAATGCACTAAAATAAAGTGCCAAATCATATTTCTTTTGGGGGGGGGTTCCTTGATTGAGTAAAAAGTGGGGGCATTATCATGGCTGGGTTCTCTTCTTTTTTTGGCATTTCTTCTTTGCATTTCTTCATCATGGATCAAACAAATTTGCCCATCCTAACTCCATACAATTCTTTGAGTGGAAATCATGATGATAGTTTACTTAAGGAAGGCAAGATTAAATAGGATAACTATGGGACTTGAAACTAAACCTAGTAAAGATGAAGAAAAGCCTAAGTGGTTTAACAAATGTGATGAGACATATGGAACATTGTGTTTGTTTGTTTCTTTTGACTTGTTATTTCACATTGAGTCTTTGGATACACCAAATGAAATATGGAAAAAGCTAGAAACAGTTTTTGGCATACAAGATTCAATGAGGGGTCACATGTTGAAAAATGAACTATTAGTTTAAGTCCAAGCAATTTCAACACAATCCAAGACTTTTTCACTAAATTGAAATCACTAAGGCTGTAGTTAAAATAATGTGGAATTGAAAAGAAAGATGGACAATTGATTCTTAGTATTCTCTCTAAGCTAAGTTCAGAATATTCTATGTTTGTCTCTACCTTCTATGCTACTAAGGGTGCACTTGGCACTCAATTCACCATGCCATCTTTAGATGATTTTGCTATTTGTAAAATACTTGGTCATGATGAACATAAATGTTTGAAGACACAAATTGATCACTTGACACACATTCTCGAGGAAGAATAATATCAATATTCTTGAGTCTATCAAACAAAGTTCTAATGAAGGGTATAACAAGGAAAAATAAAATAACAAGGGGAAAGGAAAGGGCAAGGCCCTTTTTGTAGTTGCTTCCTCACCATCCTCTTGGGTTCTTGATTTGTGTGCTTCACACCACATGGCTTCATCTAAGGAAGAACTTGCATCCTTGGAGCCATGTACTATGCCTTCTATTTTGATGGGTGATGACACTCCTGTTGAGGTGTGTGGGAGAAGATATGTTGATGTGGGGGATGGCACATTCCATGATGTTCTTTGTGTACCCTCATTATCAACTAATCTCCTATCAGTATACTAGATCATTCACACAAGTTCAGGCAAGTAAGTTGAGTTCACTCTTGATTCAGTGGAGATACATGAGTTGTACAATGATTCTACAGTTATAGTTGGGAGAGTAGATCATTAGTCATGACTCTATCTATTTTCTCACTATGTTCCTGATCCTGATTTGACTATTTTGCTCACTCACTCTAATGATGTGAGTAAATTATGGCATGAGTGGTTTGGCCATCTTAACTTTTGCTATTTGCATTAGCTCAATCAGTAGAGCATGATCACAAGGTTGCCTTTAGTTCAGTTCTTAGGGAGTGTTTTCCAAGGTTGCATTCTTGGTAAGCATCCTAAGGAAAATTTTGACAAAAGTAAGACATGGAGAGCTTCATAGATACTAGAGTTAGTTCATAGTGATTTGGCTGGTCCATTTTAGTATCCTTCTTCCTGTAGGGCCCGATATGTCCTCACATTCTTTGATGAATTTTCTCCATATACTTGGGTGTACTTTCTCAAATAGAAGTTAGAGGTATTTGATCATTTTTAGGAATTCAAAACTTTTGTAGAGGAGTAATCTGGGAAAGCCATCAAAGTTTTGCACATAAAAAATGGTGATGAGTATGTCAACCATTGGTTTGAAATATTTTGCACTTCAAAGGGGATTGATTTACAACATTCAGTTCCATACAATCCTCAATGGAATGGTGTTACAGAATGGAAGAATAGAACCTTGAAGGAAATGGAAAATTGTATGATTCACTCTAGATCTCTTGCACCACAATATTGGGTAGAGGCCATTAATTGTGCTTGTTATATCTAGAACCATGTTCCTCACCAATACTTGAAGGGAGTTACTCCTTTTGAAGCTTGGAGCAGTAAAAAACCATCAGTTAAGCACTTTCAAGTTTTTGGCTCTCTTGCATGGGCCCATATTCCTATAGAGAAACAAAAGGCCTTGGATCCATAGAGAAGACCTTGCATATTTGCAGGTTATCCTGATGGTGTGAAGGGTTATCAGTTGCTCCACCCTACTACACATGAGTTTTTCATTGAGAGGAGTGTTTAGTTTGAGGAGGGATCTTCAAGCTCCCTTTCTATCACTTCTCCAACTCCTTTTACTTTGACAATTAAGTCTCTTGGAATACATGACAGATCTTTTGACGAGTAAAATTTACCTAAGTAGTCTTCTACCTCCACTTCCAATGTAGAGAGTGATTCAGAGGACTCACCTCCTTCCTCTCCTAGTCATCATTCATAGGTTGATGATTCTCCTCTAGATTCTCCATCTTTTGGTCCACTTTGGGCTAGACAAATCGTGCAGTTTGTTGGTAATTGGGTTGGGGATCCATCAGACACTTGGCAGACTCACTCACAATTCCAGGATGCTCCACATGTCTTCATTGCTACTGCCTCAAATCCATAGTCCTTTCATGAGGCTTCTGGTATTCCTGAGTGGGATACAACTATGTAGGAAGAGTATAGTTCCTTGATGAGGAACCAAACTTGGGATCTTGTCCCTCTTCCTAAGGGAAGAAAACTTGTTCAATGTAAGTGGATCTATCAAACAAAATTTTTAGTAGATGGGTTAGTTGACAAGCATAAGGCTCACTTGGTTGCCAAAGGATTCTCCTAGGTTCCTGGGATTGACTACTCTGAGACTTTTGTACTAGTTTCCTGAATGAATTCCATTCAATTTCTTCTTGCCATTATTGTAGCTAATCATTGGGAATTACATTAGATGGATGTGAAGAGTGCTTTTCTTCAAAGTGACCTTCATGAGGAGATCTACATGGAGTAGCCATAAGGTTTCCTTCAGGATTCTTCACTTGTGTGCCATCTTTGAAAGTCTCTCTATGGCCTCAAATAGGCTCCTCAGGCCTAGTATGCCAATATGGACTCCTTCCTTCTCTCAGTTGGATTCACTCGGTGCCATTCTGATCCTAATGTCTATATTTTGCAATAGGGTGATTTACTCCTATTTTTGGTTTTGTATGTTGATGACTTGTTGATCACATGAAGTTCTTCTCCCACCATTAACACTATCATAGTTACCCTTCAGGATAATTTTTTGATGATTGAGTTGGGCTTGTTGCATTACTTTCTTGAGTTTGAGATCTTTTAGTCTACTTTCAGGATCACCATCACATAGTCCAAGTATGCTCTAGATTTACTCTCAAGGTTTTATATGGCTAACTATAAGCCTACTCTGACTCCCTTCCTTTCTAGAGGTAAAATTAAGGCTTAGTATTCTTCTCCACTTGTTGATGGCACCTTGGATTGTCAACTTGTTGGGAGTCTCATTTATTTGACTCATACAAGACTCAACATCTCATATGTTGTAGGGATGGTCTCTTGATTCATGCACGAGCCTCATGAGATACATTAGAAAGCAACCAAGCATATCCTTCACTATATTCAAGGCTCTCATAGTTATGGGATTTACTATGTAGCATGTATTGAGCTTAATTTGGTGGGCTACATAGATTCAGATTGGGCAGGTGATTCTTAGGATCACAAGTCTACTTTAGGTTACAACTTCTCACTTGGTTCAAGTCCTATTTGTTGATCAAGAAAGAAGTAGTCTACTATTGCTCTATCTTCTAATAAAGCTGAGTATTAGGGGGTTGTGAATGCCACCAATGAGGCCATTTGGCTTCAAAATCTTCTCACTAAGTTTGGTATCCAAATCAAATGACCATCAGTCATATTTTGTGACAACCAGAGTGCAATTCAGATCTCATAGAATCTCGTCCATCATCAACAGATTAAACACATCAAAATCCACATGCACTACATTTGGGAGCTCATCCATGGTCATATCATTGACCTACACTATTGTTCGACTTCTAAGTAGGTTGCTAATATCTTCACCAAACTATTCATTGAGAGCAAGTTTCTTCACTTGTGAGCTTTGCTGGGAGTGTGAGATGCTTCATCTTTGGGGGGGGGGGGGCTTCCTCTCACTAGGAGTCCTAACTTTTTGGGAGTCTCTTTTTGCTCTCTTTTGGGGGACTTTTATGTACATGGGTATTGCATCAGGCTTGACTTGCTAGGACCCATTTCTATATGCACCTAAGCCTCACTTATGGGGGGGTGTTAGTGTAGTTTTTCTTTTCTTGTGGGTTATTTATTTTTTCCCTTAGCGTTAGGTTTTTCCTACACTTTTAATGATCTTTCTTCAGTTAATAGAGCATGCCTTATTTAGTAAGTGGTTGTGAGGTGTCACCTTCCTACATGTGAGCATTCATTAGCTATATTAGGAAGACACTTTTCTATCTTTAGTATGATAGATGGCTGCTCCTCATTAGTCAGTGTTTCCACCTCCTCCCTCTTCCTAGTCTATATAAGCATGCTACCTAGCTTGTATTTGTACTTGATCTCTTGTTATTGCATCTTGTTAATGCTATTTTGCTTCTAGCATTTGCATTACTCTCTTGGAGACTAACTCTATGTTGCTATTTTGATTTTGTATCATTTGCAGTAATAGTTTATATATCTATTCTTTGCACTAGTTTTTTGGGTTATTAATCTTTTTAGATTCTAACAAAATAGGCCTAAAAGAGTTCAAAAATCATAAAAAACAATAAAAGTATGGGTAGATAGTATAGGGGTGGGGGCCCTAGAACTACTTCTATTGCCAAATCTAGGGGGGTTCTATGGGTCTAATTATTATCTAAAGAAACACACCTAGGTGGGTAGAGGACAAGACACAAGTTATATAGTCATGTGGCTCTTGATGAAGAATGATGAATCTTTTTCCTTTCTTCTTTCTCCCCCTAATTATGTAATAGTAGCTTCCAGGTCATGGATGAGGAAAAAGGAATTGATATAATATCGTGGTTAGAAAGTGATTAAATAAATGGAAATGGTAAAAATAACAAACTCCAAATCTACCTTCTAAAGTTAGGTACTTCATTATAACCAAACATACCTCATTCCAGGGTTCAAGAAGCTTCTCACGATGGAAAACCCCTCTGTGCTTAACTAGTTTTTCATCCTCCTTGAAGAATCTTTTCTAACTCATTTTGTTCAAAATTTTCATCATGTTCTTCCATTTCCTTCCCTCCATGGAAATACCAATATCCATAGCAATTATTTTTTCATTCACTTGAAATAAAATACAATTAATTGTCACCCTTCTATCAGTCCATGAATTTACAAATTGCAAGGAGCAGTTGTCATCACATCTCAACATGTCTTCCATGAAAGGAACTAGACCCCATCTTCAACAACAACCAAGTGTAGAGCTTCCTCACATAATCCTCAATGCGTGAGGGCTCAACTCTAACCATATTGCCACCCTTTTTTACCTCCTATTTTGAGTTCTTTGAAAGCTCTAGATTGACTGGCTTAGATGAATACTTACTATGAAACCCAAGTTTGCATTTTTAATCTTTCACAAGAAAATAAAAGAACTTAAATCCACATTTCAAAATATTATTTAAAGTGTCATAATTATAACTTGGAGTGGTGGTTAATTGTATGTCTCATCTCCATAAAATTATCTCATGTGTACCACCCTTGAGATCAATCATAAATTTGATCTACCTCTAGAAAATATGCATAGTAGTCCTATTTAAAAATTTAGCCTTTCTTATTAATCTTTTTTTGACAAGATCTCCTCTAATCTTTTTCGTACATAACCCTTCCATAAATTCTCCTAATTATTTTATCACACCACTTCTATTTAACCTTCAAATTGTTCCTCCCTTTTCTCAATTGATTGTAAATTAAAATTATAGTGATATCCTCCCTCAAATTAATCCTCATTAAATTTGAAATCATATCAATTACCCTCTTAAAAAAGTACACCACCATAACTAATTAATAGTTTAACCACATACATAAAGTATTCATCATTCCTTATGAGTGTTATATTTCTCCCTTGCCATAAGGTCAAGGATATTCATTGGTATAGTGGTCATTTTCCACCAACACATAAAACCTTGGACTTTCGGCCCCAAGCTCACCATAGAATTGACAACAAAATTGTCTTCCTTGTAGATGTGTTTTATATCACAACTTTCTAAATTAGTGAGGAGGTTCTAAATGTCTTGTTAGATAACTAAGAGGGGGGTGAATTAGTTCATGCTAGTTATCATAAAATCCCTTTAAACATATCTATACCAATAAATATTATAAACTTCAACAATAAACACTTGGTATAAACATTAATCAGCTCTATCAATCACTTTAATCCAAACTATTAACTCTCTGTTCTTTTCATTACCAAGTATCAGTAAAACTACTCAGAGATTATCAATCATAAACTTAGTTATTACCTAGTTGTCATAAACTATAAAACATATAAAACAACTTGCAACACAAATAACATTTACATATTTAACACAATGAATTTAACATAGAAACCCTGTGAAGGGAAAAACCACCTGGGACCGACAACCCAGAAAAAAAATCACTCTTTTGAAGTGAGCTTTGCTAGGAGGCAACCTTGTTAAAAGTTACATATACATTTTTAATGTGACCTTGTTAGAGGATTTCACCAAAAGATCTTCTAGAGCATATCAATCATTGTTCCAGACTAAAGAGTGGTATGATTTAAAGGACTTAAAATCACCACTAATCAATGATACCATATAGGATTTCATAGACTTGTTAGGTCCACTTGACACTTCCAATATTTTCTACTATAATGGTTAATTAGTAACAATATAAGTGATCTATTAAGAATATCAACTACCTTTGCTTATTCAAATCTTTGCTCCTTTCTCTTATATTTATTTGATCTCTCTCTGAGATCTCCATTCACTTTGTACTTTGACTTAGCTAATTAACACCTTCTCTTTCTCCTTTCACTACTTGATTCACCTAGCTCAAATTCTTCTTTCACTTCCTTCAAATTTTCATTCACAATAACTTTACACTCTAGCAATGTGACCAACTTTAAAATCAAAAACATTAGCCAATAATCTAAAACTATTTTGACTTCCTCTTTAAATAGTAATCTTTAATCTTCTAAATCCTTCCATCTTTTGTCACTTAATTATAGTCATCGATCTTAGGTTTATGCAAAATTTCTAGATTCAAAAAACTTCATATAGTGAATCTAGGCACTTGAAAAATATAACTTGTATAGAACTTTCTACACATACTTATCCTTCTTCAATTTCCATCATCAGACCCTTCTTGAATTTTCCTTATCATTGATCTTGTAAAAAAAATTGACTTTTCCATTAGACCATCTTAAACATTCCAAATTTTCATCAAAACTTGGCCTCAAATTCCAATTCTCCAATCTTTTTCATCTAACTGATACTCAGTAAACATAACATTTACTTGAGTGATATAAAACTCAATTGATACTAACTTGCTAGGGAAATACTATGTTTCTCCTATTTCTTTTCCAATCAGTTGGGCAATATTTTATTCACTTGGTAAATACAATATCCCTTTATTAACCTTGTTACTCGATTGAGCTTATGTTCTTCAATACATTGCAACAATACATACTTATAAAAAAATCAAACCATAATACATTATCACTATCCAACTCATTCAAGTACCCATTAAATACCTTATATTCCACTTTTGGCTTCATCATACTTTCTTCAAATCCTCTTCATCAGTCAAATCCTCTTCATCAATCAAATGATATGGTTTTCTATCGAGTTAGCATAATATCTAGCCAACAAAGACTTTGACATCAATGAAAATATAAAAACTAATATGATTCTTTTACATATATTCATAGAATTATCAGCTTGGGATAACAATCTCCCCCATTGGCATTGATGGAAACAAATAACATAATGTTTTACTTTACAAAGCACTAAATAAGATAATAAAATGTATGCATTGAAAACAATACAACTTTGTAGTTTAGTATCTTTAATCTGGTACTTGATCTGTATCTTTAGCAGCAACAATAATATTCTTCTTTAGCATATTTCCCCCTTAGGATAAAATCTCTTTGTTTTAGGTTCGGTCTTCATCAATTTCATCTTCATCTTTATTTAGTATGTTCTCTCCCCCTTTGGGTAAGCTTCTCTCTTTACTATTTCTCTTTCTTTACTCCTCCTTGATTATCTTTTCCTACTTAGTTACTCTCTCTCATTTTTCATTGTTTCTCTTCCCTTTGATTGCTCTCTACACCTTGATGAAAATACCAAAGTTAATTATAAATTTCATCATGAAACTTATAAAACCTTGTAGTTCATCACATTTAACTTCACAAATTCAGAAATGCACTTAAAGTGTGAACATTTATGCATCAACTCCATAAAGATATTACAATTCATCCATGAATTGATGCAACATGCCACTTCACTTAGTGAATTTTGGATAGGGGTAGAACCCCTAGTTTACCTCTTAGATACTCAAAAGCATCCTTAGGTAATGGATTAGTAAATATATCAAAAGTTTGTTCCTTAGACTTTAATACTCAAGTCTCATTTGTTTCTCTTGAACTTGTTCTCTTAAATAATGACATTTTATTGATAGAGGCTTTGTCTTTGAATGCATCACCAGATTCTTTGAAATATTGATGGAACTTGTATTATCATAGTAGATAGTAACAAACTTGGTTAACTCTTCTTGCTTTCCTTTCAACAATTGTTTAATCATACAATATCTGAGCAATTGATTACAATGACATATTCAACGCTAACAATATATTGTGAAATACAACTCTATTTCTTGCTTATCCATGTAATCTATATTTTTACTAAAAAAAATGCACCACCACATGTACTTTTTCTATCATCAAAACTTCTAGCCCAATTGATATCTGTATAGACTTTAAGATTAAGTAATTGGTGTAGGAGCACCTAAAGATTGCTTAGGCAATCTCATGATTCATCTTTTTGTTGTGTAGGTGTGAACCTTAGGGCATTTTGCATTTGAAAGATTAGGTCATTTTGACCATAGTTGGAGTACATTGGAGAGTTTTATTCATAGGTTGGTAGGCCTTTTTACTAGGTGCAATTAGGGGCTAGCAAGTTGCAAAGCCCTTTGATTGACACAAAGCATGATGATGATGTCTATTGAAATATGATTGAAAAGATCATTGATTAGAGAGATTGTTATAAAGGAGATTATTATCTATTTCAATCATTGTCTTTTCACTGATGTCAAACCTGCTATTTTCTGGTAAGACAATTATTTGTATGTTTCAAGTACTATCACTTAGTTTATTGATGAGGATTTGATCAACAAGATGTAACAAAAGTACCTAGAGGAAAGGTTGAGTTATGATTATGTAATCAAGTACAAGGATTAGTTAAGACAATGATAACATGATGTATTGATGATCTACTTAAAGTTACAAAATGGTTGGCTACACTTAGAAAGTTTAGAAGAATAAGTTAAACAAAGTTCATTTTCCAAGCTCGATTGAGTGGATAGTAGGTGCCAAGTAAAGTTCGTTCAAGTTGAGCAAAAAGTCAGTTGGAGTAGAGTGAAAGAAAATTCTAGTGGATGCCTAGAAATAAAGTAGATGCTAAGTAAATTTTAGTTGATGCCAAGTACTAGTAAAATCAAGTTGATGCTAAGTGATTTTATAGTTGATGCCGAATGATGCAATATGTGCCAAGCATTAGAAGATTGAAAGTGCTGAGCTGCTACATTACGAAAAAGATTGAAGATTCACCAAATAAAAGCTAATAAATATGTTTTCTTGGAAGTTGCAAACTAGGAGGAAGATAAGATTGATGAGCTCATGACATAGAATCTTATGTAAACTATTTTGGAGGCAAATTCAAATGGATTCTAGGAGAAGTTTCTAGAGAAGACAAGAAATGGGGTAGATACATTGTATCCTACCTAATCCATCCAGAACCCTAATTTAGATGATGGATAATGAGTGGGAAAATATTATAATTTCCTGTATATAGGAATGTTTGGTCATGAAGAAAAAGAGTTAGAGAGTTTGGTGTGAGAACCTAAGAAGGAGAAGGAGAAAGAGGTTTTGCTTCATCAAGTGACCCAAGAGAAGTGTCTACAATGGTGTACTAAGCAAGAAGGCTTAAGAAGATGAATGCTTGAAGGGTGAACAAGCTATTAGAGTTGCAAAGAATGGAAGCCAAGAAGAATTGAGGATTGAACAGAGATCTATGATCTGCAAGTGAAGTTGTAATTTTATTAGATCAAAGCTCTATTGTTAGTTTCTAACAATTGTATCAGTCTGGGGTAAATCCTTTGTTTAAAGGATTTCAATCATCCTATTGAAAAACTTGACAGTGATGTACATAGTGACACTGAAGTTGAGAGATAAAATGTAGTTACAAGAACTGAACCAAGATTGTCCAAATATGTAAAAAGACATCATCTTGTAGATCAAATCATTGGAGACAAAGATGCAAGGCCAATAACAAGAAATAGACTAAGAAGTGATTCATGTTTGTTAAGTGTGAAGGAACCTAAGACAATAAAAGATGCATTCAAAGATGATGACTGGTACAAGGCTATGGAAGAAGAAATTCAGCAAATAGAGAAGAACAAAATATGGAGTCTAGTTCCTAGGCTAGAAGACAAGAATGTGATTGGCACCAAATGGGTATTCAAAAACAAGCTAGATGAGAATGGTGAAGTGAAAAGGAACAAAGCAAGGTTAGTTTATAAAGGATATGCACAGGAAGAAGGAATTGACTATGGTGAGACATTTTTGCCTATTGCAATAATGGAAGGAGTGAGAATTTTGCTTTCTTATGCTGCATACAAAGGTTTCAAAGTTTATCAGATGGACATTAAATCTGCATTTTTGAATGACATATTAGAAGAGGAAGTCTACATAGAATAAAAAGAAGGATTTGTTGATAAAAACAATTAGAAGATGGTATGTTGTCTATACAAATCCCTATATGGATTGAAGCAAGCACCAAGAGCATGGTATGAAAGACTTCACACTTATCTTGTGAAGATTGGATTTGAAAGGACTAATGATAACAACAATTTGTACATAAAGATAGACAAGGACAAAGGAATTTTTTTTTTTGAAATATTTGTTGATGATATCATATAATGAGGACAAGATACTTTGTGTAAGGACTTTGCAAATCAGATGAAGTAAGAATTTGAAATGTCTATGTTTGGAGAGATCAAATTCTTTGTGGGATTACAAGTAAACTCGATGAAGTTTGGTATATACATCACTCAATCAAAATATGTCAAAGAGATATTGAAGATATTTGGATTAGAGGATTCCAAACTAGTTAGTACACCTATGGTAACAGGACTCAAGCTATCAAAGAATGATGATTCAGCTGAGGTGTATCAAACATTGCATAGATCCATGATTGGAAAATTGCATTATGTAGTACATAGCAGACCTAATATTGCATTAGCTATGAGGATAGTTGCAAGATTCTTTGCTAATCCTAGAGAGAATCACTTGATGGTTGTGAAAAGAATAATGAGATACTTGAAAGGAATAGAAGAGTTTGGTTTATACTACAAGAAGAATGAAAAGCTTGAACTAAAAACCTATACTGATGCTGATTGGGTTAGAAACATTGATGATAGAAAGAGCACCAGTAGAGGAGCATTCTTCTTAGGAAAAATATTAATTACATGGAGTAGCAAGAAGCAAATTTGTACTTTCTAATCTATTGCCGAAGTAGAATATGTTGCTACTGCTATCAACTACACAAACATTGTATGGATCAAATAGCTACTTAAGGGAATGAAGGAAGAAATCACAGAACCTATGACACTTTATTGTGATAATACAAGTGCTATCAATATATCAAAGAATCCTATGATGTGTATAAAGACAAAGCACATTGTAATCAAGTATCATTATGTAAGGGAATTGGTTCAAGATAAAGAGGTGAAGATGGAATATGTTAATACAAAGGAGCAAATTGCTGATATCTTCACAAAAGCATTACCTAAGGATGCTTATGAGTATCTAAGGTAAACAAGGGGTAAGAGAAATAGGGAGTTCCCTACATCAAACAAGGTGATGTTCATATAATACAAATTGATGCAGTGGATGTTACTTTAGGAACTGCCTAAAGTAATCACAAGAACTAGAACTACAAATTAGTCACAAGCAAGGTGACAGAGGAAGAAATTGAAGAACCTGCAAAATATTATATCTTCATATATTAAAAATGTCAAGTTTTTTCTATATGCCTTTGGAATTATTGTCAAAGAGGGAGAAAGTACATTAAACTATTCAAGATGCAAGAGGAATAATGGAGAAAGTACATCATCAAAAGATCAAAAAAGAAAGAGGGAGAAAAAGTAGAAACTGATCAGAGAGGGAGAAAGCAATTAGAGAAAGGATCCAAAAAAAGAGGGAGACATTGATCAGAGAATTAGAAGGATCATTATCAGATGGAGATATTTTGCTCATCAATTTAGCATGAAAGAGAGGCATAATAGGGAGTTCTATTTTGTAACCTAATTAGAAGATGGAAGTTGCTGATAGAGGGAGAAATTTCAATACAAGTTTTCCTTTTGGTATTGTCTTATTCTTTTAACCTAGTTAATTTGGTTGAACAAGGTATTCATCATTTTTCTGGCTTGGCTGATCAGTTTGGTTTGTCATTAATGCCAAAGAGGGAGATTATTGAAATCTGATAGAAAAGATCATAGATTTGAAATATTGTTATAAGGGAGATTATTATGTGTTTCAATTTTTTTTTGTCACTGATGTCAAACTTTCTATTTTCTAGTAAGACAATTGCTTATATGTTTCAAGTACTATCAATTAGTTGATTGATGGGGAAGATTTGATCAACAAGATCTAACAAAAGTACCTAGATGCAAGGTTGAGTTATGATTATGTAATGAAGTACAATTATTAGTTAAGATAGTGATGACATGATGTATTAATGATCTACTTAAGGTTACAAAATGGCTGGCTACACTTAGAAAGTTTAGAAGAATAAGTTAAACAAAGTTCATCTGCCAAGCTTGACTAAATGGATAGTAGGTGCTGAGCAAAGTTAGTTCAAGTTGAGCAAAAAGTCAGTTGGAGCTAAGTGAAAGAAAATTCTAGTGGATGTCGATTAAGATAGTAGATGCCGAGTAAATTTTAGTTGATGCCGAGCACCAGTAAAATCTAGTTGATGCCGAGTGATTTTACAGTTGATGCTAAGTGACATAGTGTGTGCTAAACATTAGAAGATTGATAATGTCGAGCTACTACATTATGAAAAAGATCGAAGATTTTCCAAATAAAAGATGACAAGTTTGTTTTCTTGGAACTTGTGAACCAAGAGGAAGATAAGATTGATGAGCTAGTGGCACATAATCTTATGTAAACTATTTTGGAGGCAAATTCAAATGGATTGTAGGAGAAGTTTCTAGAGAAGACAAGATATGAGATAGATACATTGTATCCTACCTAATCCATCCAAAACCCTAATTTAGATGATGGATGATAAGTAGGAAAATGTTCTAATTTTTTGTATATAGGAATGTCTGGTTATGAAGCAAAAGAGTTAGAGAGTTTGGTGTGAGAACCAAAGAAGGAGAAGGAGAAATGGATTTTTCTTCATCAAGTGACCCAAGAGAAGTGTTTGCAATGGCGTACTAAGAAAGAAGGCTTAAGAAAATGAATTTTTGAAGGGTGAACAAGTTGTCAGAGCTAAAAAGAATGGATGCCAAGCAGAATTAAGGACTGGACAAAGATCTATAATTTCCAAGTGAAGTTGTAAGTTGTATTAGATCAAAGATCTACTATTACTTTCTAATAATTGTATCAATCTAGGGTAAATCCTTTGGAGTAAAGTTGACTTAATAGTCTTTGGAAAATCCTTTAATAGGTGGCATGCCAAGTGAATGATCTAAAGTCTTCTAACAAGGCTCACTTTTATCAGGGTGATTGAAATCCCTTAATCGGGTCACATTTAATAGTGTGCATTGTAACCTTTAATAGGGCTGGCCTTTCACAGGGCATCACTTCAGAAGAGTGAAAAAGGAGTAGCATGTCACTGGTAGCTTTTCCCAAATTGGGTTTCCACATTAAATCATTGTGTCAAATATGCTGATGAATGTGTTTTGTTTGATGTTTTATATTTTTGCAAGTTGATTTGATAGTAACATATTAGTCTTAGTTGATACACAATGAATGCATGCATGGGTATGAATATTTTATGGGTTCACTAAATTGTGAGAAAAGTTTTATTTGTACATCTAGACCTTGAATAACTAATTCACCCCCCATCTCAATTATTCTAAAATATTTCCAACCTATGTCATCATGAGGTCATTGGGGTATAGGAAGAATTTCACTAGTAGAATTAGCCTCATTTTTTGATGAAAATTGGTCAAATTTTCTACTCATGTTGGTCAAATGATCTACAGATTGTTTTATCACTATTTTCCTTGTGAAAACTTTGACCAATCCTTGTTAACGTTGGAATGTCGATGCAAAATTTGGTTGAAGATGACCTCCCTTATTTGCGAGAAGGTCCATCAAACTTTCAACCAAACTTGGTTGAAATGGATTTCTCGATCAACTAGGATGCCAAACCCACAAAGACATCCTAGTTGATGCTTTGGTCAAAAATTTGACCAAAGTTTGGTTGAAAGTTTGACCAATGCTGATCAACATTGGTTGAAACTTTGACCAATATGATTTATTTATTAAAAAATTACATGAAGATAAATATCCAAAGTAATTACCAACAACAGCCTGGTCAGTGATTAGTTTGGATATTTATCTTCAAGTGTTATTGTTTATTTTTCCAGGTTGTTTGGAGAGTTTTAGAATGAAAGTTCAAAAAATCCAACAATAGACCTAATTGGATAATTATAAAATGAAGAAGAATATTCATTTGATAGTGATATCACATGGATACAACATATTTGTCATGACTGCCTGGGAACAATCAACTATGTAGGTGACATCTATATATGGGATTACGGAAATGTTATTGATTTCAAAATCATTTGAATGCACCTTGAAAGCTTGCACTAGGAATTTGTCAAGTATTATATGTAGTTATGCAAGAACCTTTCTATTGTTCCTCTACCACCCAAAAATTTGTGCCCTTGGTCCCCGTCCCAAAAACCTATTCCCGTGTTCCCCAATTAGGTAACTCTAGGGATCTACGATATAAATTTAAAATACTTCAGTGAGAACCAATAGAAGTTTGATACAACTTGTTCCATTCCTAAATGAATGTGCAAGAAAGTAGAAAAATTCAAAAATGTGTCAAATAACATAAAGAAAATGTGAAAGAATAAGAGCACCACCTCACTCATGAAGGAATGCACTTGTAAACTTAGCTCCAATGCTAGAGTACTCACATAATAGAATTTCCTTGCATTTCATTGATAAATCAGATTTTTTAGGATACATCAATAAGGATTTTCCTTCAATATGTACTCAATGGGGAATGAAAATTCTAACTAAACCTATGAAAAACTCTTAAAATGTACCCTAACTCTGAAGAACATAATGAGAGGAGGGAGGGGTAAATCAATAATTTATAACTTTTAAAGTGGTAAAAGTTCTCTAAATTAAGAATTTAGAATAATATGTTGAGAAAATACTCTAAAACACTAATTATTTCCCACCTTGTGCCTACATGTTAAGTATACACATTCATTCTTTTCTACACTATGTCTTCACATTAAATATACTACAAGAATGATATAAGAAAAACCATATGAATTAAAATAAAGAGAAGTAAAAGGGATACAATTTACAAAAGATAAATTTAAACTTCAATCAAATTTACTCCAATCTTCAAAATACTTTTACTTTATGCAAATTAACCAAGGAGTAAAATAAAGCATGCCCATGTCACTGTTCTCTACATAGAGTTTATTATTTCTACTCTAGTCTTTCCTAATTCAAATTAACTATAATATAAAATAATCATCTCTTCAAAATTTTTGGCATGGCTATCATACTTCAGTTGATAGGTTCAAAATATACCATCAGAACAACAATAATAGTAGTAGTTGTAAAGATTGTCTAGCAATGACCATCAGGTAGTTCATGAACTGATTACAATGCAAGAGAAAATAATATATTAAGATTTAATCAACTACCATCAATGAAAAAAAAATGTCATTAATACATGAAGTTAGCAGGGATTGGATAATATACTTTTGTAGCTTCAAAATAAGTTGTATTCAACCAACCTTCCACCTTATCAACGTTCCTATCTCAACACCAATGCAAACAATTTTTTATAGGAATTTTTTTTTTGTACCAATAATTATAATTTTAGTTGCAGTGTTTGAAAGATACTTGGATGGATCTTCCACCACTTGGAGTTGATGACATATCCTCTAATATCTTCCATGACTTCTTAATCACATTGAAGCAGTTTTCACGTTCACTCTATCGAAACTTAAAAACAAATCTTGAATTCATTGTATAGTGTATATAACATTTTCAAATTATAAAAATAATGATGAGCATGGGATTTTTTCATGGAAAATCAAATGTAATACTGCTACCATAATTCAACTATAAAGTACAAAGTTTTAAGTTAAACTAATTTTGTTTATGTGACTAAATCACTTATAGTATTAGGGAAATATGAAAATGAAAGGAAAAAAAACTGATGATTTGTTGCTTTCAAAATGTAGTCTAAAATGTTGATCAAATGAAGAAACACATTATAACCCAAAATTTGCATTCTAATGTTATGAACTATGGAAGAAATAATTGATAATAACCTCAAATCATTTGAGACAATGTTGTCAAAACCAGCTATATCTACAATGAAATCAAAAGAAAAAATCAGAGTAGATGATGCAAATGCCCCAATTGTAATATGTGGATACTTGAGCCTAAACTAGGTGGTTAACACTATAAACCCATTATATATTTTAGACATAAAAACATGGTTTCAGCACTGGAATTTGAAGTTATAAGACAAAATTAGTGAAACAAACTTATTTCCACCATAAGATCCTTCAAACATAACTACTGATGAATCCTCTACTATTAAATTCTTTTTCAGATCTGTAATCAATACAAAAAAATTAGACAAAGCTTGAGAGGCCCTGAGATAACCCACTGAGATAACCCACTAAGATAATGTGAAAACTGCACCAAAAATTATTTGCAAGCAATTATTTCTACATGCATGTGGTGTTAGAGGGTTTGAAGAGTTAAACATGATGTATCAAATTAAGTTATTGGGCATGATTCAATTAAGATAAGATCATGACCTTTTTTTCAAATAGAAGTCATTGCAAAAATATTTTGGAAACAAGAAGTATGGAGGAACCCAAAATGGTAGATTGATATACAAGAACTTGAATTACCAAGAAAAAAAAGATGGATATATAATAAATTACCTTGAGATAAATTGAAGCATCTATGGAGCTTGATGATGAAAATGAAACCAGCATCCATGCTAATGGATCTTAATCTAGTTGACCTCAAAGGGGATGTGGTGCAGGGCACCTTGACCTATCTCCTTCTTGAAGAGTTGTTTTTTTCTTTTCTTGTGATGTAACAAGGAAGTGATGTGTTAAAACCATCCACATTGTGTGTGTTTTAACCTCTTGCATGGCCAAGGCTCTTTGTGGTCACTTTATAAGCCAAGAGAGTCCTTAGTCCACTAGGTTGCATTTTGTGGGTTTTGAGTGTTTTGGGTGTTCAATAATTGAAAATAAGGTTTTTATTTTTATTTTTATACCTTAGATATACATTTCCTACCATTCCTAAAGGTTTTGGATCATCTGACATCAATTAGGATAAAAAATGCAAAAACTTGTCATGTTTAGCAAGAAATTGCAAAAGTGCAAAAATGCAATTTTTGAAAAGGTTTCATAATAGTCCTTTTTAACCTCCCAATGTTCATAACCATCAAGAGTTGGTTTGAACTATTTGGATGAAGGTATTTAAGACTTATTGTATCCTTCTCATACTAGATCATCAAGTTATATGGAAGAATCAACATTTTTATGAAGGAAAAACCTTTTTTGTGGACCAATCTTGTCTTGTACATCCCTATACGGATTGGTGAGGATAGATATTGCAGAAACTCCAAAATTTATAATAAATTATGGAATATATCTGCTTCCATTCTCATGTACAAAATATGGAAGGAAAGAAATAAGATAGTATTGAATGATTTTGAAATGGACATTCTGTCCTTCCTCAATAAAGTAGAAGTAAGTAACTTAGAAGTTATGAATAATAATCTAAGGAGAACAACTAAAGAAGAAGGGACATTCTTAGTGTGGGATGAAGAGACATGAAGGAATTGGATTAAACTTATGAACCCACCACTAGTATACTCTAATAAAAATTGACAAGCACAAAATAAATGTTCATCTAGAGAAAATTCGAGCAAGGCAGGAATAGGATGCATCATATGTTAAAAAATGAGAGAGTTGATTGTTAAGAGAGTTAAACCATTAGATATTACCATGAATAACATGGTAGAATTAGAAGCTCTAAAGGAAGGGCTTCAACTTAGTCTTGAATGAGGTATTAAAAACTAGTTATTGAAGGGGACTCTCATATAATTTTGAATACATTAAGAGAACAAAAGACTCCTAATTGGATCATGAACTCCAAGCTCAAGACCATACTAATTCTCATAGACAATTTTGAAGAAATTAGAATCCATCACATATTTTGAGAGGGGAATAAGAAAGCTAATTGGTTAGAAAATAAGGGAGTGGATGGTGATGAATCCATCTTAAAGGCTCCTTAAACTATTCTATAGTAAATGATTTCCCTCCTATTAGTATATCTTTTAACTTTCCTCATGTTTCCCAAAACACATCCTTGACTCTATTATAACATTTTGTTTGGTATTTTTTACACTTTACCCTTCATCCTCATCTTATCCTTCCTCCTATGTCAGTTTCTTTCTCTTTTGTCCCTTAATTCATAATCTTAATTGTGATAGAAAAATTACATTAATATCAATGGTTTTTCTCCCTCTAATTATATGGTGTGTCCTATCTAAGACCGAACACAGGGAAGATTTGTTTAATAGGATATCAAAATTAAATATTATTAGAGCTTCTTGATTCATTGTTTATTAGTTAATACTTCTCTAAGGGTGAAAATTGGCTCATATTTAGTTATTCTTGTTAAGCTTCATAAAGTTTATTCTTTTTTTAAGTGCCTATGAGTTGGTATAACCTTAATTTTAGAACTTAATCAGAAAATGAATATTATTAAAACTAGTTCACACAATCATTGGAAGAGATTACTTTCTCACTTCTTCAATCTAAGGGATATTAAAGTTGAATGCAAATCATATCTAGGTAAGTATTTTATTTTTCATTAAAAGGTCATCATAGCCATCTTTTAGATTCATCTAGTAAATTCAATTTGACGGAAGCCATAAAAAGAAAAGTAGGCATCATTAAATATTAACATTTCATGAAACTTGGCAACTAAGTTGTGCATTTCTTTCAAGTGTTCTTCACACCCATGAAGTTAGAACTATGGCCTTTAGGGTTTTTTTCAAGCCTGAGTGATGGAATAGGATTCTCAATCTAGTAGATGATATAACTAGGGCAATAGTAAATAAGGCTCTACATGAAAAGATTTTTAACTATGAATGCACTTGGAAAATAAAAAATTCAATTATAGGCTCTTTCATAGCATGTATGGCTAGGAATCAAGTTGGCCATTAGGAGATCTTATGAGCTTATGTTACTATATATTTGATTCAACTTGGTTGGAGGAGCTAGAGCATGCAATTCTTACCATTAATAGAAATCTAAAAATTCAATATGCAGAAGAGTATATGTCCTATCCACCAGGGAGTTTGGTTTAGGGTAATGTCCTTAGACGCCCTATTTTACAAATTATTGATACTAATGTGTTTGATAAGGAGTGGTCAAAGATGGAAGTGAGTATCAAATTTATGCTTAGATGGAGAAAGATTGTCAAAGATCAAGATGAGGAATTGATGCAGGAGCATCCAGAGGTATAAGGGCAATCCTGTGTCACCCAAAAAAATGTACTTAGACTTAGTTTCTATTTTATGTCTTTGCATTTTTGGATACCCATTTGGCTCAAATAAAGGTTCCAACTCTCATAGTTCAACTATCAGTGCATTTAAAAATCCCAAAAAAATAGGAGCATGCAATTTGACCATCATTTTGGTGACCTAGAAGGTGTGACTTGGCCAGATGAATGTAATCAAGATTTAGAGCATTCCAGAAAAAGAATCAGGTCAAAAGGCCCCACGGTTTGAAAGTTATTGCAGTTTTTCGGGTTTTGGAGACCCCCTAAGAATGCTTCAAAGTCAGGTTTGGGGCATTAAATGACCTTGAAAAGGGTCAAAAAATGGGGGACGAGCAAAGCTTGTCCATAGGGCTATAGAGCGATTCGAGAGCTTTTCGAAAATGTAAACGGTTCGTCAATCGGAGTTACGGTTCAAAAGTTATGCCTCCCGGAAGTTCGGCTACCGTTTCTGGATTCTTCTAGAATTGCACCGACTTTTAACGCAGCTTCCGGAACCTTCTATTTTGTCGGTGGATGCCTACTAGCACTTTCTAGAATGTACTCCTAGTCCTTAACCCTCCGGGGTCTATTTAAGGAGATTTTTGGCATTGTAAAAGGCAGTTCGGATTGGAGCTTGAGAGGAGGTGCTAAAAGGAGAAATATTCTCCAGATTTATGCTATTGTAAGCCCGCAGGGCATGTTTTGAGTTTATTTTCTCTGCACTGTTTGTACCAGCTTATTTTCTCAGTTAATATAATTTCCCCTTTCTATTGTGTCTATTCTGGTTGTTGGGTTGTTCCCCATCAGGAATGGCTCCTCAATTATCTTAGAGACTTTGAGTCATATATTGAGCTAAGGGTGCATTTCTTCCACTTCAGAAAATTGAATTTTTCTCTCCCTAATTTCAAAAAATCTAGTAAAGAAATTTTTTCTTATGTGTTGATGTCAGGCTCGAAGGAATTTGATGCAGAGGAATTGGAAGACCTTATCATGGTTTACTGGAAAGTAGAAGATTATCCTTGATTTGATTGGGTTAGTCTCTCCTTTTGTCCTCCTTCTCTTCTCAGTTTGGGTCTCTAGGACAAGCTTTGTTTTTTTTTAAGTTTAGTCGATCATATCTAAATTTTTTTAGTTGTTTAGGTCTTCAAGGTATTGGGTGTTTATGTTGTCTAGGTCATTGCTTGTTTGGCTTTTTGGCTAGGTCTTGGTCTATCATCTATATCAATTTTGTCTCCTTTGGTTCTATCCTAGGTTTCTTAGCTCTTCTCCTATGATGCTATCCTTTTAGATATCTCTGGGGCTTT
Source organism: Cupressus sempervirens (assembly GCA_028749045.1). Lineage (NCBI taxonomy): Eukaryota > Viridiplantae > Streptophyta > Pinopsida > Cupressales > Cupressaceae > Cupressus > Cupressus sempervirens. Next base: position 827,399,455 of record CM053790.1, on the reverse strand, counting down.
TCTTTGGTGTCTATCTTCCTTTTGTTTTTGTCCTTTCTCTCTTAGTGTAGACCTTCTCCTCAAATGTGACTACTTGGTTTAGATTTTTTATAAAGAAAATTTAATATTTGAAGAGTTCTTCAGTTGGAAAGGTCCTTGAACTCAAGTAAAATGAAACTAAATGGTGAGTGTTTGAATTGAATTAATTGTCAAATATTTTTAAATAATGGTTTTGATGCTTGTAGGAAGAAAGTTATAGAATTTTTAACTTCAATAATAAAAAGACAAGTGCCACTGCTCATCCGGCCAATAGAGTCAACTTTAGTGAAGATTTTCACATACAACTTTATCATGTTCTATGCACTTATACTACCAATAATTAAATAATCAAGATGTGGCATATCAAATATATATACAATCTTAAATTAGTCCAAATTGAATTTTAACTCCTTTGGTAGGGAGACAAATTGGACACAGATACAAAAATAATTATATATTTTACTATATCTATGATGATTGAATTTAAAATGCTAAATGACCATGTCCACTTATTTGACATTAAAATCGCTTATAATTTTTTTAAAGATGATTATAAAGGATGAATCCACTACAATTTAAATCTCCATGGCATTTAGAAATAGAAAAAAGAAATTTTATTTTATTATTAAAATAAAAAAAAAGAAATTTTATTTTATTATTAAAATAAAATAAATAAATGTATATTACAAGTCATATTTGAGCCCTTATTCCTCCATAAAAATAAATATAAAAATGCTTCTTCTTCATAATATGAATGTTCCGAATATGTCCCTCTTTTTGAGGGATACAATTCTTATTTATATTTGATGTATAAAATGACATCTCCTTTCAATGTTAAAAGTCACATCCCTTTTGCTAAAGAAATTAAAGTTTTTGTAATTTAGTTAGCAATAGACATAGTTAAATTCTCCCCCGGTAATAAATATTATCTACAAATGTTTCTTTATGGATAATCTTCCTATGCTTCTTCATGGCTAAACACATGGCAACACTCATGACCTCCTATTTTACTTTGACATGCACAACATTTCTACATATGCTATATGATGTGGATTTAGGAAATGAATCACTACATATATGTATTGGAAAAATAGAACAACAAAAACAAAACAGAGAGAAGAAAGAACATCCAGCTTAATTTTATTGAATACTAGATGCAAATTTATACAATAGCTTGACCCAACAACATTCCTATATGACTACTAATTATATTGACAACAAACTACTTCATGATTGACAACACACACAAACTTGACAACTAACTAAAACTTATGGACACCTAACTCAAACACATCTACAATAAGAACTGATTCAAACTAGAACTCTTTGACTCACACCTAAACTAAACTTGTGTTGCTAGCAACTCAAAAAGGTTTACCACATGTGAAACAATTATTATTGACTACTGTTGGAACATTAACTCCAACACCCCCAGTTAATGTGACAACTAAGGAATCATTATGTAGAAATTATGCTTTGAAAATATGTCATAGAGGAGTAAGACTTTCTTATAGCTATGCAGCTATCATCCAACTTTGAAACACTATTGGACAAACCATCTCCACATGAAATATATCATAACCCTTGTAAAGGTATGATGCCAAGATTTTAGACTTCTAGATCTCCCCAAACTATTGGACACACCATCTTCACATGGAATGCATCATAACCCTCATAAAGGTATAGCTTCTCCAATCCTATAGCACCTCAAACTATTCAAGTATCCATATAGACTCTACCACATCTTTTCCTATTTTTCAAGGCATTTATCTCTTCAAAATCAAAAAAAATCTTTAATGAAGTCATAATCATCCAATGGTTCTTCTCTTGGCCTCATCTTCTTAACAACTTCTTCTCTAACAAACAAAACTTAATAAGAAGATAGATCTGATACCATATTGGAAAAATAGAACAATAGAAACAAAACGAAGAGAAGAAAGAACTTCTAGCTTAATTTTATTGCATATAGATGCAAATTTATACAATAGCTTTACCCAACAACATTCCTAAATGACTACTAATTAGATTGACAATAAACTACTTCATATTGGGAACACATACAAACTTGATAGCTAACTAAAACTTATGGACACCTAGCTCAAACACATGTATAATAAGAACTTGATTTAGACTAGAACTCTTTGATTCACACCTAAACTAAACTTGTGGTGCCAACAACTCAAAAAGGTTTGCCACATGTGCAACAATTATTATTGACTACTATTGGAAAATTAACTCCAACAATATGCTCTTCATCTACCATAGTTTTTAGTCTCAATGACATTCACTTTGATAACTTATTTTATTTCTTCATCACTCCTTTTATGAGGTTTCACTCAATGCTTATTGTTGTTCAAATTCTTATTCCATTGACTTCCATCTCTAACAATACTTGTGATGAATGTTCTGTTACTAATTTCTGGGTTGTAGTGTGCGATTATTATATCCATGAGTTTTCAATAATAAATTCATCAACACCTCTAATGGTATATGATCTGCACATGAGTGTCTTGATTATTTGCGATAGTATTTCAAATGCCGAAAGATATCCTTGTTAGTTTTTGAAATTGGAGTACCCATTGTGGATGTAACATTCTCTATGGTAGTTGGAGTGGTCATCATCAAAATTTTGTTTGAATTAAACCAACTAGTTTTCAATGACTCAAATAATTCCCCAGTTCCATTAGGTTGGATATGTTTGTTTGCTACTTCAAAAGTTTTTTTTATTGAATTTATCGATTCTAGATGAATCCTGTAATCAACATATCTTTAATCTTTAATTATATTGGATGTAATCTCTAAACTTATGTCTTCATAGATTATCAGAACTAGTCTCCCTAGAAACCAAAGTTGAATCCATACTCAAGCATTTAAACCTCTATATGGTATTCTAGACATCTATCTAATTGCCAGAGTAGAGTTGGCATCTTACTCGTTTGGTGCTAAAAAAAAAGTATTCTTCAAGGCCTTTCTTTATAGGGCTACAAACATGATATTGGTTTCTTTACAAAACCCAATTAATCTTAGTATTGAGTATAGATGAAATTTTATTATCGAATGAGGAATTTTATTAATAGTTTGGAAGTAATTCACAGATAAAATGTTTGCAACAATTCATGTGGGTTTTTTTGGTTAGAATAATATTTTGTAGGCATATGATAGAGGCTAATGTGAATATCATTAGAGTATAGAAAATAGAACAAAAATATTAATCATAAGGAGAAAAGGTAAGGGCAGTAAGAATAGTGCATAAATGGAGACCATAAAAATGAGGGCTCAATCACTGGCTCTCAATTGGGACATATGCTCTTTGTGAGCATAATAAGATTCCAACTATCTATGGAAGAGAAGATTGAGCATCCATTCTTTACATGATGCAAGGTAAAATTGGGTGGCCTTAGGCCCCCCAAAAAACCAAACATAAATTCTTCCCTCTATCAAACACCTAATTATGATCATGTAACACTTTCTTCCTTTTGGTCATGCCCCACCTTTCTAGTTTTGCTTCATCAATGCATTCTTTGGCATCCAACTTATGCTTAGCCTTTAGGGAATTGTTAGGTGCATTGCGGTCCTTTCTAGATGGAAAATATTTAGATTCATGCATGTGAACAATCATATCAACATCCAAATAAATATTCTTTGTTTCATTGTCTACTTGCACACAATCTGATCCCTCCTTAAAAAAAGAATTTGAAGATAACTCACATTCATGAAATATAACTTCACTTTGATCAAGTGGGATGCTTGTAAAATTTTCAAAATTACTCAACACATTCTCCTCATTATGCATGGCTGATTCCATCTCATTACAAAACTCCTACTCATAGGATGAACTGAAAGATATCTCACCTTTTGAATACACAACAAAAGTTTTATCAACTTCAAAATTGGGCCTATTATCTTCATCATTTTGCTAATGGACATGATTGCATTGGAAGCCTTCTTCAAATAGTGGACTAAATTCATCACTTTGAGAATCATCATCTGCTTGACCAGTAGGACATATATCTTCATCCACAATATATCCTAAAACCTCCTCCTTGTATGTTATATTTTGTTCTACTTCATCTCCACTATCTAATTCTTCAGAATGATCATCTCTTTCATCCAGTACCTCTTGAGAGTGCTCTAAGCCATCAACCTTCTCACCATGGTGAATTGAGATTTTTTTTTTATCATTTCTTTCAACATGACTATGATATTCTAGATCTAACAAGGCTGAAATTTCTTCCACACTGAGAAAGTCTTCTTCTTCATTTCTAAATTTTCTATCATCTGTTGTCATACAAATATTATCATAACTGAATTCCTCCTCATACTATCAAAAAAATTTCATCTGCCTTCAAATCTGAAACCTCACTTGACTCATATATTACTTTAGTTCTACATTTATTCTCCTCTACAACCAACTCATTGTCCATAAGTTTGAGAAAGATAAGAAATTGATGGTCATATAAGAGATCTGGTTTTCACATTCTATTGAGAAGATTAGAGGATGGAGGTCTACATTCCAAAGGTATTTCTTGATAGGTATTAAACATCTTGATGAATAATTGTACTATAGATTCATATTCTTTCTTTTCTAAGTTCAAATATACATCTAAAGGAGATATATAACTCAGAATTTTATCCAATATTTGGAAGAGAAGCTTCAAATCAAGGTCATCAGGTGAGATTCCCAAGTCACAAAACTATCTTATTAATTCCTTGCATGGAGGCATGATGTCTAAAGGTACCTCCCAAAAAAATTCACCATCCTTATAAAAAGTGTGCCAATGTATCATCTTCATATATTTCCAAATTGAAAAATGCATCTAAGGGCTATATGTATGCTTCCTCCATGGTGAGACATAGATCCTCTTCTTGATCATAGTACATATTCTCCATAGTTCATGATCAAATAATTTCCTTTTAAGTCTTCTCCCTCAACAAAGCTACCAACTATTTTTTTTTAAAATAGAGTCGCCAACTCTTTTGAGGAATGTGTTGATCTTTTGGGTTCTTACTTCTATTAGAGTAAACTTCCAAATAAAATGATACAACTTTTTTCTAATTCTAGTCTATGAAATCTAAGGCTCTGGGTCACCAATTGTGTTGGTTCCCAAAACTGCAGATTGGAAATCCAAGAACTTGCCACCTCTCCAATAGGATTTCACAATCAATTCTAGCCAACAAATGAGAATCACCTTCATTCCCCTACACTTTAGGCTCCACTACACCTAGGTGGGTAGACCTTATCCTCAAACCTGATTACTTGGTTCAGAGTTTTTCTAAAGCAAATTTAGACTTTGAAGAACTTTAATACCACATACCTCACATGGATCTTCCACCTAGATGATCCAATATATTGCTCCAATTTTAAGATAGTGTGCATGTGGGGTGATTGTTTTTCTTTATTGTCCATATGAATTATAATGTGTACTAAGAAATTGGAAGCAACAAGTTATGCATAGTTGACATTTTAATTGATAATCATACATGTTCATTTTTGAAATCTTTGGAACTCAAATAGGAAGAGAACTCTTCGATTTAAAGATACAGATCAATATCCATAAACTCATCCATCTGCATGGAGCAAGGCCATTAACATGTCACAAAAATTCAATATCCATAGCAAAAAAATGAAAGAAGTTAGAAGTTGAGGAATGACTCATGGGTTTCACAAGAGTTTAGTGTTGAGACAAAGAATGTTGCTAAAATATGACGATCACATCACCACTAATGTGACAACCATAAATTGTAATACATAATAATACATAACAATATTATTAAAAGAATAACTACTAGGAAAGTTATTAGTTTGTGTCAATATGGATTGAGATTGGAATTGACAACAGTTGAACGAAATGCATAAACCATATTTACTAACTCAGAATCAAAAGGAAAAGTGTTGGGTTATAATATAGATTCCTTGTTATCATATTAAATATAATCCCACTTCAATTTCTACTATAGTAGTAACTAGACACCATAATTATGCTCATCCTCAATTAAGATATTATGTCCATTTATTCATTTCTATGGTCCTTGAAGATATCAAAGGTTTGAATGTGTTAAATGTATTACTTTTTGATCCATTATCATTTTTATTCCCTTTATATTGATGCTTGCATACAATGTTTATAGGAAGAGCCATATTGTTTGATCCTTTGTAAATTGTTGACTAGTTGTTCGAGTTTTATATTCTGCTCTAGAGCTACAACTTTTGTTTCAATATTTCGACCATTTTAGCTTGAATCTTTTTAAGGTTTTTTGATCTATCAATAAGATAATCTATTTTTTAATATTTTAAAATTCATAGCATCAACTTGATGATTTACAGGTTGGCAAGATGTTATCTATAGTTATTTTTCTTATATATCATATCATTATTTAATTATAAATATAGGTAATCAGTTGAAGTCTAGATTATTTCTTATTCATTTATTCTGATTAGATCCAAACCTAAGACCTCCCCGATGAGAGGCTCATAATTTACCAATACGTTGTAGGATCTTGCCTGGATTAATTCAAAATATATAATTACTTTAATATGTTACAATTTATTATAGCATTAACATTTATTATTTTATATTAAAATATAGTTAATGTTACCACCATTATTGATATATAATTATTATTATTATTATTTTTTAATAATATATTGTAGTATTAAAATATTCGGTATTTATATTTTAATTATTTATACTCAATAATACATTAGATATAATAATAATAATATTTATATGATTACAATATTTAATAATTTATATTTTCATCTTAGTATTATTATATTATTTATTTCATATATGTTATTTATCCTTTTAATATTATAATTCTTATATCAAATGGCTATTTATTATTAAATCTTATTTAACAAAGTAGCTACTACACTTAGCTTGAAATAGATCCTTCTTCAACTCTTTTGACCCATATGGAACTATGTTTTGTATTCTTTTGGATTTGCAACTTTAGACCCAATCACTTGTACTCTTGGCACTACTTGCTCTTGCACATAATCAGACTTGTGATGTTCCATCTTATTAGATTCTCCTCAACACATTGTTTAACTCTTTTGCAATGACTTCTCTCTCACACTCTCCTGTGCACTTCAATATTATGCTAAGCTCGACTCTCTTGGCTCTCAGGCTAATCACTCAACAATCTTACATTTTCTCTTTCAACTCTATCTTCTTTTATACTTCCTTCTTACTTGGCTTTGAAGCCCTAATTTGCAAATTCAAATTTTGAATTTGTTAGGATTAACCACATACATAAATAATAGTTACATATAAATATAACCAATATCATAAAATAATAAATTGCACAGAAGAGAACACAAGACATAAGGATTTATCATGGTTCACTTAATCCATGGGTTATGTCTACCAACAACAAGTCCAATATTATTTTATCCAATTACTACAATCTGCAATCCCTTATAGTTCAATACCATCGCAAGAAGCTACAATATCACCATACATAATAAAATCCCTAATCCTAAGCCATTTTACAAAGCTTTTACTGGTTACAAGATTAGAGCTAGAATAAGTCATCCAACAGAAAAATAGTAGCCAACACCTTTTACAATAGTGATTCATTTTTTGTTTTAGGGGTGCTACACCTGAAAATCTCCATAGGCGTGTTTCCCTTGACTCCACCCTATACTATGATATGGAGTACACCTAGGGTGCTACCCCTTAACCCCATCTTGAGGGGGCTACCCTCAAACTCTTATATAAATAATCTAAAGGAAAACCACACCGAATAAACCTCCAAGTTTAATTAAGCTCCACATCACAACATAATTCTCACCCCTACTTCTATCTTGACTTCCCATTGTAGTAATGGGTATGTGCAGGATCATGGTGTGCCAAAAAGTGGCAATATAAAAAAATAGAGTTTTAAAATGTCTAAAAGCATTTCAAAATCCGCTCTAAATTTTTTCCACCTATTAGGATACCAATGCTAAAAAGTTAGGACCAAGCCTTGTTGGGTATCTAATTTCATATCAGATACTTGAAACCTATGACATTGATTTAAAGAAAAAACCTGAGGGATCTTTTCACATTGCATTTTTTTGTGTTTGAGAGTTGCCCTCTGTTTTGGCATTGCATCTTAGATCGAGTATACAATAAGAGTAGGTTTTTTTTTTGTATTTTTTAATATTTTGAATGAATATTACTATAAATTAGTTATTTTTAATTGAATTTGTTAAAAATTAGGTTTTTTTAATAGAAATTGTTGAAATTTAGGTTGTTTTTAATAGAAATTATGTTTTTTCAAATCAATAGGTATGGCTGACCCAAATGATGATACTAAGGCAAGAAATAATGTTCCTCGTAACCCTCCACCAAATGATCCAGTACCCCCTCAAAACTGTCCACCAAATGATCCCCTACCCTCTCAAAACCTTCCTCAAATTGAATATTTGATATTTGAAAATCTCGCTGAATTGAGGATTTTGTGAACCACATATAATACTATACTCACATTGGCTCCCATGTTATCCACATTAAACACCATAGTGGATAATATTGAAACACTTACCAATGAACAAAATGTTTCTCTTTGCTGGCATGATCAAATGCATGCCATGTTTGATGATGGGTTGGACTATGATGAGGTTTCAACTCTAAATATAACTAAAAATGAATTGGTTAGCTTTTTGCAGACCCAAAAACCAATAAACAAATTGAACACACAAAGCCCAAAGTATCAATTAAATGGTGCACAAATGAGGCTATGCATGCAAACTTTTGGGATCATTGGTGGATGGTTTTTGACATCCCTCTACACAACAATTTAGAGGTGCCATTTTATTTCATTAAAAAATTGTATGCAAAATTTGTGTTGGGCCTCAAGGTGAACTATTGGAGCATGAAGCCAAACATAGGTGTAAGAGGATGAGCTCCTTAGGATATACCCTTTTCCTAGCAGAAGAAAGTTGGCAGTTTTGTCCCCTCTACTAATGTCTTCCCCCCTCCTTGAGTGCAACATTCTAATATCATTGCAGAGGCTAGCTCTTAGACTATTAGAGCCATCCATAGATTGAGCAGCCTATTGATATCCTTGGCTAGGTTAGTGTTGCCTCCCTGTGTTGATGATGCTGGTGTGAGTTCATCATCAGCGAGCTCATCACATGTTTGTGTGTCGCATACTTGCATAATGTGAAAGAATATTTGTCTGGGTCCCATAGGTGATCTTTTTGAGTATTAGTTTGTATTTGAGGAGGATATACCAGATGCATGTACAGAGGCTACACACCCTGACATGAAAGAGGAAGGGCATGCAAAGGCATGGAATCCTTCTATGTCAGTATGTGTATATATTTCTTTTGTTATGACATATGCAATTTAAAGTTAATCTTTATAATAGAGTAATTTTAATTTTAACCCATAATGACTTATACATGTATGCGATCTTCATTCATGTTTAGTTGATGATTGAGGAGGAGCTAAGATAGGTTGATAATGTCATGCTCTCGGCTATTCCATTTGGCTTTGAGAAATCTATGGTACATTATGTTGTGTTCTCATTATTTTTTCTATTTGATATTGTAGCATATATGGTTTCTAATTTTTCTTTTCTCTTGCAGATATCACCTATTTATGGGGGGTAGACTGTAGGGGATGAGGCACAACCCATTAACAAGGGAAAGGTAATTAGGTGCTTTCTATTTGATTAAATATAATTGCATGCTTGTAAAATGTTAGTTGTAATGAAATTTAATTACATTATTGTATAGGGTGTGGCTATTGGTGATGAGTCCATGTAGATTCCATGTTGTAGACACTCTAGCATTTCCATTCGCATTGAGAGATCCATCGTATGTATAAGTATCATTTATTTTTAATTTTTCTTATTTTCATAAATAAATTCAAAACTAATTTCTATGATATTAACAACTAGTATTTTGTATCTCATAGGGAACACCTAGTGTACCAGAGGTTGGATGCCAGAGTTTTATATCTTTGCTTACAAAACCATTATATCTAGAGGAGGAGTTGACACAAGTAAGTTATAGTTTGAATTCTTGATTATATGTTATAAATTTAGCATGCTATGAATTATAATGTTATAGTTTAAGTTGTAGATTCATCTAACAAACATACTTGAACATACATAGGCCACAATCAACAAGGTTCAAGCATTGCTGAGGACATATGAGAGGACTCCTAACTGATGTAGGAGGTCGATGAGAGAGGTATTTATGATAAAACTTTAATAATATAAATATTCATTAAATAAAGTATCATTATGCATTTGAGTAATCCAATTTTAGATACATAGAATCATATAAATTTAATAGTCTAACTTTGGGTTTTCCTGTTTTGTTTATGTAGGATGCATCTGATCCACCTAGTGCAGCAAAGAGGCTGCATTTTGATCATCTACTAGTAGCCTAGGATAGTATAGTTGTCATAGGATGCATCATGAGACATTTTGAGATGGCATATGCCACATTGTTTATTGAAACATTGATATTATACACATTCTGATGGCATGATCAACCACATTTTGTATATGGATCTATGTATTTTGATATATATTTATGTAATTTTTCTATGAATACATGAACTTTGATATATATATATATATCTGTATAATTTATCTATGGATACATGTATTTTGTTCTATATTTTTATCATTTATGTGCACAATGATATACATATTAATTTAGTATAGTATTGTTCAATTTATCATGGATCATGTGTATTATTCATATTTATGGAATATCATTCATTTTGATCATGTTTGTTATATTTGATTCAAATGCAATAATTTGTGAATAAAATTTTAACAACCTTTATTATCAAATTATGATGCAATGTTTAATTTGAAATGCTATCATATATGTTTAATTTGAAATAATCTCTACAATCCTGTAAGATGTCACTATGGTTCACCCACCCAAATACACTTAGAGCACCTTGGAAATGAGATATGACTGTCTTGTATCATTCAACATTTCATTAGTAGCCCCCATGAGCTTTGAGTTATGACCCTTGGAAGATTGACCTTGAGACACACTTAAAGCACCTTGGAGACTCTTTGGTATGGGGTGGCCGTGAACGATGGAGGATCTCTATGGCCAAAACAAGGGTGTCACTAGGGTTCACCCACCCATCTAGAGCTAATGAACTAAAAATTCAATGCCAATATCAATGGTTTCAAAGTTACACTATAATGCACCTATGAATTGAGGCACACTGTGAGTTTTGGCATCGAGTGAGATCGATGTGCCAAATCCAAATGGAATGTGATCTCTTGAAAATGATATAGGTTATTGTAGGCCTCAGCATGACTATCTTGTAGCATCTAAAATTTTATCAATAGCCCCCATGAGCTCTGAGTTATGACTCTCAGAAGATCGACCTTGAGATGCACTTAAAGCACCTTGAAGACTCTTTGGTACAGGGTGTGATGTACTACAAGGCTTGCTCACACCAAAAAGTGCCTCTTAGGACTTCCAAAGGTCAAATTCAAGACCTTGTTGTTTTCTTTTTGCTTCTTCCACTTTGCATCCAACTAAGATCCACCTCCTTTGCCCTGGTACATCAACTTTATAAATAAAAATGAGAACAAGTACTATTATGAGACTTTACTACACATTCAGCTTATCAAGACCACATGACATTTTGGAAATGCAAGAAATATTCAAGGTTTTCATCAGCATCATGACATTGATATGTATGAGTTTGGATTAACCAACAGCTCTACAATAACTAAAAATCAACATCTCAAACAAATTTCAACTAGATTATGTTGTTAGCACATTAAAATAATAGTCATAGCAAGGTCATTTCACACCTTAAATAGGTGTTCCCATCCTTGTATGGTCATGCTCAAATCCATAACTAACTCTTTGCACTCATTTTCAACTTTGCAAGAAAAAGTTGCAAAAGTTGCAAAATTGCAATTTTACAACTTTTTCAATTTTGATCAATTTTTGCTATAACTTAAAATTCTTAATTAGACAAGTTCACCAAACTTGGTAAGGGGTCATATTAGGTTGATTTAGGCATTCAAAGATGGTTTTTGACCCTTGGTCAATTTTTCTACCACTTTGGTCAACCTAACCCCTATTGAGCAACTTATAGGCATAACAACAACTTACGAGAAAAAACCCACTTAACAATTAAGTTAACCTTACCTAAGCAAATAATAGGTCTTATTAAATCACTAGTGATGTGGCTAGCATAACTACAAGCCAAAATGACAAGAAAGAAGCACTAGGTACAAACTAGACTACTTAGGTGCTCTTCCACCAGGGTGGCCATGGATGATAGAGGCTCTCTGCAGCTAGAACAAGGGTATCTCTAGGGTTCACCTAACCATCTAGAGCTAATGGAACTAATGATTTGATGCCAAGATTAGTGGTTTCAAAGTTATGCTCTGATGCACCTATGAACTGAGGCACACTATGAGTTTTGACATCGAGTGAGATCATTGTGCCAAATCCAAACAGAATGTGATCTCTTGAAAATGAGGTAGGTTATTTTAGGCCTTGGCATGATCATAATGTAACATTTTATGTTTCATTGATATCCCCCACGAGCTCCAAGTTATGAACCTTAGAAGATTAACCTTGACACACACTTAGAGCACCTTAGAGACTCTTTAGTATGGGGTGGCCACAAACGATGAAGGCTCTCCATAGCTAGAACAAGGGTATCACTAGGGTTCACCCACCCATCTAGAGCTAATGGCACTAATGATTTGATGCCAAGATCAATAGTTTCAAAGTTCCATTGTGATGCACCTATGAATTGAGGCACACTACGAGTTTCGACATTGAGTGAGATCATTGTGCTAAATCCAAATAGAATGTGATCTCTCAAAAATGAGATAGGTTATTTTAGGCCTTGGCATGCTCATCATGTAGCATTAAATGTTTCATCGATAGCCCCCACGAGCTCTAAATTATGACCCTTAGAAGATCAACTTTGACACGCACTTAGAGAACCTTGGAGACTCTTCAGTACAAGGTGACCACAGATGATGGAGGCTCTCTATGGCCAGAACAAGGGTGTCACTAGGGTTCACCTGCCCATTCAAAGATAATAGTGCTAACAATTTGATGCCAAGATTAGTGGTTACAAAGTTACATTGTGATGCACTTATAAACTGAGGCATACTATGAGTTTTGGCATCAAGCCAGATCACTATGTTGAATCCAAATGGAATGTGATCTCTTGAAAATGAGATATTTTATTTTAGGCCTTAGCATGACTATCATGTAGCATTTAACATTTCATCGATAGCTCCCATGAACTTTGAGTTACGACCCTTAGAAGATCAACCTTGACATGCACTTAGAGCACCTTGGAGACTCTTTGGTACGAGATGATCGCAGATGATGGAGGCTCTTGATAGCTTGAACAAAGATTTCACTAGGGTTGACCCACCGATCCAAAGCTAATGACACTAACAATTTGATGCCAAGATCAATTATTTCAAACTTACATTGTGATGCACCTATGAACTGAGGTACATTGCAAGTTTTTGCATCAAACGAGATCACTATGCCAAATCCAAAAAAAATGTGATCTCTCAAAAATGAGACCTCCACGAGCTTTGAGTTAAGACCCTCAGAAGATTGACCTTGACACACACTTAGAGCACATTGGAGACTCTTTGATATGGGTTAGCTGTGGATGATGGAGGCTCTCTATGGCTAGAACAAGGGTGTCACTATGGTTCACCCATCCATTTGGAGCTAATGACACTGACGATTTGATGCCAAGATCAACGTTTTCAAAGTTATGCTATGATGCACCTATGAACTGAGACACATTATGAGTTTTGGCATCGAGCAAAATGATTGTGCTAAATCCATACAAAACGTGATCTCTTAAAAATTAGACAAGTTATTTTAGGCTTGGCATGATTTTCTTGTAGCATTTGACATTTCATCGATAGCCCCCACAAGCTTTGAGTTAAGACCCTCAGAAGATCAACCTTGACACACACTTAGAGCACCTTGGAGACTCTTTGGTATGCAGTGGACACAGATGATGGAGGATATCCATGGATAGAACAAGGGTGTCACTAAGTTTTACCCACCCATATAGAGCTAATGGCACTGACAATTTGATGCCAAGATCAGTGGTTTCAAAGTTACACTACGGTGCATCTACGAACTAAGGCACATTGCGAGTTTTGGCATCGAGTGAGATCACTATGCTGAATCCAAATGGAATGTGATCTCTCAAAAATGTGATAGGTTATTTTAGGCCTCAGCATGACCATCCTATAGCATTCAAAGTTTCATTAGTAGCTCCCATGAGATTTGAGTTACAACCCTCAGAAGATCAACTTGGACACACACTTAGAGCACCTTAGAGACTCTTTAATACAGGGTGGCTGTGAATGATGGAGGCTCTCTATAGCTAGAACAAGGGTTTCACTAGGGTTAGTATTAAGTAAAAATATATATTTTTACCTCTCTCAAGTTTTTTGTATTGGGCACAGTGCAAGTTTGGTGTTAGTATGTATTAAAATCATCATTTTTTAGGTCCCTCCACATAAATTGCATTAAGTAAAATCATCTTTGTTTCTTACATTAAATCAAAAAATTTACATTTACAATATCTCATCTATTTCATCATTATTACATCAATACACAATTACCAAAAATCGTAGTGTCAAAAATAGTAGTGTCAAAAATCATAGTGTCAAAAATAGAATAGATTTTTCTTCATTCTGCTCCTTATTTAATTTTTTATCTTCATGCATGGCTACTCTTCATGATGTTCTTGCATTCCAATATCATAAAAAAATTAGTAGCTTATTGCAGTAATCAAGATCATCATCAGTTCACTGAATCATTATGAACAAAATAACATAAGAAGTAAATATACCTAGTCAAGTGTTCTAGTAGGGTCCTCTCTCTATTTTAGGGTCTATAATAGGGCTTCATGATCAGCATTAGTAATATTAAAAAGTTCTTTTACTTTTGATCTTCCTTGATGCTTCAAAAACTTTATATTTGTTTCTATAATAAGATACAAATATATGAGAATTGTTTTATGCTTCTAATAGTCTTCAGATGTAGAAATTCTATTCCTTCTAAGCATGTATGTCCACAACCATTGTCCAATGACAACCACTGAACTAGTAGGATATGTAATCCATCATCATTTGTGATTGGCTGTGTGAGATTTTGTTTACCTCTTACACAATGTGCTAACCAATAATTTGATTTCTCATCATTCCCCTATAGTGGAACTAATGCAAAGACATGTCCTAGCTGAAGAAGATCTGATAGATGGTTATGCTCAAGTGAATTTTCTATGTCATCATTTCTGATAGAGGGTATGATAGAAAATGGAGTAAGGTAATGTGGAGCCCATGTGTGCACCCACTGACTTGACTCACAGTGATCCTAATCACACTCAAAATAATTAGGACAAAAGCAACCTAGTTGTTGTGTCCAAATGGTCCATATACTAGAATCAAAGCTCCAGAATGAATGCAATTTTGATGAGTCTCTCACTATAGCACAATCTGATCTATCACCTATGAACCCTTCCTTAACCAACCAAAAGAACCTATGTACTATTAAATCAAGCGTCCCCCCTGTGATAATGCTGAACTACACCAATCAACAATGCTATGAGCATCAAGAAGCTCTAGTCTTAAAATCTTCAATTGCTCCTTAATTAGAGCTCTCTTCACACATGCCCCTACTCCACCATGTTCCCTTTTCCCATGGTTGAATTCAAAAAAACTCCAAATATGAGGCACCCTCCTCTCTACGTGCATCCTACACAACCAATAAAATATGCAAGCATTCTTGAATTGACCTGTACAATTATCTAACCAAATGATATGTCTATCCATAAAAATTGCATGCTCCTATAAGAAATCAAAGTAATTCTTGAAACAATGTTGCACAAACTCATGAGAGTGAGATCTATCATCACTCATATAAAAATGGTACTCTCTAATAATCTTCTTATTATCTTTCATACTATTAGGGGCATGTCTATACATTTTATGGACAAAAATAGCAATTTGAATAGAGTTGTGATACTAAGATTGTGTCTCATTTTGAGGTTGCAATGTGTAGTTCTTAGCAAAGTCAACAACTAATATAATAGCACCAATGGAAAAAGTCTCCTTACACATTCTAAATTGTTGATCTAACCACTAAGAACTGTCACTATGTCTTGCATACTTGTAAAAAAGATTTGTCTTGAAACTTGAAATAAAACTAGCCACATTGATTTCTTTTGCAACCAATTCAAATCTAGATCCATCACCTCAACTCTTCAATGTGTATTTCACCATTTGATATACCATTTTTTTTACTATTGTCTTCCCAAGATTTTTTTCGCACCCCTCATGGAAACATGTGTCAAACTTGGATAAACCACCACATTCTAAACACACTTCACTTGTCATTTATGCAAGCATTTCTATAAAAGAAACAACCATCAACTCTACGACATAAAAATTGATCCAGCAAGTCTCTTGATGATTTTGGAAGACCACTAGCACCACAATTCTCCAACATTTGTTTACTATGCAAAGTAGAATAGATGGAGCGTAATAGTTTATGGTGCATAGAAAACTCAACATGATATTTGCAACAATATGTATTTCAAATTTTAAGTGGCACACAATAAAATGGTTTCAAAGATTCAAAACTCCTTTTGTAATATGTAATCTTGGATGACTCTCTCTAAATTGTTTGAACAAAATAGTTTGACTTACCTCCAAATAATGTTTACGATGTGGTGTGCGGTCTCTGATGCCAATTCTCAACTTTAACATGTCTTTAGCATTGGGTGATACTCTTGAGCTAGAGTGCCAAAATTGTGTAATTTCTTCTTTCACATCATTGGATAGCTTCTTATCAAAATGTGGAAGTCTCCCATCAAAAGCCCATGTTTCATTTTGAAGAGGACCATCAATTCTCTCTCGTTTACTAAGTGCTCTTCTCAAAGTAGTACAATTTAGGTTCAAGATAATACAAGTTTGTCTCATATATCTACCCTTTCTCAAATGATGACTTACCAAAGAGGTTGTAATAATCTTTCAAGTAGTTCTCTTATCCTTCTCTTACTATTTTTCCCAATGCTACTGAGAGCACTGAAAAGATTCTTCACAATAATGGCATTTCTTTCCAATTTTTTATTGACACAAATCTTCAATTTGGAAAGCATAGGTCTCATCTTTTGCACCTTTAATAAGTGCATAAAAGTTTGACATTGCTCCACCATTGTCTTGTTGTCAAAAAAAATCTAATATAGTCTTGAAGCCCATAACCAAATTGGTTCTTTTTGATTTTTTCCCTTCCAAATTGGTAATAACTGTTTCATCAATTTCAATTATCCATTTTGGTGTTCTAGAACCTTCATATCGATTATAATTGGGAGATATGTAACGTTCCTATGCATTGTCATTTTTGACATGGTCAATCATACAATTTACATTATTACCTATTAGCATTTCATTCTCCAAATTTTCATTCTCTAAATTTTTGATCCTGGCATTATCATTATCAATTGGTACATTTTCATTCCCCAACTGTACATATTCATTATCTGACTCTATGGTTTCACCTTTGATCAATACATCATCAATTTGACTCACATTTAACATAACTTGTCTCTACTTTTGGTGATTTAGCTTGTCCCTTTCCCTATATACTACAATGTCTTCATTCGATACCTTCCTTGTGCATTTAGCCTATTGATGACTACTACTCCCAATTTAGAAAACAATATTGGGCACCTAATCATACATTATAGAACCTTTTTCGATCATATGGGCCCCAAAAAATCAATTTTCTCCATATTCGTGAAAATGCCCTACAAAAAACATGATTTTTGGGTCTGCAATGATAGGGAATATGTTGGGAAAAGCATGCCAGCATTTTGGGTACCCAATCTCATATTGAGTATCTAATCTAAAATTAGATACCCGATATGATATTGGGTACTCGAAATGGATTACCAAATTTTGGAGGGAAGTCAAAATTTGGAAAGTGTGGACAATGTGAACAAATTTGATTACTATATATGATTATTATATTATATTTTTATGATTTTGCATATTATTATTAAATATAATATAGTAATATATATTATTGTTGTTGTTATTATTATTATTACCTATAAATATAATATATTAATATATATGATCATTATATTATATTATTATGATTTTTACTATTATTATTAAATATAATATAGTAATATATGTTACTATTATTATTACTATGATCTATAAATTTATAATATATTAATGTATATATATGTGATTATTATATTATATTATTATAATTTTTACTATAATTATTAAATATAATATAGTAATATACATATATATACTATTATTGTTATTGTTATTATTATTATGACTTATAAATATAATATATTAATATATGTGATTATTATATTATATTATTATGATTTTTACTATTATTATTAAATCTAATATAGTAATATATGTTATTATTCTTATTATTCTTATTATGACCTATAAATATAATATAGGTCACCCTAGGGACCCATTTGGTTGGTTCGAATGCATCAAAAGGGATCATAGGTTAACCTATGACTCCTTTCGATGTATTTCATGACAACATATGTCTATAGGGGCTCTAGGACCCATAGGGAACTATTTGGTTGGTTTCAATGCACCTAAAGGGGTCATAGGTTAACCTATGACCCCTTTTGACATATTTCATGTGTCCCTAAGGACCCATTTGGTTGGTTCGAATGCATCATAGGTTAACCTATGACCCCTTTCAACACATTTCATGAAAACATTTGTCCCTAGGGTCCCAAGGACACCTAGCAACCCATTTGGTTGGTTCAAATGCATCATCATGACAACATATGTCCCTAGGGGCCCTAGGACCCCTAGGGAACCATTTGGTTAGTTCAAATGTGTTGAAAGGATCATAGGTTAACCTATGACCCCTTTTGACACATTTCATGACAACATATGTCCCTAGCAGCCCTAGGACCCCCTAGGCACCTATTTTGTGGGTTCAAATGCATCAAATGGGCTCATAGGTTAACCTATGAATCCTTTCAGTACATTTTATGACAATATATGTCCCTAGGGGCTCTAGGATTTCTAGGGACCCATTTGGTTGGTTTGAATGCATCAAAAGGGGTCATAGAATAACCTATGACCCCTTTTGATGCATTTCATCACAACATATGTCCCTAGGAGCCATAGGAGCCCTAGGGACCTATTTGGTTGGTTCAAATGAGTTGAAAGGGATCATAGGTTAAGCTATGACCCCTTTTGACTCGTTTCATGACAATATATGTCGCTAGGGGCCCTAGGACCCCTAGGGACCCATTTGGTTGGTTCAAATACATTGAAAGGGGTCATATATTAACCTATGACCCCTTTCTATGCATTTCATGACAACATATGCCTGTAGCGGCTCTAGGATCCCTAGCGACCCATTTGGTTGGTTCAAATGCATCAAAATGGGTCATACGATAACCTATAACCCATTTCGACATATTTCATTACAACATATGTCCATAGGGTCCCTTGGGCATTGAAAGGGGTTATAGGTTAACCTATGATACCTTTCAATGCATTTCATGACAACATATGTCCCTAGGGGCCCTAGGACCCCTAAGGACCTATTTGGTTGGTTCCAACGCATTGAAAAAGGTTATAGGTTAACTTATGACCCATTTCAATGCATTTCATGACAACATGTGTCCCTAGGGGCCCTAGGACCCCTGGGGATCTATTTTGTTGGTTGCAATGTGTCAAAAGTGGTCATAGGTTAACCTATGACCCCTTTCGACACATTTCATGACAACATATGTCCCTAGGGGCCCTACCACCCCTAGAGACCCATTTGGTTGGTTCCAATGCATCGAAAGGGGTCATAGGTTAACCTGTGACCCTTTTTGATGCATTTCATGACAACATATTTCCTTAGGGGCACTAGGACTCCTAGGAACTCATTTGGTTAGTTCCAATGCATCAAAAGGGGTCATAGGTTATTTGGTTGGTTTGAATGCGTCGAAACCGGTCATAGGTTAACCTATGACCCCTTTTGATTCATTTTATGACAACATATGTCCCTAGGGGCCTTAGGACCCTTATGGACCTATTTGGTTGGTTCTAATGCATCGAAAGATGTTATAGGTTAACCTATGACCCCTTTTGATGCATTTCATGACAACATGTGTCCATAAGGGCCCTAGGGCCCTAGGGCCCCTAGGAACCCATTTGGTTGGTTCAAATGCATTAAAAGGGGTCATAGGTTAACCTATGAGCCCTTTTGACACATTTCATGAAAATATGTCCTTAGGAGCCCTAAGACCCCTAGGGACCTATTTGGTTGGTTCAAATGCATCGAAAGGAGTCTTTGATTCATTTCAAGACAACATATGTCCCTAGGGGACCTAGGACACCTAGGGACCCATTTGGTTGGTTTGAATGCATCGAAAGTGTTAGAGCTTGTAATCTTAGTCGTCACCTATCAAATTTTGGTCCCAAGTGATCCCTCTGAAGTTGAACTTGAAGTCGTAATTTACTTCAACTTCAGGTTCAAAGTCTTGTTGGTCTGCCATGTAATAAGTGCATTAGTTTTATCGAGTCGACCCTTGTAAGCTTGAAGTCCAAGTTGATGTTGAAGCCGATCACTCAAAACTTCAACTTCAATTTCAGTGTTGATTTTGTCCGCTAATGATTTTTGTATGCAGATTTAAGATTGCTAAGCCATTCCAAGGTGGGTCCTAGAATAATATTTTCCCAAAGCACCTGAAGTCATATGCAAAGAAAATTTAAAGTAGCATGTATTCAGTTTGAGCAATACTTAATGGAGTATTAATGGTGTCATTTCATGATTACTTGTTATGGGAAGATGCGTGCGGATTTGATAGGGTATTTAAAACAAGAACACCCACGACACCTTTTCCGATGAATGTCACATGAATGAGCAATCATGATTTTTACTTGCTAAATCTGTCCTACGATCCTTTATCCATGTCATTCTTTAAATGCATGCAATTACCCTTTCCCACTCATCTCATTTTCTCCAAAAAAACTCGATGCTTCTGGGTAAGAAAGGCGAATTTTGGGCTGTGTCATTGTCAAACTGTAAGTGCATCTCCATTTCCCCTTTGCATTTTGGTTGTGCTTTGCTTCATTTTGAAATTATTTTAAAACTTGGTTCTGTAGATTTTCTATCATAATAATCATGACACTTTTTTGACCAAAAATGCCCAAATTGGAGAAGCCTCCATTACTTAGTTCCTTGTCTGAAATTCGTGATACATTTTTGGTTAATAGAAGTTTGTTTGAAGTCGTTGAAAAAGCCAAAGCTTCTCTGTCAAGTCCCATTTACCAGAGGCTAGTTGATAGTGGTTTATTAGAAGCTGTCGCTTTTCCCACTGCTATCCAATACCTTGAATGTATCCTTGAGTGTGCAAATCATTTCGACCCTATTTCTGGGTGTGTTAAGAAATCCTTAGGGGAAGCAGTTGTCAAAATCAATAGAACCAGTGTAAATTCCACCCTCAGGATCCCTCATAAAGAATCCTATGAGCCTTGGACATTTGAGGAGGTTGAGCACCTGCATGCAGCAAACAAAACTAGCTATGACACCAATATTGCTCAGTCCTGGCTCTTGAAGCCCGTAGAGGGAGGTTCTAGGTTGCCTAAACCACTGACTCTCGAACATTTCATCAAAGAGATTATGGATATTGTCCTCCTATTGAATAGAATTAAAAGGAATGAGCATGATTTCCACTGGGAATCCTGGATGTATTTCTTTATACAAAAGATAGTTAAGGGAGTCAAGTTCATTGATTGGTCAAACCTCATAGCTGAGAACTTGCACAAGGGCTTGATTAATGTGACCAACTGTGGTATGTTCTTCTTGTCTTCTTACCTGATCTACATCCTAGTGACATCCAAAGATTGGGACTTTCTCCCACATTCACCTTGGGTAGATGACATGCCTATCTATCAGTATTACAGAGATCTCCAAGAAGACACAGTATGCAAAGAGTTTAAGAAAATCAATGATGTCTTTTTAGGAAAATTGGTTTTTGAATTCCAAGGTCGAGAGAATGATAGGATGTCAGAGGAAGCCAAGCAAGCTATTCAAATTTATGGTTGCTATTTTATTCAGTTTCCTAGATTTACCTATATCAGAGTAGGTGGTTTTCCTGGTGAGCCCTTGAAACTACCACGCTACTATTCAGACTCTATGGTGTTATCAGAAATGTATAGACAGTTTGCCTCTCTTGTTGAGTCCTTTCAAATTTCTAAAAAATCCTCTTTAGTATTCTTACCAATTGAAATTAGACATTATAGATGCCCTAGTGTGAAAGAAACTCTATTGTCAGCCAAGTCATTGACCCGCTTGTGTCTTAAACCTTTCACCTCTCGGCTAGATTTTGATTACACCGACTTTACTAGAAATAATGTCAAAAATGTATTTTCTCTGTTTCACTCCCCATAGCTAGAGGATTTTTGGACAAATTTTCATGATGAATTCGAGGTGAGGAAGAGGCTTTGGTCACGCTTAACCATTAAGTAGGTCATCATGTTCAACGTGGAGCTGGATACTTATGGGCTGAAGGATGATGATTCTGAGAAAATAGTTGATCAATTTTACATAGTTCAAATTGAATGTATGCCTATTCTAGAAATCGACTGGGAGAAAAGAGAAGAGAATGATGTGTATGCCCGTACCAAGGATGTGATAGCTAGAACTACCAAATGGATAAAATCAAGGGTGGCAGTTACTCCAAGCTTTTCTGAGAAATCTTCAAGGAGCAGAGATAAAAGGGTTGCCCAGAAGTGAACCAATCAAAGTGTCCCTAAATTTGTTGCAGGTCCACTTGAAGTCGAACTTGAAGTAGTTCCAGAAACACTTCAACTTTAGGTTCAAGAGGAGACTCCGAAAAGTAAAAGGATAACTCGCTCGAGTATGAACAAGGCACTGATCGCTAAAAGAAAGAGCACCATAACTATGGACCTCGAGGCAACGGAAGACCCACCCATGGCAGATAATTTACCAGAGCATCAGAGCTTGTCAGAAACTGCCAACAATCAACAGGGTAACCTCAGTCTAGTCAATATTTCCTCCACTGCAGAAAAAGAACAAGCAACTCCCAAATGGCTAGAGACATCAATTGAAAAGAAGAAGAGAAGCATTGTTCCCATATCCATGCCAATTGATGACCTGGTTAGCAAGTGCCTTGGTAAGACACCTAAGGTGAAGAAAGTGAGAATAGAGTCGAGGATCAACTTTGTCAAAAATTTAGGGTGGTGGGCAGCAGAGATAGCCACACCACCTGATGGAAGTGCTCATGACTCTGTAGCTCCTTAGGATTACTAGATAACCAAGGTCGACCTTGGAAAGGCAAACCACAAGATAGATATGAAATTCTTTGAGGTATCCAACAAGAAGATCGCAGAAAGGGTGTGGAAAGATGGGCAACATAAGCAAGAGATGAAGGAAACAATTAAGAACATGGTGCATTATATTAATGCTATCTTGCATCCTGAAGCCAAGCTGATCTGTGAGATGTCAGCCATTGTTGACGTATCCTCTGCAACCAACCAGCAATCGCTAGAGAATTTACACAAGTGCAAAGCAGTAGCCAAAGTAGTAGGTGAATGGGTACAAGATGTTCTGCTTAATATTGTAAAACACATTGGAAATTTAGATCACGCCTCAAAGGAGATATCAAATATTACTAAAAAGGTAGAGGCAAGTAATGATGGATATGAAAAAGAGAAGAATAACTGGGCAAAAGTGGTAATATCGCTAGAAGATGTGCAAGAATTCAGGTTGCAAAAATTTCAAGCTGAATGTCCTGTAGTGGGTCTTGATGAAAAAACTTTGTATGTCATAAAAGATTGCATCGAATGGCAAAATGAAGCACTGGCACAAGGGGTATCTAAAATCAAAGAAGCATTGCAAGAACTTAAGGTTATACATCAGATTATTCAGAATGACCTTAAGTGGTTTGTAAAATAGTTCATGGAAAGAGAAGATGACTCTGTTGCTTAATCAGACGAGATAATAAAAGAAGTCCAAAAGAAATTTTAGGAATGGCAGGACAAGAGGACACCAGTCAAGCAGGATTTCTCCAATGTGGCTCACACTGAAGCTATGTTGATTATCAACCTGAAGCACTTGGAGATGCATGAGGAAAAGGTTGTTGAATTGAAAAAGATGAAGGGAATTTGGAAACAACGGCTCGCCTACATTGGTTTTCCACATCAATCCATTATTTACACCTTTTTAGCTGCCTACGAACTGTGGAAGTTGGCAAGAGGAGCGGTTGGTGGCGACAGTCCAAACTGATCAAGAACTGCTTAGCTGTAGTTTCTTTACCGTTTGGTTTTCTTGCAATTTTAGTTATTAGTTATTCCAAAAGACAATTAACTCCTGGCGGGGTAATTTTGGCTTAAGTCCAACCCCATGCCTATAAATGTAATAATTAGTATTGTTTGAGGGGTTCAAATTTCTCCAGCAGACTGGTAGACAGAACTATTTTTGTTTATAGTTTTATTTCCAGTTTAGAAGTAACATTTCAAAACTTTAGCAGATACTTGAAACTCTATAGTTTGATTTTGGGGTTGAAAGCTTTGTAAGTGGGTACTATTGTCTACTTATTTTTGGTATTTCTATAGATGCTATTTAAGCTTTTAGCTGCACTTGTTATCAATTTTGAAACTGTGAACTCTGAATTTGGAAATTCTGTGGGAAATTAGTTCATGTAATTTGCCTGCTCGATAATTTAATTATTCAGCTATGTGGATCATTTTGATAATTAAAGTCGAGTGGTTCTTCTACATTAAGGTTTGTTTCATATTGATGAGATAAAATAAGTTGTTTCAACATCTCCAGTAGATTACATTCTTAGAGAGTTATTCTGTTGAGTTTATTTAGTTAAAACTTTCAATGCAATAAAGGTAGCTGCACCTATTTCATTTGAAGAAATTTTAAGCAGAGAATTCCTAAGTTATTCGAGTAGGAATTCATTTGTTAGTTTACATTCTTTTCTCAATTTTGATATATGAACATCCATGGGAAAAATTGTTCACTTACAGTTTTTGGCGACTCCACTAGGGAATGATAAAATGGTGTTACCACATCATAAAGTTTTCCCAGTACTTCAACTAGGCTTAGGGTTCGATAACACACAAGAAGATATCATTTCTGACTTAAGTGCACTAGCCTAGAAACTCAAAAAAAGTGTAGAGCAATTTAGACAAGTTAATCAAGTGCTTGAAAGAGAGGAAGAAAGGGTCGAACTCATTAGGGGTGTACCTATTGTTAACGAGGAAGTAATAGTGGCTAGAATAGTTCCAAGACCATTCTGAGTATTACATATTAACCTATACAGTGATATGTTGGCTAGCAAAAAGTATACTCGAAGTGAAGAAAGGAAGGGATTCATTGATCAGTCTTATGATTTTGTAAAAAGTCTCAATTTTGCCCCTGATCTCTCTCAGAAATGAAAGAAGTCCATCAAGAGTAAAAGTAGGCCAACTTCTCCTAGGAAACCTACTCTTGTAGCTGTAAACCTTCAAGCATTAATTCTACCTAGGACATTACTACCTTCTCATTTAAACATCCAACCTTTGAACCTCATTCTCCCTACGATGGCTACTAATCCTTGGGGCGTGCAAGTGGGCCCCTTAGCTCTTGGAGGTAACCTACACCCACTTCCTAAAGGTGTGAAAGATGTATTGCCTAAATTTTATGGTGATGGAAAGAAATCAACCGATGAGCACCTTAATGCCTTTAACACCTCATGTGTTGTCCTGTTGTGGCTCATGAAGATGTAGCTGTGGGATTATTTATGCAGAATCTGATTGATGATGTGGCAGACTGGTTTCATCATCTACCTCAAGGATCTATTACCGACTGGAATCATATGCGTACTACTTTCGAGGATATATTCAAATTCTCTGAAGATGAACATACCTTGCTACTTCAGCTGACTCAACTGAAAAAGGAGGTACACGAACCCATGAGGGATTTTGTAGCAAAATTCAATAAGATAATTCATAAGATTCCTGCTACCAAGAGACCCAATGATGAAAATCATAAAGGATTCTTTGTTAATGTGATGCCTCCTAACATTAGTTTTCATTTGAGGAGAAACAGAGTAGCAAATGTTGAGGCAGCTCAAAGACTAGCTGTTGAACTAGAAGATGATCTTTTAGCTGTAGGAAAATGGAAGAAAGAAATGCAAGGTTCTAAAACTCAATCAACTTCCTCAGAAAAGTTAGACCCATTAGTTCAAAAGTTAATCAACGATGTGATGACTCTCAAGAAACAACTTCCTAAAATGAACACCCCATACCAAGATATCCCAAGAAAATATCCAAGCCAAAGTAGTTATCATGGAAAACAATTTGCATTACCCGCAAGTCAACAAAGATTACAGATTGAAGCTCCACCCGACAAAAACAACATGTGTGTCTTCCATCTTACAAATGACCATGAGGGAACTTCTTGCCCTGAAAATATCATATATCAGCAACTAGAAGCAGAAAAGGTGGCTTCTACTAATGTGATAATAGAAGAAGAATCTTCTGAGGAACCTGGTGACTCCGTAAATTATTACCTTGAGTATGAATCCGATTCTGATAGAGGTGATGATATCTTATTAACCTTAGAAGAAGTTTCATGTTTGGTCTTAACCTGAGGGCAACAAACTGCAGCAGCTGATATTCATGGCGAAGGTATTTCAATTCCAACTCAGGCTAAAGAGCAAAAGGTAAAAGGGGGTAATGAAAGTAAGTCATCATCTGTCTCTATAAATACTCCTCAAATCTTAAAAAGGGTATCTGATCCTGATTCCTCATTTGACATTGTTGAGTTTTGTAAGACATCCAAGATACAAATTTCTCCTGTGGAATATTTGAGAATGAATCCTAGTGAACTTGATAAGTTGATTGAATATGTTAACCAGTCATCCCCTGATAAAGCAGCCAAGCAAATCAATGAAGCCAAAGTATCACAAGGTAGTGAAGTAGTTGTTGAACACAAAAAAGATCTCTCCAAAGGAAAGAAACCAGAAGCACAAAAGTCTCATGATCAGGAGGAGGTAATTCAACCAGACTCCATTAGTCCTGAACCTTCTTATAGCCACAAGCCTGATCCATTTTATGTTTCCCTCTTTCTTCATAGGTTTAAATTGAGTAACTGCATCATGGATTCAGGGGCTTCTGATAATATAATGCCAGCAGCAGTAGAAAAAGCTTTAGATCTTCCTTTAACCAAAACATTCGGCAAATGTTATTCCATGGATTCCAAATAGGTACCATTGGTGGGTCAAATTAAAGATGCCCAAGTGGCATTAGTTGCTTACCCAGAGAAAAGGGTTAAACTCACCATCCTAGTAGCAGATATCCCCACAAGCTATGGCATGCTTCTTAGTCAAACTTTCTATCGAGACCTAGGAGGGGAAGTTAAGATGGATTGGTCTCAAGCTGTGGTACCTATTGGGAAAGAGAAAGTAACCCTATTACCTGAAGCAAAATCTAAATATACAGTCTTCCCATCTGATGACCCCAAATCTCAAATCCTTTATCAGGAGACAGATTTTGCTAACTTTTTAATTCTGTCTGAAGATGAGAAAATAGGTGAGAAGCCATTGGGTGAAGATTTGTTATGGACTCTCGAGTTTGATGGGAGCTGTTGTTCGAATGGATCTGGAGCTAGTATAGTCCTCATATCACCTGATAATCAAAAATTTCCTTTTTCTTATAAGCTTGCCTTTGAAAATACTAATAACACAGTTGAATATGAAGCCCTAATCCTCAGCATCGAAGAGGCCAAAAAGAAGAACATCAAGCTGTTGAAAGCCAGAGAGATGCGAAGCTAATTGTAAAACAAGTTAAAGGAATGTTTTTAGTCAAAAATCAGAGATTGAAACATTACAGAAACCACATGTGGGATGAAATTGAAGGTTTTGATGCCTTCGGAATTGAAGCCATTCCTCAAGAACTAAATGACAAAGCAGACTCCTTAGCAGTTTCAGCTTCCTTGTTAATTCCTCATCTTGATTTCATAGACCAGAAGTATTCAGTGGAGATCATCCACAGGCCAAGTGTTCCTGATAATAATAGCAATTGGCAAGTATTCAAAGATAATGCTCATATTAATGCCTTCTTGCAAAGTGTTGAAATTTTTTCTATGAATTACTTTGAAGGTTCAAATGTAGGATGCAGAGAGTTTTGTCCTGGTCAACCTGAAGAAGGTGACGTGTTGCAATTAAAAGGGAATGTTATACCTAAAGGCTTATTCGAGCTTGAAAATATTTTCAATAGGAAAGATACCTTCCTAACTCAGGATTTAACACCTAGAGAAGATCCAAATGCTGATTATGAAAAGGTGAATCTGGGTGATAAGCATAACCCCAAAATCATTAATCTGGGAACCTGTTGTGATGAAGGTAAGAAAGCTGGATTCATAAAGCTCCTATCAGGAATATATAGACATTTTTGCCTGGTCTTATGATGATTTAAAACTTTTAGAAACGGTAAATACAAACACCATATTACTCTGAAACCAGGAACTTCTCCTTTTAGGCAAAAATTGAGAACATATAATCCAAAGGTTTCTGATGCCATATTCAGGAAAATCGATAAGATGCTTAAAGCTTGAATTATTTTTCCAATCCACCATTCCACATGGGTGGAAAACATAGTGCCAGTCAGAAAGAAAAATGGAGAAATAAGGATTTGTGTTGATTTTAGAAATCTTAATCAAGCTAGTTTGAAAGACAACTTCTCCTTACTAATAATGGATCAAGTTCTTTAAATAGTTGCTGGTTCAGAAATGATGTCTTTCCTAGATGGCTTCTCAGATTATAACCAGATAGAAGTTGTTGAAGAAGATCAACACAAAATGGCATTTACAACACCATGGGGAACCTTTGCTTACAAAAGAATGTCTTTCAGCTTAATAAATGCTGGTGCCACTTTCCAACAAGCTATGAGTTCAACCTTTGGTAATTTATTGGACAGATGTATTACAGTATATCTGGATGATATGACAGTGTTTTCTAGAAGATGAAAGAAACGCCTGAAAGACTTGAGGAAAGTGCTCCAGAAATGCAGAGATCATGGAATCTCATTAAATCCTAAGAAATCAATTTTGGCTATGACCAAAGGGAAGTTACTTGGACACATGGTCTCAAAAGAAGGAATCAAAATCGACCTAGAGAGAGTGAAAACCATTTAGCAATTATGCCTCCTTGTCAATAGAAATGGTGTAAAATCCTTCTTCGAACAGATCAATTTTCTGAGAAAATTCATGTCGGATTTTGCAGAAGTTGTCAAACCTATGGCTAAGTTACTCAGTGAGAAGCAAAATTTCAAGTGGGATGAACCAGCATCAAAAGCATTCAAAGATGTAAAAGAAGCTATTGCGAAAGCCCCAACACTATTTCATCCTGATTTTAAAAGAGATTTTATAATATACTGTTATGCTTCTGAGCACACACTGTCAGGCATGTTACTTCAGAAGAACGATAAAGGGGAAGAGACACCCATCTCTTTTATGAGCATACCTCTAAAGAAACACGAGCTCAACTACTCATTATCTGAAAAAGAAGCATTCGTTGTAGTAAAAGCAGTAAAGTACTTCAGATATTACATTTTGCACTCATTCTGTAGTATATGTGCCATCCATAGTAGTCAAAAGCATTCTCACACAACAAGATGTAGCAGTCAACAATCAAGCGACATGGGTAGCAAAAGTCCAGGAATTTGACTTGGATATCCGTCCAAATAAATTAGTCTGAGGACAAGGCCTGTGTAAACTTATTGCAGAAGGAGAGAAAGAAGAATCATATTCCTCTTGTTTGTTTATAGGTCTCAAGGATGAATGGTATTTAGATATTGCCTATTTCTTGACATACAGAAGGTGTCCTGATCACCTCAAAGGGAAAGACCGGCACACACTTCAACTTAGAGCAGCTAAATTTATTATAATTGATGATACCTTATATAAGAGAGGGCTAGATGGCATGTTTCTAAGATACGTTGACACTGATCAACAGGATAAGTTGCTGAGAACTTTCCATGATGGAGCTTGTGGAGGCCATTTTTCGTCAACAATGACAGCATTCAAGATCTTAAGAAGTGGATATTATTGGCTAGGTATGTTTAAGGCTGCTTATCATTGGGTTATAAATTGTGAAAAGTGTTAATTTTTTACTGGGAAACCATAGTTAGCTGCCTTGCCTTTGAAACCAGTGATCATAGAAGAACCATTTCAATAGTGGGGGTTGGATTTTATAGGACCCATTAATCCAGCTTCAAGTGCGGGACATACACACATACTCACTGCTACTGATTATTTTTAAAAATGGGTAGAGGTCGTTCCTGTTAAAGCAACAACTTCACAAGTAGTGTGCAAATTTTTGATTGAAAATATTTTGACCCATTTTGGCACTCCCAGCAAAATAGTGACGGATAATGCAAAAAAAATTTCATCTAGAGAGATCTAGTTATGCTGCTATGATCATGGAATCTATTTGTCACATTCTTTGAATTACTTTCCTCAAGGCAATGGACAAGTAGAGTCCACAAATAAAAACTTGGTCAACATTATGAAGAAATTAGTGGATGAAAAAGGAAAAGACTGGCACAAGAATTTGTATGAAGCAGTTTGGGCTGATAGAACCTCTCCTAAAAGAGCCATAGGTATGACACCTTTCAAACTGGTATATGGAGTTGAAGCAAAACTATCCTTGCCTCTGGAATTAGCCACTTTGAATTTACAGAAGGCAATCGAAGGAGAAGTATTTTAGTCTTCCATTGAGAAGAGGATATTATATCTCCAAAAGATAGAAGAGGAGAGGAGGGAGCTAGTAGATCATATCACAAATCACCAGGCAAGAGTCCAAAAGATTTTTGATCGAAAAGCAAGACCCCAAAAACTCATGAAAGGAGATCAAGTCTTGCTATGGGATAAAAGGAAAGAACCTAAGGGAGATCATTCTAAGTTCAAAAGCTTATGGAAAGGACCGTTCGAAATATCTGAGGAACTAGGTTCAAATGCTTTCCAAATGGTGATGAACTTCCCTTGTCCTTCAATGGGCAAGATCTCAAATTGTACCATCTTTAGGTCTGTGTCGCGTCTCATTGTAAATACCGTCTTTTGGCTTTCTTTCCTTTCTTGTTGAGTTTGGTGTGTTGTTTCATTGTCTTTTGAGTCAGTCTGCAAACCTTAGACCCTGGGTTCATTCATGATCCTTTCAGTCTCATTCCCCAATAGGAGCCGATTGTTAGAGCTTGTAATCTTAGTCGTCACCTATCAAATTTTGGTCCCAAGTCATCCCTCTGAAGTTGAACTTGAAGTCATAATTTACTTCAACTTCAGGTTCAAAGTCTTGTTGGTCTACCATGTAATAAGTGCACTAGTTTTATCGAGTCGACCCTTGTAAGCTTGAAGTCCAAGTTGATGTTGAAGCCAATCACTCAAAACTTCAACTTCAATTTCAGTGTTGATTTTGTCCGCTAACAATTTTTGCATGCAGATTAAAGATTGCCGAGCCATTCCAAGGTGGGTCCGAGCATAATATTTTCCCAAAGCACCTGAAGTCATATGCAAAGAAATTTAAAGTAGCACGTATTCAGTTTGAGCAATACTTAATGGAGTATTAATGGTGTCATTTCATGATTACTTGTTATGGGAAGATGCGTGCGGATTTGACAGGGTATTTAAAACAAGAACACCCGAGGCACCTTTTTCGATGAATGTCACATGAATGAGCAATCATGATTTTTACTTGCTAAATCTATCCTGTGATCCTCTATCCATGTCATTCTTTAAATGCATGCAATTACCCTTTCCCACTCATCTCATTTTCTCCAAAAAAATCTCGGCGCTTCTGGGTAAGAAAGGCGAATTTTGGGTTGTGTCATTGTCAAACTGTAAGTGCATCTCCATTTCCCCTTTGCATTTTGGTTGTGCTTTGCTTCATTTTGAAAGTAGTTTAAAACCCGGTTCTGTAGATTTTCTGTCATAATAATCATGACACTTTTTCGACCAAAAATGCCCAAATTGGAGAAGCCTCCATTACTTAGTTACTTGCCTGAAATTCGTGATACGTTTTTGGTTAATAGAAGTTTTTCTGAAGTTATTGAAAGAGCCAAAGCTTCTCTGTCAAGTCCCATTTACCAGAGGCTAGTTGATAGTGGTTTATTAGAAGCTATTGCTTTTCCCACTACAATCCAATACCTTGAATGTATCCTTGAGTGTGCAAATCATTTCGACCCTGTTTTTGGGTGTGTTAAGAAAGCCTCAGGGGAAGCAGTTGTCAAAATCAACAAAACCAGTGTAAATTCCACCCTCAGGATCCCTCATAAAGAATCCTATGAGCCTTGGACATTCCAGGAGACTGAGTACTTGTATACAGCAAACAAAACCAGCTATGACACCAAGATTGCTCAGTCCTGGCTCTTGAAGCCCGCAGAGGGAGGTTCTAGGTTGCCTAAACCACTGACTATCGAACATTTCATCAAAGAGATTATGGATATTGTCCTCCTGTTGAATAGAATTGAAGGGAACAAGCATGATTTCCATTGGGAATCCTGGATGTATTTCTTTATACAGAAGATAGTTGAGGGAGTCAAGTTCATTGATTGGTCAGACCTCATAGCTGAGAACTTGCACAAGGGCTTGATTAATGTAACCAACTGCAGTCTGTTCTTCTTATCTTCTTACCTAATCTACATCCTAGCGGTGTCCAAACATTGGGAATTTCTCCCAGCATTCACCTTGGGTAGATGACATGCGTATCTATCAGTATTATAGAGATCTCCAAGAAGACACAGTATGCAAAGAGTTTAAGAAAATCAATGATGTCTTTTTAGGGAAATTGGTTTTTGAACTGCAAGGTCGAGAGAATGATAGGATGTCAGAGGAAGCCAAGCAAGCTATTCAAATTTATGGTTGTTATTTTATTCAGTTTCCCAGATTTACCTATATCAGAGAAGGTGGTTTTCCTGGTGAGCCCTTGAAACTACCACGCTACTGTTCAGACTCTATGGTGTTATCAGAAATGTGTAGACAGTTTGCCTCTCTTGTTGAGTCCTTTCAAATTTCTAAAAAATCCTCTTCAGTATTCTTCCCGATTGAAATTGGACATTAAAGATGCCCTAGTGTGAAAGAAGCTCTATTGTTAGCCAAGTCATTGACTCACTTGTGTCTTAAACCTTTCACCTCTCGGCTAGATTTTGATTACACCAACTTTACCAGAAACAATGTCAAAAATGCATTTGCTCTGTTTCACTCCCCACAACTAGAGG
The DNA here is from genome assembly GCA_028749045.1 of Cupressus sempervirens. Taxonomy (NCBI): domain Eukaryota; kingdom Viridiplantae; phylum Streptophyta; class Pinopsida; order Cupressales; family Cupressaceae; genus Cupressus; species Cupressus sempervirens. The sequence goes on along the minus strand of CM053790.1, from coordinate 827,366,152 downwards.
ATTTCTGGGTGAATTGCCACGATGAATTCAAGGTGAGAAAGAGGCTTTGGTCATGCTTAAACATTACGTAGGTCATCATGTTCAACGTGGAGCTAGATACTTATGGGCTGAAGGATGATGATTCTGAGGAAATAGTTGATCAATTTTACATAGATCAAATTGAATGCATGCCTATTTTGGAAATCAACTGGGAGAAAAGAGAAGAGAATGATGTGTATGCCCGTACTAAGGATGTGATAGCCAGAACTGCCAAATGGATAAAATCAAGGGTGGCAGTTACTCCAAGCTTTTCTGAGAAATCTACAAGGAGCAGAGAAAAGGGTTGCCCAAAAGTGAACTAATCAAAGTGTCCCTAAATTTGTTGCAGGTCCACTTGAAGTCAAACTTGAAGTAGTTTCAGAAACACTTCAACTTCAGGTTCAAGAGGAGACTCCAAAAAGTAAAAGGATAAATCGCTCGAGTATGAAAAAGGCACTGATCGCTAAAAGCAAGACCACCATAACTGTGGACCTTGAGGCAGCAAAAGACCCACCCATGGGAGACAATTTACCAGAGCCTCAGAGCTTGTCAGCGACTGCCAACAATCAACAAGGTAACCTCACTCTAGTCAATATTTCCTCCACGACAAAAAAAGAACAGGAAACTCCCAAATGGCTGGAGAAATCAATGGAAAAGAAGAGAAGCATTGTTCCCATATCCATGCCAATTGATGACCTAGTTAGCAAGTGCCTTGGTAAGACGCCTAAAGTGAAGAAAGCGAGAACAGAGTCAAGGATCAACTTTGACAAAACTTCAAGGCAGTGGGTGGCAGAGATAGCCAAACCACTTGATGGAAGTGTTCATGACTCCATAGCTCCTCAGGATTACCAGATAACCAAGGTCGACCTTGGAAAGGCAAACTGTGAGACAGATATGAAATTCTTTGAGGTATCCAACAAGAAGATCGCAGAAAGGGTGTGGAAAGATGGGAAAGATAAGTAAGAGATGAAGGAAATGATTAAGAACATGGTTCAGCATATTAACGCTATCTTGCATCCTAAAGCCAAGCCGATCCATGAGATGTCAGCCATTGTTGACGTATCCTCTGCAACCAACCAGAAATCGCTAGAGAATTTACACAAGTGCAAATCAGTAGCCAAAGTAGTAGATGAATGGGTATAAGATGTTCTGCTTAATACTGTAAAACACATTGGACATTTAGATCATGCCTCAAAGGAGATATCAAATATTACTAAAAAGGTGGAGGTGAGTAATGATGGATATGAAAAAGAGAAGAATAACTGGGCAAAAGTGGTAATATCGCTAGAAGATGTGTAGGAATTTGGGTTGCAAAAATTTCAAGTTGAATGTCCTGTAGAAGGTCTTGATGAAAAAACTTTGTATGTCATAAAAGATTGCATCGAATGGCAAAATGAAGCACTGGCACAAGGGGTATCTGAAATCAAAGAAGCATTGCAAGAACTTAAGGTTATACATCAGATTATTTAGAATGACCTTAAGTGGTTTGTAAAACAGTTCATGGAAAGAGAAGATGACTCCGTTGCCCAATCAGACAAGATAATCAAAGAAGTCCAAAAGAAATTTGACAAATATGTCCCTAGGGACCCTAAGACCCCTATTAACCCATTTTCTTGGTTTGAATGCATTGAAAAGGGTCATAGGTCAACCTATGACTCCTTCCAATGCATTTCATAACATATGTTCCTAGGGACGTTGAAAGGGGTCATAGGTTACATTAGAAGGGACATATGACCCATTTGGTTGGTTCAAATACGTCCCTTGCAACGCATTTCATTACAACATATGTCCCTATGGGTACTAGGACCCTTAGGGACCCATTTGGTTGGTTTGAATGCATCAAAAGGGGTCATTGGTTAATCTTTCGATGCATTTCAAGACAACATATGTCCCTTGGGGCCCTACAACCCCTAGGAACTCATTTGGTTGGTTTGAATGCATTGAAAAGGGTCATAAGTTACGTCAAAAGGGGTCATAGGTTAACTTATGACACCTTTTGATGCATTTCATGACAATATTATATTTAATAATAATATAATTTTGTATATTTTAATATAATAATAATATATTACTAAATTATATAACAATAATAATCGTATATATTACTATATTTTATTTAATAATAATAACAACCATATATATTACTATATTATATTTATTTATAATAATAATTATATATATTACTATACTATATTTAATAATTATAATAATAATAATCATAATCATATGTAATAATAATGCCCACACTTCCCAAATTTTTGTTTCCCTGTAATATGGGTGGTTTCCCTCTAAAATTTCAAAAATTGGAAAGTTTGGGGAAGAATTTTTTCCGCATCTTTTTAGGTACCCAATTTTATACTAGGTATCTAATCTAGTATCAGATATCCGATTAGGCTTGGTATTTACAAAACTAATTTGGTCAACTCAAAAAGCATGTTTGAGAAAGGTTTCACTAGTATTCAGACTTCGAGTAACCATTTGACAATATTATTTTTATCAAAATTCAATGAAATGAAAAGGATTTTCTTATAACACTCTCAAGATTCCATCAATATAATTGTTGTCAAATTCTAAGTTCAATAAGTATTTATTAGTTAATTTTTAATGAAGATGATTGTAAAGTGCTGATTAACATACTGATTGAAAAATAGCTATAACTTTCAAATGGTATAATATTTTTGAAATCCAAAAGTTGCACCACATTTTATGCTTTTCCTAGTATAAGGAAAATAAATGAAATAATTTGGTAAAGTTTTTAATTAGTCAAGGTGGTCAGACACAGGAGTTTTTTCATTCTGGAAAAGTTATAGTAGAAAATTCATATTTAATTATTTATTTGGAATAAAAATACCCAAAAATATGAGTCACATCCGGGCATGAGTCTACTTTTTATATCTATAATTATATTAAAACATATTATCATTTGATTTTGATTAAGGTGGTTAGACATACACCTACTTTTTATTTTCGCCTTGAAAGTTTCATAGTACTACATTAAAATCCAAACTTTTGACCAATCAAATAATTTTATTTATCCAAATAAGGCCTAGTACTGTAGAAACTACATTCAATTTCCTATAGATTATTTTCTTACAACATTTTGATATAAAGTGTAGAACCACTTTACAATTATGTGTCAAGTTGACATAACCCTGATTTGCTAGTTTTTCACTGCCACTTAAGGCCATAGTTTGGTTGACCATGATCCTGCACATACCTTAATGTGTCACTCATATCAAATGTAGCATGTTTTTACGGGAGTCACGAGTGTCATATGTCCTTGATGGCTTGGTTTTGTTGGAAAGACTTCAAATTTTAATTCTTTTAATTGTCCATTGATATGTTAATCCATCACCTTTAAGTACATCTATGAGTGAACTCCCACCCTCCTAATGACATAGCACTCACAGGTGTCTTTCTCCATGCTTTCCTTTCTAACTTGGCCAAACCATCTTGTGTGGTCACTGATTGTTCTTCTTCCCTTTATACTTTCCATTCTTCTACTCATACAATTTTATCTTAACATTCTTTTGTCTAAGTGGATCTCCTTTGTTGCCACCTTTTTTCAAGCTGTAGTTCATCTCTCTCTGATCATCCTTATGAACTAGAGTTGCACATCAATGATCCTTACCCATCGTTGCTCCCTATCAGTCTTAGCTTCTTCACGTGTCTTGACATCAATGAAAAAATATTTGATAACAGAGTCCACTACTAAGTCTACTAGTCAGTCTTCAAGGTTCAAGATAGTTATACCAACAATCAGCCCCTTTGGTATTGATGACAACACTTACACTTTTCATCAATGTTTTTTTTCCCTACCTTCTCTTTCTCTTCTTCTCTCAACACCTCCCCATGAGATCATGCATCTACATCCTTTGACTATTCTTTGACTTCTCTTAACTTTTTCATTGCATCTTCTTGCACTTTCTTATCTCCTTTTGTTTGACTCCCCTTTTGTTCATTTGTTTCTCTTCTTCTACCCTATGCACATTCTTTGACAATTCTTTGGCTTCTCTTTAACTTTTTACTTATGTCTTCTTGTACTTGTTCTTCTCAAATCCTTTTGCTAGGCTCCCACTTTGTTCCTTTATTTCTCTTCTTCTTCCCTTCTCAAGTTCTCCCACTATTGCCAAAGGTGAAAATGTTCTCTCTTCTTCTTCTTCTTCTTCTCTCTCTCTCTCTCTCTCTCTCTCTCTCTCTCTCTCTCTCTCTCTCTCTCTCTCTCTCTCTCTCTCTCTCTCTCTCATCTTTGTAACTGCCCCCCTATGGAGTAGTCATTTTCTCTCATCAATCCACTATTATACTTTTTTTTAGTTTCTTGATTATGGATTGATGATGTCATCCTATTTGATCTTAGTTCATGCTCGATACGGGTAAGACCCCTAACCATTCTCTCATATACTTGAAAGTATTTTTTGAAGAGGCTTTGTGAAGATATCATCCAGTTGCTCCTTGGTTGGTACATGTTCCAACTTGATCTCTTTTTCTTGTATTTTCTCTCTTAGAAAGTAGTACTTAACTGAGATATTCTTTGTCTTTGAGTGTATCACTAGATTTTTGGATATGTTGATTGCACTAGTGTTATCACATTTGATAACTACTAGTTCCTCCATTTTCTTTTGAATTATTTCAAGTAATTATTTGATCCAAACAACTTGAGTGCAATTAATTGTTGCAACAACATATTTTTCTTTAGCTATTGACAATGATATATAGTTTTTCTTCTTCTTAGCCCATGTAACTAGTCTTCCTCTAAGAAAGAATGCACCACTATTTGTGGACTTTTTGTCATCTATGTTCTACACCTAGTCAACATCAATAAATACATTGAGATTAAAGCTTCCCTTGTAAGGATTCCATAGGCCATACTCTCCATTACCCTTTAGATATATGGAGATCCTCTTCATAGATACCATATGTATCTACTTTGGGTTCACAAAAAAATTGGCTACTATTTCAATTGCATGTACTATATTCGATCTATTGTGCATAATGTACTATAGTTTACCAATCATGGATAACTAAAGTTTCTCATTTACTTTAGGGATTTCATCCTCCTTTGATAGATTGCAACCAATCATCATTAGAGTGCCCATTGGTTTCACTTCCTCCATATCAAATATCTTCAGGATTTCCTTCACATATTTTATTTTCCCTATGAAGATCCCTCCTTCTAATCTAGATATTTGAAGTTTGATAAAGAATTTGATTTCTCTAATCATTGACATTTCAAATTCCCTCTTCATGGATTCAAAAAACTCAACACTTTTCTTAACATCTCCTCCAAAGATGATGTCATCAAGAAATATTTGTGTAATCAATAAACTTGCTTCTGTTTCCTACTTCATGTATAAATCATAGTTATCACCTCTTCTTATGAACCCAAGCTTTATCAAGTATGAATGTAATCTCTCATACCATTTGGTTGCCTATTTTAACCCGTATAGGGATTATATTTGCAGGAAAACTTGCAACCAAAAATATTACTATTTCCCCATAACTAAATAATAGATGTAAAGTAAATATGCAATCCAAATCCACCTACAAGAGAATAGAAAACATACCCACAAAAATTGTGACACAAGATATACCTTGGGAAAGCCTCATTGAGGGTGAAAAATTAGCTTCCAAAAGCATCCATCACCATGCATTATTTATCAAAAAACTATTGAAATACAACTATAGAATACTTCAAAGACATAGCCACAACCAATCAATCCATTTAAAAAAGCATGAATCCACACATTCCATGCTATGCTTGCAACCTTGGCTAACTTGTCTCACCTTGTCTCGCTTAACTTTCCATTTTTCCTTTTTTACCGTGCATATACAACTACCCTTGCGGTTGCTTTTATAGTAGCATGCTTCCACAAAACCACCAAGTGGTATTACATAAACCATGTGCTACCAAAACCATTGAACCACATTAATATTGGATATTTAATTATTTTTTCCCAATATTAAATAATTACATCAAATGTTATCACAATGTTATGATACAACTCATCAAGAATATCCCACATGAATATCTATATGTTGCATGTTGTAAGTGCTCCTAGGTGCAATATTACATAGTAAAATAAAATAAAATAATATAATATAACAATATCATTCAATGTGTGCAACACATATAATCTCAATAATCTCCAACTTGTATACATCACAAAGTGTGAATCTGTAGCCACATAAATGAAAAAGAGAAAAATCCCTCCTAGCACATCTACCATTATGGATCAAAGTACACCATATGATCCATCCTAGTACCTACAACAAAATCAATGTATCCAACATCTCAAACATGAATAAAGCCATCTCCTATTATGCCAGTACCATCAGACATACATAGAAGCCATCCAAAGAGAAATCCACCTAGCCTATCACATAAGAATCATAAAATAATGTACCAACTTAAATGCTAAGAATAAAAAAATGATCCAAAAGGTAATCACATGTATCCATATTAAAATAAATAAATACCTAAAAAAGAACCTACAACAAGTGTCAACCCATCCAACTATCCATACCTCCAAAGGTATACCAAGTGAATCTCACAACATCAACATATCCAATATGTAACTTGCAATCACAAGCCTCAAGAGAAACAACTACAACATATAAACAAAGAATCTCCCATAGAAAAATATAATGTCAAATTTTTAACCAATATACTTGTGAAACATATAAAAGAAGTGAATCCATGTAGCCTTAAGGACATCCAAAACACATAAACATTGACCTGCAAGAACACCTCTCATAACAAGTCTCCAACTCTCCCAAGTTCTCCACAACCAATAAAGGAAAGAGATAAATGAATAAACATGTCATCTCTCACATGACATACATGAAAAAAATCAATGATCACAATCTCCCACCAATCTCAAATCTAATGTAAGTGAAATCAAAAATCTAGGAAGATAACCAAGACCAAAGAGAAACCATACAAGTCATAACTTACATCATGTCCTTCTACACACACCTCTAGATGTAAAGTGTGTAAGTATGATCTCCTCCATAAAACCTCAACCAAGAAGCCAAAACAACATCTAAACCATAGAATATAATTAATCGTGAATGTAATCCTCTCACAAGAAGATCAAAATCATAAACCATTCCTAACTCAAGGAATAACCATTCCTAATCCAAGGAATATGCCCAATATAAACCATCTTCCAAACTCAACCAACATAGCAACAATTTACACACAAGGAGATGACCAATACTAAATGATATCTCAAATACAACCTTTAGAACTAACTCATGTACCATAGCTCAAGATCCATATTAATGAAAGAAACTAATAACATAATGCACCTCAGAGAAACAATGATCTATACCTCTCAAGTAGTAAATCACCAAGCATACCAAGAGTGGGGAATGAGAATACTCATCAAGATATCCAAGTCTTTAACAAAGAATAATCTAAGAACAATATCCTCTCAAGTCCATATTAAGTGAATGCCCCTCATGCTTCCTTCTAGAACCATCAACCATTCCAACAAATAAATCTCTAATGTAAGATAAATCATCATCACCACTATCTCTAAGTATCCATGAGCACCTATAATGAATCAATCCATGCCAACTCCAAGTGCAATATAGCAATATCATGAAGTATATAGTAAATGATCAATGCACTCAATATCAAGAAACTAAACCAAGGTCAATGTCAAAGTTCCAGCCATGGTCCTAGGAACATAAATATGACAACACGATCTAAACCATCTCAACCAAAGAGATAAAATGCTCCATGTGAACATAACATAGAATATCAAAACTCTAAACATATATTAGGAGTATACTACGGTATAATGATGAACCATTTTAACATTGGATATACAATTTCAAATGAAAACATAAACCAAAAATCTACCAAGAACCATGTGAATCTCAAGATGCAACCATCTCCACACGCCAAGAAGAACCAAGTGCACCATGCAAATGCCAAAGACACTTCTATAGAAATAGGATCTTATCCTCCAACATCTACAAACACTTAACAAATATATATCAATGCCAATAACTCCCACTCAACTATGGTAAAATTTCAACTATGACATCATAACATCCATCTCCTACATGAAGATCATCTAGGTCTATACACACATAACCAAAGTGTTAGTACCAAGTGGAACCAAGATCTCCAGATCAAGAAGTTATCAACCAAACTAGATCCAATCCTACACTATGAAAAGCTCTCACTAAATCATGTATCCAAGCTAGCCATGACATCATGATGAAAAACCATCCTCTTACCATGAGAAACAATTGATGCATTAAACCATCAAAGAACTTAAAGTTTGAACATTATGAGCTCCTCAAAAGAAACTAAATAATTATGATCTTGAACTAAGAAGATATACCATCATAACCAAATAAATAATACAAACTAATGAACATCAATGAAGTACCTATGTATCCAATCATGTATGCCAAAATCCATGGTGCCATGATCACATTCATTTACCAAGAAACTAACTCTCAAAGTGTCCAACTTGTCAACATTAAATAGAAAACCACAATCCCCCACCATGACTGTACCTAGTAATAATATTTCATCCCTTCTACATGAATAACAATCAACAAATAATGTGACTAAGTGCATAGATAACTCAAATTCAAGACACCAATTTCAATATGCATCAATAATGAAATATCGATAGGCAAAGACAACCCATATCCAAGCTATAAATGAAACCTATAAGTATAGACCACTTACAACATTGTACAACTTGTAGACCTAATAAGTCATCATAAATATCTAAACCAAACACTAATAACTATATCATCATGAGAGAAAACAAAAATATAAATTGGGTATACAATCTCAAATCTCCAAAACATAGAATGTCATAAACTCACAATATTACCGTAGTCAATATATATCATAAACTATTTAGATCAATATATCACCATATAAATCATGCCAAACTTACACCAAATTTGAACTAATGTTGAGATCTCTCTAAGAGCTTTCTATTGACTATTTGAAGTCCAAAATCTAACTTTGTTTTCTCAAGTTATGCTCAAATATGTGCTAAAAATAAATAACATCTCACTTTTAGTCTCTTAAAACCTAAAATAATTACAAAATTGCAAAATTAATCCTATACCAAGTTGTAGTGCTCTAAAATAGCTTTCTAACAACTATTAAAAGTTTGAATTTTGATATCTTGAGTGAAAGTTATGGTTGTTTTACCAAGCCAACATTTTTACCACTTTGAAAGATTTTTTTTGCCAGTGACAAAAATTCTGACCAGATTAAATTTGATGATCATCATAGGTTGAAACTGAAAACCTTCTATCCTATCTATCAACATAGCCAACATAGCAATGCTGAGGTATGTTTTTGCCTAAGAAGTAATTTTTGCAAGCTCCCCTCTAAAACACTCATTTAAATGAAACATCCAAAAAAAACCCTTCTGACCAATTTTACATACTAAAATATGCCAACATCCCATCATAACAAAAAACAAAAAATCCTCATATCTACAATAAACTGTAGACACCTAAAAAAATTTTAGAAAATAATATATTTTTATTTTCTGAAAAAAAGTTCCTGATGACATCATCATTTATTAATTAATTAATTAATTAATTTTTTATGCCATTAAATCCCTTTATCTTAATTTAAAATATTTAATTAAGGAATCCCTCCCAAAAATATTTAAATCTTATTTAAACATTATTTCCTTATTTATTAATTATTTAATTAATAAATTGACCAAAAATCCCAAAATAAATAAATAATTTATTTTTTGCCCAAAACTTGGCCAATTTTCTTAAGACCACTAACCTCTTCCAAAATCTTTTAATCCTTCTTTAATTTCGATTAAAGGCTAATCTCATCATTTCCTACCCCTAATCCCAACTCAAAATATTTAATTAAGATTAAATATTAATCCTCATGTTTATTAAAAATATTTTAATAAATATCTCCTCAACCCAAACCCTTGAAATAAATAAAACTTTAATTATTTCCTAAAAACCTTATTTATCCTCATCCTAAGAAGTTCTAGACTCTTCTAGAAAGTCTTCATCCTCATCCAAAGCCTAGACACTTCTAGAAGATGCCAATCCTTATCTTTAATCCTAATACTAATCCCCTCCTGACCTTGTCACATTCCCTAAACATGGGTTAAGACTTGTTAACCCAAGCCAAAGCCAACAAATATCTCCTCCTTCACTCACGCTCATTAAATGCCATCCACTTGCCCATCTCTAACAAGCCTAATCTAATCTTAACCCAAGTCTAATCCAAGCCTTAATCATTTGCACATTCCTAAGTCAAGCTTAAGACTTTCTTAATCCAACCCAAGTCAAAATATCTCAACTCTCTCACAAATATCCCAACCATAAAACTTTATGAAGCCCACAAAGCCATAAATGACTCTTACAACCCCATTCATTGCTCTTAAAAGCCATTATGAGGGTCTTTATGAGCTTTGAGCCTCCTTTGTTGACCCCTCAACCCCTCTTGCTCTAACCAATGACCCTGTGACATATGTCACTCCTTGATTGGCTGTAAGGAAGCACAATCCATGTGCTCTCCTCTCATTCAATCTAAACCTTCCATAAGCTTTCTCCCATCCTTGCATCCTAGCCCTTGATCCCTCAAGCCCTTTGCCTATTTAAGGAATCCTCTCCCAAGCCATTTTAACACAATCTAGAAAGTAAAGCCATAATGCCATTTTAAGAAGCCATTTTTACATCAAATGCATTCACCACAATCTATCAAAAATCCTCCATTGAAGCCCATTTGAGCATTTGAGCATACATACATAATCAAGTCATCTTAGCTATTAGACACACCTCTACATCAAGTGATCATCCTCATTGAGAGAGCCTATCCATGGCTCATATTCTCATTTGAGGACTTCACTTTGTCTCTCATGAAGTTATGTTAAATTAATATGCAAATGCTTTTTGATTGTTTTAATTTAGTGTTTCTAACATACTAAAGTAGCATATACATAAACAACTTACAAAACTCATATATCTTGCATTTCTCTTTATTTCTTATGCATTCTCATGGATTCAATCTAGGGTTACAACAATTAAACCATAGCTCTAATAACACTTGTAAAGAAACTTGCAACCAAAAATATTATTATTTCTGCATAACCCAATAATAGACATAAAATAAATATGCAATTAAAATCCACATGCAAGAGAATAGACAACATACCCACAAAAATGTGACACAAGATATACCCTAGAAAACCCTCATTGAGAGTAAAAACCCTATCCTCCATAAGCATCCATCATCATGTATTATTTAGCAAAAAACTATTTCAATACAACTATATAAGCCTTCAAAGCCATAGCCACAACTAAGTAATCCATGTGAACAAGCATGAATCCACACATCCCATGCCATGGTTCCAACCTTCACAAATGCTTCCTTAGCTCCCTTTTTTCGCCTCGTCTCACTTGAATTTCTTTTTTACATTTTTTGCCTTGCATCTATAAATACCCTTGTGGTTTCTTTTATAGTAGCAAGCTTCCACAAAACTACTAAGTGAACCATGTGCTACCAAACCCCATTGACCCATATTAATATTGGAGATTTAATTCATTTTCCCCAATATTAAATAATTAAATCAAATATTATCATAATGTTACAATACAACTCATCAAGGATGTCCCATGGGAATCTCTACATGTTGTATGTCTATATAGATGCTCTTAGATACAATATTAAATAGCAAAATAAAATAATACAATATAACAATAGTATGCAATGTGTGCAACACACATAATCTCAACATTCTTAGTCTACATGTGCTTGATTTTTTCCTTCTCCATTCTCAAACCCCTCCGATGGCTCAATGTACACTTCCTCTAGAAATCGATTCAAAAATACAAGATTTATAGCTATATGGTACACTTTGAAGTTCTTGTAGGCTGCAAATGCTAAAAGTATCCGACTCCTTCCAGTCTAGCCATTGTTGCAAAGGTTTATTTTTAGTCTATTCCTTCTTCTTATACAAATCCTTTGCAAACAAGCGTGACCTTATTTTTGACTACCTCTCCATTCTCATTCATTTTGTTTTTGAACACCCATTTTTGGCTAATGATATTCTTGTCGTCTAGTTGGGCTACCAAGGTCTATGTATCATTATTTACTATTTGATGAATTTCCTCCTTTATGGCCTTTCTCTAGTCTTCATCTTTTAGAGCTTCCTTGATTTGGTCTCCATTTATGAGAGAACACATACTATCTCTTTCAGCTTTCTATTGGTCATCACTCTAGAATCCTTGTCTCCAGTGATTTGGTCAGTTGAGTGGTGCCTTCTCACATACTTTTATATCACTAATTCCCCTTTAGGTGTATCTACTCTTTATTATTTATGTTGATCTCCTTCTTGTATAGGTTCCTCCTCTACTAATACTCTCATCATTGTACCACTTAGTGAGATGTATTTAAAATGTTTATAGTCTTTTGGTTCTTTCTTATTTTCTTCTTTGTTCTTATCTAACAACTCATCTACCCTCACATTAGTAGATTCCAAAATCATATTTTTCTAGAGGTTTAGATATCAATATGTTATAATTTTGGTAGAGTATCCTATAAAGATACCTACATCACTTTTGGGCTCAAAGTTTCCATGATATTTATCTCTCTTGATGTAGAATTCACTTTTTAATACCTTAAAATAATTGATAGATGATGTATGAAAAAACCATAGTTCATAGGGATACTTCTTCATTACCTTCTTCAATTGTACCCTATTTAAGGTGTATATAATTGTGCTTACATCTCCTTTCCAGTAGATCTATGCAACATTGTTTTGAATAATCAATGTTCTAGTATAAAATATGATGGTTTTTTTACTCTTTTAGTAACACTTTTCTACTGAGGTTTCCTAGGAGGTGATATTTATGTTTTTATTCCATGCTCCTCACAGTAACTATTAAACTCTTATTAGGTAAACTCACCTCTGTGGTTTGATCTCAAGAATTTCAATGCTATACTAGTCTCCTTTCTACTTTTTCCTTGTAGACTTTGAGCATGTGGAAAGCTTCTAACTTTTCTTTTAAGTAGATAGTCCACATCATTCAAGAAAAATCATCAACAAATAACATAAAGTATTTGTCACCATATAAACTCTTTGTCCTCATGGGAACACACAAGTCAACATGAACTAGATCTAGAACTTGTTCAAAAGTAAGTGACTTGCTAGAAAAACTAGAACTTGCCAACTTTTGTATTTAACAATATTTACACATAACATTGTCTAAATTGGAAATAGGGATTTAACCCCTTAAATAGTTTTTCCTTCCTACTTTAACAATGCTTTAAACTTAGAAGACTTTCCATTGAGGGGGACTCTAAACTCATCATTGTTTCAATTTAGGGTCGGGCTCAACTTGGATGGACACTGAGGCACATCCTGTGGGACATATGGAATTATCTTATGAAACTTGATTATTATTATTTACAACATACTTACAGGGAAGGAAATTCGGTGGTAGATGCCTTGACTAGGTGTGGTTTTCATTTTGTGAACATGAAAAGTTGGAGGGGTATGGAATTGCTACCCAAGAATGTGCATTCCCTCATTTGTGGGGAAAAGACCCCACTAAATTAGGTTGGATGATGCTCCAACTTTGGAAAATGGACAATTTTGGTGGGATTGCTATTATTATGATAGCTAAGGTTACCATAATGTTGAGAAGACAACTCACAAAAGGAAATAATATTGATTACATCATGAAAAGGCACGAAAAAGGTGAATTAATAAACAATACAAGCTTTAAAATTAATGCCAATGTTGTCTGGTGTTATGGTATGATTAAGGGACAAGTTCACATTAATTCTAGGGCCATATAATGATGGTATTATGTGCTTAATCCTCACTCTCCCCATAATGATACCACTAACTAGCCTATACATTGTATTCATAGGTTCGTGAAGAACAAAAAAATAAAGCTTTTATCCACTAGTTGTTCTATTTTTAGGCCTACCTTGGCAATTTTCTAGGTACAAATGAGAATTATTGAGATTGTGGAAGTAGATTTGGTTGAGGAGAAAGCTATCATGGGTGGGGACCTAAATAAGTTGGACCCCACAAAAGTGGAGGACTTCTCAAAGAGGTAGGCCACTTGGATTTTGCTTAAGGAAGGAGGGTTTTTCCCCTACATGTAGGCCATGGAAAGGTACAATAAAAATTGTTTGCAATAGTTTGTCGCTACCTGGAAGGATAGATGCATGACCATTAATGGCATCTCTTTTCAGGTGAACAAAGAATCTATTGCTATGGTGACGGGTTTAGAGATGAACGGAAGGAAATGGAAAAAAATCATGAAGGTGGCAGATGAGGTGAGCATGTCCAATTTCTTTAGAGAGCATGAGGTGTGTGACCAGTACTAGGAGGATTTAGGAGAGACAAAGTTTTGGAGCCTGGGATGACATCAGTTTGATGATAATGAAGTATTTGACACTAGAGGTAGGCACAATTTGTATTACTTTTATCATTTCCCCCTTCTTAACCATTTTTGCAATAGGGAATTTGTTAGTACTCCTTTCTTCCTATTGCATGCCCTAGAGGACACTATCACTAATGCTAGAGAAAAGAAAAAAAATGGGGCGAATTTCACCATTCTCCACCAAGGGCTCATGTTCCACCTCTTCCAATTTCACTTGGCCCTCTACCCTCCTTGTGTGATTTCCATTGATAACATCCTCCCCTCTAGGACCCCCATGCATTTGGAATTTACTAGTGGTAGCCAAGGCCCCACTCCTCAGCCCTCACCTAGCCAAACCCCTACTAAGGGAAGGAAAAAAAGATTCTAACCCTTGAGATAGAGCCCAATAAAAGAATTAAAATGGACAAGAGAGTGGAGGTTGAAATTGGTGACTCTAATGAGGAAATTTGTGAGGGTAGAAGAAGGTCATGAAGAATTGCTAAGACTCGCAGTTAGTACAAATTCCTAGTCTCTCTCTCAAGAAGAGGAGGAGGATGATACCAACTTTGACGAGAGTGACAAGAATTCAGGGAACAATATGGACAAGGGGAAAGAGGAGACATAAAAAGATGTCAATAAATGGGATGATACGCTTAATGGTACCCAAACTTTGAGGTAGACAATACTACTAAGGACCACTCCCCTAACCCAACAAATATCTCTGCCACCATTAGCATACCTTCTACTATCAACTAGGAGTACCCTAGTATCACTAATGCCTCCCCCAACACCATTTCCACCCTAGTTGGTAAAGAGGGCCAGGAGAACCTGAAGGGCCATGTTAATATTTTTGATGTGCAAGTTAAGAGGAACCCCCTGGTGAATTGTAATAGGACCTTAAAGCTGGAAACCAAGGAGAATGAAACTATTTCCCACAAGGAACACAAGGAGCTAATGGGTAGGTGCATGGTGGTGGAAGAGGGATTTGGCCTTTTCTCCAAGTTCACCCTCAAAGTGATGCATGCGGTGGCTACCACTCTTCAGTTGTTAGCTAATAACTTAGAGGAGGAGAATTTTGGAAAGGAGGGCATAAAGCTCCTTTATAGCTTCCTCACTAATGATTAGGCCAAGGTTCTCATGGCAGGGAAGGGAAAGAAAAAGGAAGCTAGTTAATAGCTTTTTGGATTTTTATTTTTTTTGGTACTCTTCTAGTACCTCCCCATTTGTTGTTGATGGTTTTGTTTGTTATGCTAAAATTGTTGTAAGAATTTGGCTTAGGCCAGAATTCACCCAAGACCAAGGAACTCAACCACAAGCACACAATAGACCAAAGATAGAGCATGATCAGAATGACGATATTCATTCAATATGCCCACTTGAGAGTACACTAGGAGTGCCTGTATATAAAGGGCTCAGGAGAGCTTCTAGAATGCATAAAAGTTAGCAACATGATAAGTCATAAAACTAGACACATGTCCACCAGATATGCATTATCCTCCATTAAGCACAAAATTAAGTGTGATGATATGAGGATAAGCCTATAATAGTATAGCACGCAAATCAATGGTGTAGGTAGCATGTGCTAAATTAGGAGTGTGGATAATTGTGTTGTCAACATGACAACTTAGTGAATTATGTGAACTCTAGTGTTGTAGACACCATGTGCATAAGTAGAGTTGTGTAACTCATGAGAGTACACAAACTCCTAAGTGTTTCACCTAAATAAATAATAAAATAATGCAAAATAATGCATTAATCTAAGTAAACTTAAGTAAATGTAATAAGTAAATACTTATTTAAACCAACACCCCCCCCCCCCCCCCCCTTAAGTGCAACTTAGGGGAATACCCTTAAGCTTATGAAATCTAGGATGTAATGCAAAATGGTTCCCAACTACTAGGCCATGTTAGGTACCCATGTACATATGATATGCAATCTCTCATAAAGCAGAGAAAGAAGGAAAACCATGTGGGAAAAACCCCCCCCAAAAAGAGAAATAAAATAGGGATGTATGGATGGATGGAGTAATCAAGACCTCCCCATTATGACATACATCTAGTATATACATAAGAGAATGATGAGAAGATGAAGAGAGATAGGATAGCCCCCCCCCCAAAGAAGAATGTTTGCTAGTGACTACTCCAGTGAAGAAGCTAATCCAAAACTGCAGAATGGTGTTCCTCCCCTTAGAAAGAGATAATTCCAAGAGTACAAGTGGGATGCTTCCACTGTGTGTGGAAAGAATCCCATGGATAAGTGATATCTTTGAAACCTACTAAATTGGATGAAGAACCTATCCCAAAAAACTATCTATCTTTGCAACTAATGAAGAACCTCTCTACAATTCCTGATCATAAGTATCCACAATCACTTCAACCTGTAATGATTGATCATGTAGAGAATGAACAAGAAGGTCAGATGGAACCCTTGTGACAACTAAAGAAGGTACTTTTTCATCAAGAAGAAGAGGCAGATCATCAATACTATCTCCCAAGTCTATCACTGAACTTGTAGCTGGAAGAATGGATGTACCTTACTATTCTAGACCTATCACTGTGGCTATGTATGCATGTGGACTAAACTAATAGAGTGACCTCTCACTATAACTATTGATAGAACCCCACATGTATGAATCTGTTGAAGTACTATCGCTAGTGTCACTATTAGTTTCCACATGGTATGATGTGCCGAGAGGAGTAGAGGACAAGTTGTATGGTACCTTTAAGTGATTCAATGAAGAAAATTCCTCCTTTGAAGAACCCATATGATAAGAGGCACATGAGTCAAATATCCATTCCTTTGAAGAGTGTGAATTTACCATGAGTGCTTGCCCTTTGCCCTTTGAATCTAAAGAAGACCCTTTCTCCTTGTAAGCATTAAGCAATGGAACATTATGTTTCTTCATGATGTTGGTCAACTCATCAATCTTCTTAAGATAACACTCATGCTCTTCATGACCCAATTTCTTGGAATAAGTGCACTTCTTCTTCTCCTTATTGTTTTCCTCCTTCTTGTTGGAATTTGAGGACTTGCCTTGTTGATTGGATTGTGTTGTTTTCCTTTTTGCATCCTCTGATTTGTTCTTCCATTTATTCTTACCCTTTCCTTTATTTGAAGACTATCCAACTGAATTTTAAGAACCCTCATTGTTGGCAACCAATTCTTTAGACTGAGGTGATTTGAGAATCCCTATTGATTTCAACTTATTTTCTTCATCATCCAATAGTTTAGCATATTCATCAAAAGTGACTTTCTTATAGGCAGACCCTAAGGTAGTCTTTGAGGTGTTTAAAGAAGATACAAATGTGAAATATTCCAATGGCAAGTTGTTATGTATGAGATAAATCAATCTGTCATCTTTGATAGAACTCCCACAATTAGTAAGGTTTGTCCTTATTTCATTCACCTTGATGATGAAATCATGTATTGAATCATATGACTTAGGATCTAAGGAGACAAGCTCATCTTCAATTTTGAAAACATCTTCTTCAAATACTTTACCATAAAGGCATTCGAGGGTATCCCAATCTTCCTTGGTTGTAGAAAATTTCTTGATTTGTTACATGATCTTATCATCTACCCCCAAACATATATCACCTAGGGCTTTTCTATCCATTGCTACCCAAGCTGAAATATCACTTTCTAATACCTTATCACCTGCTAGTTTAGGAAGAGTACCATCTACATATTTTGAAACTCCATTATGCATTAAGTGATACCACATTTTGATTGGCCATGTAGCATAGTTATGAGGAGTTAATTTAGGAAACTTAAAGTTTCCCATAATGCAGAAAATGAAATGAAAGAAAAGTGCAGAAAAGAGAGAACATGACACCAACAACACCCCCCTTTTCACTAAATCAAGAAAACCCCCCAAAGTAGATGTTTTGAGAACTTTATCAATAGTGAAATTACAATGGGCCACTTACCAATTTTTGCCTTTGTGGACTTCTAATTTTGCTTGTTACAACCTCTTAATGAATTACAAATCTAGAACTTTACAATGTGCTACAATTCTGAAGCAATACAAAGCAAAGAAAGGCCCAATTACTGAAAGTGACACTTTTGTCCACACAACCTACAATCTAACCAAGGAATTGGAAAGTAGACAAAAAATAACACACTTTCAAAAAAATAGAACCTATTTTTGATTCTAGATGTGCCCGTACGGAGCATTTGAAGTTGTAAAAAGTAGGATTATGCAAGTATAATCGCTAAAAAATGCAATTTTTGAACAATTTGTGCACCAAAACTAGAAAAAAGCTACACCATTGAAAATTTTAGGAAATTCTACCCAATATCAAAAAAAAATGCACCTAATTTGGAGTTTGGATGTCCGAGTGTCCAAGTTATGGCCTCTCAAAGTTGGACTGCAAAAACCAAAATCAATCTAGAGAGGGGTTGCATCAGCAAATGATGAGGTTAAATTTGATGGTCATATGGCCATCACAATAGTTCTAATTTGTCCAGGTATGATAGTTAGACAACCATCAAATTTAGGCTTGCAAATAGGATGATGTCAACGATAACTCAGCCAGTTATGATGTCATCCATATGGATGATGATGTCAGCCGATGATGTGGCTATACAAAATTGTACAAAAAATATTGATGTGTTTGCTTGCATGTCCTTTGATAGTGAATGACTATGCTGGGTATGGGGCTAATGTCAGATTTTTTATTGGATTAGTGAGTCAAACTCCATGTGGGCTGATGTGTACATTGTCCACTATGGCACCTGTGCTAACTATTTCTACTGTACTGATGACTGGGCACAAGTAGCAATCTTAACAAATTAAAAATGGCCACATGGGTGATTGTGAAGTCACCTCGTGGAAAATCTTTACTGGGCCATGTGTCTATAGAGAGCAGTCGTCACCACATGCCTTGATGACTATGCACTACACGAGAATGTCAATTAACTACCAAAAAAGTCAAATGTTGCCACCAAGAGTGTATATTCCATTGAAATTCAGAATCAAGGTCACCGAAAAAGCATGGGTTTAATCCCATAATTTTTGGGAAGTAAACCCTTGCGCTATGTAAATACCTCACACTGTAGATTACAATGCAAAGGAACTCACCGAATGTGGGGTCTCTCGCTGAGTTTTAGGCACGATTTGCCTTGGCTGCTAGAATGTTGAAGATGTCAGTCGATTTGATAGATTTCACAAATGTGATTAATGGTATTGATTATTGTCCAAACTATGGTATGGCTTTCTATTATGAAGCTTGATTTAAATGTGGATGCCTATGGATTAAATATGGAGGATGCCCTACAAAAATAAATAAAATAATTTTGAAATTGTAGAGCTGAGATCTGACAACTCGGTTCTACAATTTTTTTTCTTTGACTAGGCAACTGTTCCAAAAATTAAAAGTTCAAAAAATACCCAAAATTGTAGAGAGAATAAATTCAAATCCAAAAATTAAATAATTAGATCAATAAAATGATCATACCCAAACTGCAATCGGGGCCTTTGGGTTTCGATTTGCAAAAATTTTTTGCCTCATGATCAACTTTCACCCAACATAGGCAAATTTATAATCGATCTTCACTGAGTCGACACTCTAAATGAAACGGTGAGGTCAGATCTGGCTCTAGATGCTCCCACTTTCTATGGATTCTCTAGATTTAGGTCAAGGTGTTAAAGCATGAATGGTCTCGAATGGCTATGTGTAGAGAATCTCCCTTAACTCTGATACCATGCAAGAATTTGGCTTAGACCAGAATTCACCCAAGATCAAGGAACTCAAACACAAGCACATACTAGACCAAAGATAGAGTATGATCAGAAGGATGATATTCATTCAATATGCCCACTTGAGAGTACACTAGGAGTGCCTATATGTAAAGGCCTCAAGAGAGCTTCTAGAATGCATAGAAGTTAGCAACATGATAAGTCATACAACCAGACACATGTCCACTAGATATGGGTTATCCTCCATTAAGCACAAAATTAAGTGCGATGATGTGAGGATAAGCTTACAATGGTGTAGCATGAAAATCAGTGGTGTAGACAACATGTGATAAATTAGGAGTGTGGATAACTATGTTATCAACATGACAACTCAATGAATGATGAAAACTCAAGTGTTGTAGACACCATGTGCATAATTAGAGTTGTGTAACTCATGAGAGTACACAAACTCCTAAGTGCCTCACCCAAATAAATAATAAAATAATGCAAAATAATGCATTAACCTAAGTAAACTTAAGTAAGTGTAATAAGTAAATACTTAGTTGCACCAACACTTTTTTATGAGCTATAAGTGGTACAATGTGATGACCACCTACATGCAGCTTGTTAACTTAAACTCTATTGGTTCTAGAAGTAGGAATACTAGTAACTCTTTATTCTAGTATACTATTTATAATGTTTTTGATATGATCCATTAGGGGTATTGTGTGGTTTTATTTTTGTTGCTAGTTGGTTTTGTGTTATTTTCCAGTTGGTTTTTGATGGTTGTTCCACCACTATTGTGAAGGGCCAACCCCCTAGTTTTTGGTTTTTTATCAAAAAAAAATGCTTTAGAAATTCACATGACATAGCCTTCTATGCCATAACCAAATTATTTCATTTTTAGCTACCTTGAAAGCATTATCAGAGATATTGAGGTAAAAAATATTACCTCTTCTTTGTTATCCTATAGTTAAGAGTTTGCATCTCTTATCAAATATTCTGCAAGACCATTTGTTAACTTCAAACTTATAATCTATGTCCATCAATTGAGCCACACTCAAAATGTTATATTTCAATCCTTCCATTAGGTATACATTTTCAAAAATATTAGATCCATTTAGGGCTAAAATACCCTTACCTATCACTGTACATGGTGAGTTGTTACCGAACTTTACTATTCCTCCATTTTAGGCCCTAACCTCATGAAACTTGCTCCTATCACTAGATATATGGTGCAACCAATTTCTATCTATTATCTTGTTCTTATGGATACTAGTATTGGTTATTAGTGTTACTCCTACAAATTATCATGTTTCCAATTAGTGACAAAAATTCAAGTAAAAAATATGCATGAGAAATTGAGCTACCATATTGCCCTAGAAATGAAGGAGGAGATGAATGAGTCTTACTATTATACCCAAGCTCAGGTATTCACCAAGTCATTCTACATGTACTGAGAAAAATATAGGAAGAGACAATGTTGATCAATCAAAGAATATTGAGCTATATAAAAGACACAAAGCAAAGGGTACATTGAGCAACAAATAGTTAGAACACTATATTTACTGAGTGTTATAGAGGCTACATAAAAAATTGAATTGCTACAAAATATGATGACATTGAGTGGGAGAAATGTTTACACTGATCGAGGTAAATATTTGAAATGATTTTCTTGAAGAATATGAATTTATTATTGCTTATTTTAAGGGTGAAATGACCAATGATAATAAAGGATGAAAGGAGAGTGAAACAATATTCACTTAATTATGTAATCAGATTTAGGTGTCTATATCTTGCCCCTCTTTGACATAGTGTTCAAACAATGTTATTTTGAAAAATCTTGAAAATATATTATGTGAAGAAGATTTTTTAATCAATAGAGTTTCCCTAGTCTCAAAGAGAGAGAAGAAAGATTGGAATGGGTGATGCCCCCTTAAGAAGGCAACAAGAAGAGAAAATGAGGCCTAACGACATCTTAAAAAGAAAGAAAACTAGGGCAAGAGAGAGGGTGCATAAAGGCTAAAAGAGGGTTAAAATTGTAATTAGGATGTAAAAATAATAAGAGAGGGTGAAAAAGGGGTCACCTAGAGGGAGAATAGAAAAAATAGGCTCAAAAGGGGTCCTATGTAAGGGCCAAGTTGACTAGAGCTGACTTAATTGCTTTCAATTTTCTTATTAGACTCTTGCTAATTTGGTGCTTTTATCGTGACAGAGGAGATGAATGGACAAGGATAATTTTTCCATTTAGTCAAGGTTGTGAGATAGGTACAATAATTTAGGTGGTAGATTGAGAGATAGGCCCAAATTTTTATTCTTTTTATTCTTTGTTTTGAGTTATTTAGTTTTTGTGTTCCAAAATTGTGTCTTGTAGGCTTGGGTCTAGTGAGAATGCTCAAGGGATTAGTGGGATTGTGATCCTATGAAAATATCAAGGGATTAGGGGTCAAATGAGTAGAGTCAAGGATTTATTTTGAAAGCATGAGAGGTCAGGGAAGGAAGGGACATTCCACAAGAACACAATTTCATAGGAAACTTCCCATGGAACTATGAATCCAAAAGGAAGTTTAGGTGGGTTTGCATTCTTGCCATGAATTTAAGGTTAAATATGAGTCTAAGGCCCTTAGGGATGATGAAGGGTAAGGGGTGAGGGAGACATTCCTACAATAGTGGGAATACAAGGTCTTGGGAGGTTTATAGGAATATGCCCCTTAGTAGACAAGATCATAGGTAGGGGACTAAAATGAAAGGACAGGCTAGGTAAAGGGGACCAAACTAGATTGGTATGGATTAGACAATCAATTCTAAGGACTAGGTGTAGTTAGTATCTAAATTTAAGGCTAACACAAGTTAATTTTGTAGATATAGTGGTTCATGGATCACTTGGCATTCTAGAAGAGGCATGCTATAGTGTTGCAAGTAGTCGACCAGTTCGAGGATGTAGATTGGGATAGGATTGATGTGATTAGATTGAGGTACTTGGAAAGGATATTACATATGAGGACCTACATGGTGATGGTAAGAATACTATTCCAGTGATGGCATGGGGAGACAAAAAACTTCCATCTCTTGAGAAGGGATATGACAATCACCTTAGAGAATGTGTACAAGATCTTCTAAATTCTTTCCCAAGAGACATATGATTTTTGTTGTATGTATCATAACTTATGAGGTAGTTTGGGTATTAGTTAAACTAGGATTCCCTATCAATATTTAGTAGGGATAGTTTGCATTAGACTAACATTTGGATGTCGCACCACAGAAGTAGGTCTACTTCTACATTTACAGGTTGGTGTTGTAGTATATTACCCTAGAAACATGAGGTAAAAATGTTATAGTAACACTAATTTTGATAATTGTATGAATTATAGATGTTAGTCTACTAGCAACCTAGAGCATTCTTACGTTAGTGTAGATCTACAGGGACTTACATCAAATTGTGTATAATAGATACAAAGAATAAAGATGACTCATGCACTTTGTATTGGCCCTACATGTATGGGCATGGGAGCACATTGTAGTTCTTAGACTGATTGGCAGGTAGGATAGATGTACTCAAAATTCTATGGTTTATAGTTTGGGTGATCCACTTACCTACTATCACACTGATAACTTGGACTATTGATGAGTGAACCTAGATAGGGTTAGAGATGGTATCACATGGAGACCATAAATGGGATTAGAACCATGGGAGGAGGATAAAAAAAAATTTCCCTAAATGACAACACCTAGATTTTTATTCAATAGGTGGGAGTACATTATGGAGAAATACTGCTTGATTTAGGTGATGAGGCAGTTTAGCTTGCCACATGATGTTCTTGTTGTGTTGGTATGGTATTAGAGGGTGACCTAGGAAAGGATTAACAAGTTTGGTCTAAGGCTAGACAAGGGGACCATTGGAAAAGTGGAGGGGTTTGTAACCCATAACATGGGACTAGCAAGGAGGGATACTGAATGTTGGATTGACTCAAGAGTACTAAGATTGGTTTTGGAAGCCCTGAGTGGTTGAGAGACCATAGGTAGCTTGAGTGATTGACTATATTAGAGAGACATCGATGACAACTAGACAGGGTGGATAAGTTACCCAGACAATGTAGCAGAGGGTAATTCTAGTCAAAGAGCCATTGAGGAGGAGGGAGGTCCAAAAAGTTGTAAGGGGTAAGTAGGAGGTTACATAGGAGGAGGGTTGTTAAGATCATATGGATATGGATGAAGGGATGGATCCACAAGCACTTCCATATACATAGGTGCCTATGGAGGAGTCAATAGGTGGAGGTTTATCAATGAGTGGTCAGGATAGTGGTATGGCAACATAGTTGTCCTCCTTATAATAGACTCATGATGTTATGATTACATTACTTTAGGATACTAAATAAGAGATAGATCAATTACATGCAGAGAGAGACTAGTTCTACTGTGAGCAAGAGAATATAGTGTGAGAGGGACTAGCTACAAGTAGAGAGGGATGAGCTACAAATAGATCAAGATAACTTGCTAGTTGAGTTGGCCATGGCTATGGCATAGACTACAACACAGGGTGGGAGATCACATGATGATATGGGAGAGGGTTGGATTCTATAGGGCTCATTATCATGTAGTAGTACCTACAAACATGATAGAGCACTACAGATGATCTAATTGATCATGAGCATACTAGATAGGGACATGAATAGAGGCTATGAACAACAACTATAGGGTAGGGGCTCACAATGTACATGATAGAGCCTAAGAGATGGTGCAAAGGATATAGGGAGGAGGGGATGAAATCATAGTGGTTCAAATTGGAGACTCTAAGGTGTTCATGAGGCTAGGTGGGGATCAAGTTATGTTGGACAAGCCACATGATAGGGTCTTTAGGGTGTAGATAATGTCACCATTACCACTAGCTCCATCTCAGGTTGCCTTGATGATAGATCCAACTATAGTGCTAGTGTCATTTGTAGATCTAAAATGTCAACGTACCATATGGGATATAGGTGGGCACTGATATGCTACATTTTTGGGTTTATGCATTTTTATATGTATAATGTGTGTTGATGTACCATATATATTTTAGGGCATGAACTCCAATTATATATGTGAGACACTTTATTTTAGATGGATTATTGAACACTAGACTCTCTTATTATTTCATGGGTGGGATGTATTCTTTCATTCTTTTGTGAGACATATATGTATGTATGTATGTTTATATTTGTGTACATATATACATATATGTACATACACACACATGCACGCATACATGCTCACACACACACACACACACACACACACATATTATGATGATGATGATCTTGATTGGGTGGGATGTAATGTGCATTATAGATCATGTGGCCCATGTTTTTATGAAGCTTATAATGGCTATATGATGTGATACTAACATGTGTGGTTGGATGATGTGATTCTTTCTATATGATTATGATATTTATTTCTAACGTGCTCCTTCAGGATATGGTGCATTGATGATTCCTATGTGATTTATGGATTGAGTGATGTGTTATGCAGGTCTATGTGATGTGATGTTATGTTATTTGTGATATAAGCATAAAATGTGTTGGATAATCATATGATAATTTCCTATTTATGTATATTACATGTGATGTATATGTTCTATTTCTATATGTTTATGAGATGTCATGTAAGATGTTATGGTTATTAATTTTTTACATATTTGATGTGCACCTAAAATGATGACTAAAAATGAACCTAAACAAGGAATCATGAATGGATTTGCATGCACTAAATGCATTATTAGTGATGATGATAGTTGGGTAAAATGGTCTTGTAGACTAAATGATTTAACATTCCACAAATGAAATAATGATGACTACGGTAATGAGCTACAACTAATATGCACTTAAATGCAACTAAAGATGGATCCTAAGATGAAAAAAAAGGCCACTAATAGAATTTAAAAGAGATAGATGTAAGAATGTACATTAATTAATGATATAATAAATGAATTAATAAACTTAAATGTAACCTAAGATATAGATGAAGTGGATGGGTGAATCTAAATGTAATTAAATGTAGGTTTAAAATTTATATGAATTAGAATTCAACTAATTTATGTTATATGAAATGAACGAAATGCACCTTAATGAAAATGAATGACAATGTACAATGTAATGTAGATGGGATGTAATGCATGAAATGAAAATCAGTGAAAACTATGATGAAATACACATCTAAATGCATTGTAGTGAATGAAAAATGTAACTTATCACTGACTAGCTACACCTATATTACGAGGGAGAAAAAATTTGCAAGGGAGAAAACATTTGTTGCATGCTCCTCAAGCTATTCCATTGACTTAGCAACCTCCTTAATTTGACTAATGTCTAAAGTGGCATCCATGACCATCTTCCTAATATTAGCTTAGTCCTTCTCCAATCCCCTCTTTTTTCTTAGCAACAACACCTTGATCTTCAAAAACAACAACAATAGCCTTCTCCCCAACAAATTTTTCCAGTTTGTTGATCATAATCTTAATGTGCTCATTGGAAGCCTTGATAATTTTGTAACTCTCATCAATAATGATTTTTAAATAACTCTCGATGCCATTAACCTTTTTGTTTAATTATAAAACCTTTACTTCCATACTATAGAAAGCCTCCATGTCCATCACAACACCCATTATAGAATTCTAGTTATCAACAACCTCAGGGAGCTTTTGGTCATCACTCCTTTCCTCCACAATACTCATCCTATCCTTCAGATCCATTTAATTGACTTGGTTCAACCTCACCAATCATGAGATCAATTTTATCCCTAGCAATGCCCAACCTAACCATGTTCATTTTCATGTTCTTCCAAGCCATTCTCCTAGCCTTCATAGGGGTAATGGGGTCCTCCACTAGAGTCTCAACTTGAGTAGCATGAAAACTATCAACCCCCTCATGAACTCACTCCATAGAAGAATCATCTTCATATTGATCTTTAATTAGGTTTAGAGGGGAGTCTAGACCTTTACTTCCATCACTATTTCCTTTCTCAACTTTTTTCTTCTTCCTTAAAGGAGTTTTGTTGGTACCTCCCTCTTTAATGTTAGTATCCATGTCATTACCCTCCTCATCATACTCATCAGAGGATATAACAACTTGTTTCTTAGAGACAAGGGTTCTTAAATGCTTCTCATCTTGACCAGTCATCATCTTCTTTGAGCAATATAAATCACTGATCATGTTGTTGCAAACTGTGTTAAATAGATTTTCATCATGAGTGGTTTGGTCCTTTATCATTGCAACTTCCACTAATGTAGAGAATTTCTTATCAAATTCTTCCATAGTCTTTTCTTCTCTCTTTTATATGTCAGGCTCATTAATTTGAATTTGAGTGGCATTTTTCATTTTCATAGTCATCTTCTCAAGTGTGTTCAATGTACTCTTACTCATTTTACCAAATTATTTTTCTATCTTTCCAATTGAAAATGCCATCAATTGGACATACTTTTGAATATCCTTGTTACCATGAAACGTCTTTATAAAATCTTATGAAAATACTATGATAAGTTCTTCAATAAGTGACCTTGAAGTTATTGGAAATATAATAAGGAAAGTAAGATGGGGGGAGGGGGGGTGTTGGGTGAATCAAGATCTATAAAAATTTCAATTCTTCAAAAATGAATCACATTTATAATTAACTCACCACATACATTTCTTCCTTAACCTTAAAATTTAACATGCAACATCATATATCAACATGGAATATCTAACCTAACATCTAATAACATGATTACAACATATAAGAAATAGACCAACACATGACACTAGATATGGTAACATAGAAACCCTCTAAGGTGAAGGTAAAATGGTGGTGGGGATGGTAACCACAAAATCTTCACTACAACAACAATAAAGTGTGCCTACTAGGGCTACAAAGTTTGATTACTTCTGATGATCTACCCTATGAGGGGCCTTCTCTATTAAGAGCTTAAAATATTGTTAAGTTTACCTTGATTAAAGGATTTTACATCACAATAAAGTGATTACTCCATTAGGAGATTCAAAATAGGCCTTTTAGGACCACTTAGTTAAGAGATTCACCTGATTCACTGGTTAGAATGAAATCAATACCATGATCATTTGGTTTGCACTTGATTGTTGATGAGAGATCTTATCTTTCCAATATTCAATCACCTCAATCTGGCATATCTATTTTATCTCCTCTATGCATTGCTTAGTCACCTTAGTCCTTCAACCTTTGTAATATTTTCAACTACACAATCCTTTCTCTTGCAACTATAACAACACCTCAACAACCTAATAACTAAAAATTAGGTTTTAAAGCCTGCTTAAATAGCTATATGACAAAGCTTCTAGACCTTATCAATAATCACAATTAATTCCTTTTTCCACTTGATATTTCCATTTTTTGATTGGCTAATCATGCTACATAGGGATTAATGATATACAATTACATTTTTAATTATGTCTATCATTGACTCCTTGATCATATAAACTCCCATTCCAAATCCAAATACGTCAAACTATGATACTCAACTCATATAGCTTCTGGCACTCAGATCTACTTGTTCTAACATGTTGTCCCTCAACATGAACTACACTTAGCTATAAATAATTTTACCTTATGGATTGTTCGATGCGTGTTGCCTCTTGAATAGCTTAGTAGCTACTAAAATTATTGGTGACACTTGTATGGGCTTAGCAACTATATTTTCCTTGTTACCAACTGAACTTCTTCACTTTTCTACTAAATAGCTTGACCTACATAGTGGTTTGTTCATAGTGATGACTGACCAACATTGCCTAGTTAATGTCTAAGTGTTTTGCACTAATTGAAAATACTATGATTGTCTTTAGGGTCAATAAAAGTACTTACTAATGGAGTATCTGATGCCTTAGCAGGTGTTTGTACCATTGGCATCTACCTCACCTCTAAAGTAGGCCTTTTTTCTTCTTGTGGCTATGATGGATGGGTCTCCATCTAATCATTCTTGTCTTGTTCTTTATCTTTCTTTTCTTCGTCTCTATTCTCTTTCTTCTTCTTCTTCTCTCTCTCTCTCTCTCTCTCTCTCTCTCTCTCTCTCTCTCTCTCTCTCTCTCTCTCTATGTTCTTTAAAGAAATGTTCTATGGCCTCTTTCACTATGTCTGACCAATGTAGTGAGTAATCAAATTTTGCACTCATAGAAGTAGGTATCAATGATATCTCTCTTCATGAAACCTTTCCTTGCACAACTATACAGTACTTTTGACTCACTTTATTATCTTCTTCATGAGAACTAGGGTAATTGACTTATTACCCATGACTAAATTTCCAACTTTATACTCTTGCTACTTGCAAAGGGGTCTTCTATATTGCTAGCAAATGTACCTTCACTAATTTATATTGTAATTGTGCCCCCCTTATCATCATACTATCATCTTTCACATTAGGTAGATCCTTAGTATCCATCACTTTATTATCTTGTGTCTCTTCTTCTTTTGCTACTACTACTAGTATAGAAGTGGGTGTTGTCATCACTTTCACAACTACCAATTCAATTTCTTGGTCACAATATCATTCTCTCCTCCCCTTATCAATATTGTTCTCTTCTTATTTCTCAATAATAGTTTAATCTTCTTCAAGATTTCTTCTATTTAATCATCTATCTTGATATCACAAGCTTTTTAATATCTTGTTCTTTGATTTTCTTATCTTCTTCCTTTGTTCTAGCCTTCTTTTCTACCAATTTTTTATATAGCTCTATTGGTATGTGTAGATGCTTAAAATTATCCTAAAACCTAGTCTACACCCATCACTCTCATCCTTCTAAGCCTACCCATTGGTTAATCCCACTTAATTAATCCTAAACACCTTTCTAAACACCTTTTATCCCCTAAGTGGTTGCTCACACATGTGTGAGCAACTCAAAATCCAAGAAAATCTCCCTTTTATTATTTTATCCAAAAAGTCTTACACTCTTACACACTTGTCTCCATTTCCTTTCTCCAAGGTTTCTCACATGTATGTGAGCAAACCTTGAGCTATCTCTTTCACCAAAAAGGCTTATGTTGACCTTTGCATGGCTTGTCCCCTTAGCCCATGTGTCTCCCTTGTGGCACCTATGTGGATGCCACATAGATGCCACCTCCTTAAGGCCTCTCTCAAGCCTATAAATAGAGCCCTTGTCTTAAGCATTTATCATCTCCTCCACTGCATTATTATCATGCTAGTTTGTGATTAGAGTTCTCTAGTTATTTTAAATATTTTTAGTACTAAACCTTTGGTAGTTGTTTATTTCTTACGTTGTTTTGCATATTCATGATAGTATTGCACTCTTAGATTTTCTTTTTACATCCACTTCCATATTCCTAAATGCTCTCAAACATGGTTGCTTCCATAGCCATTGTCTGAAGGCATTCTTCATTCATCTTAGCTTAGTTTCATTTTTCATCTTTCATTTTGGGATTCAAATAGTTGTTTTTGGGAGAGCACATTCACATTCCACAATCTAAAGCACACTAATAAGGCCTCTTATGGGTGCAATTATTGAGCTACTTTGAGGTTGTGTGGGGGCTCTTGTTTATTAGTTGCATTAGTATTAAAACACAATGTTAGTTAGTAGTTATCTTGATTTTGATATTGTTATATTCACATGCTACTAACTTTTTATTGTTTATGCGTGCTCCTGACAAACAAGGTTTTCACATATGCAATATGTTCCCATGATTGTGTACAAAGAGTTGCTTGAAGTCTATCATATATTTTTTGACTATATTCTCTAGTTGTCTCTTTTGCAAGGGGTCATACAAATAATAATACTTGTTAAATTGTGTAAAGTTTCCATCCTTAATGATCATATGATTCATTCTTCAAATCTCTAGTTTATAGGTTTTTCTTTTCATTGCACTACTTTTTTCTTAGTATGGCTGAGTCTTTTGTTTGGCTGATGGTTCAACTAATGGTGGTGTGCTATGCCCTCTCATCTTCTTACATGGTGTCACTTTCTTTTTTGGCTCTGTGATTTTCCTTCCAACATATGTCATCAAAACTTTAGGCTTTTCCTTGGGTCCTAGACTAACAACTATTTCTTTCATTCTTTTAGATCTCTTAGGTGTAACTTCTTCCTTTTTCTCCTTCTCCTTCTCCTTCTCTTTCTTGATTGAAGCTAAAATCACTAATGGTGAGTGTGCACGCTAAAATGGTCGCCTAGACTATGGGCCCCAATTCTTTAATTTATCAATTTTCTAAATCAATGCATCACAATATTTTATTGAATCAATTCGAATCATTTTTCTTGATCAAATTGCAATTAATTTAATTATTTCAATATTTCCTAAGGTTGATCATTTCATCAATAATATTATTTAATTAAAATAAAAGATCATTCAAATAAATAAAATAATTTTATTTAATTAAAAGAAAATCTCTCTTTTAATCAAATAGTTTTATCTTATTTAATTAAAATCTTTCTTTTTATTAAATAATATTATTTGATTAAAAGAAAATCTCTCTTTTAATTAAATAGTTTTATCTAATTTAATTAAAATCTCTCTTTTTATAGGCAAGAGCCTCCAAAAAAATGGTAACTTGTGAGCCTCTCATGTGGGGAGGTCTTGGGTTCAAATTCACTTAATACATAGCAAATAATTAATTACAATAAATAAAAATAATTAATCTAGGCTTCAGTCATTTACCAATATAAAAAAAATCTTTCTTTTTATTAAATAATTTTATCTTATTTAATTAAAAGAAAAAATCCTTTTAAATAAATAAAATAATCTTATTTAATTAAAATAAAATCTCTCTTTGAATTAAATAGTTTTATCTTATTTAATTAAAATCTCTCTTTTAATTAAATAATCTTATCTTATTTAATTAAAAATAAATCCGTCTTTTAATTCAATAAATAAATCCCTACTTAAAGCTCTCGTTTTGATAAAAAAGGAAGTATATCAAATAAATCAAATAAAGATTTTTATTTTTTTGCACATATCTCTAAGTGGTGAGCTTTTTCCTCTTACTTGTCTTTTTAGGGATTTATCCCACATTGCTCTTGTGACAAGCCTCCCAACTCCACAATTTCTTTTATAAGGAGCCCTCTCCTTCTCCTTTGAATAGATGTTAGTTGCTATAGTATTGCTATGTTGCAAGTTTGGAGAGTGATTTTGGAGGAGTTTGAGCATTAGGGTTTGGACATTGGAGCTTCATTGAAACTTCTTTCTTCTTGTTTTCTTCTCTCATGTATTTATGGCTTCCATCATCATGCTTCATCCTTGCATTTTCATGTTAGATTAGAGTCATATTTTCTTTCATAGATTAATCTTGCATTGTTATTTCCTTTCATAGATTAGATTTCCTTTCTTGCATTGCTTTGCAATGTTATCATTTAGATTAGCTTGCATCTCCATTTGCATGCATATTTTTATTTTTGAATCTCTCATTTTATGGTGTACTTGTATGGGCACAAACTAGGTCAAACTAAGGGCCTCCATTACAAACCTCTGCACTCCATGAATAGAGAGCTATGCATCATCATTTAAGACCTCATTCTTGAAAAATATTGGATATAATGACTCATAGAAGTGTGTCAACATTTTTACGCATAGTGAGGTCCATCTTCTAGAGATTGCAGGGGTTCTCTTCTCACTGATAATTGTCACATCCTCTTCTTCTATTGATCGAGCTTTTTCTATACATGAAATATCACAAATAGATTTAGGTGTTTTAGGGATAGGTGGTGGTGGTGGCGAACTAGGTCCTACTAATAGTGGTTGAACTAGAAAGATATTACTTTGATCAATTGCCTTCATCTCTGCCACAGTTTTCTTAGCTTCAACATATTTCTCTTTGGTCATGCCTATGTCATGAGGCATCTTCTTTATAATAATTTCAACTTTTTTCTTGGTGACTTTAGATATCTGCATTTTTTATGCTTCTTCCAATCTCTCTTTTGTAGTCCCTATTAGAAAAGTAAAGTCTGCCAAGATATTTGAGAGGGGGAGTGGGGGTGGGGGGATGTGGGTAGGGGGTGAATTAGTTTTGTAATTAAAACAACTCTCAATATCCTTATTAATTCCAAAGCATGTAAATAGTAGATGCAACAACCATAGACATATAACCATATACAATAACACCAGATTTGTTAACTAGGGAAACTCTTGAAAAGAGGGAAAACTCCAATGGGGATGGTACCCACAAGATAATGTACTAATATAAATGTCTTTTGTGAAAGGATGGACCTTGTTAGGAGTCAACAAAATATAATTTGTACGTATGAGTCCATGTTAGGAGACTTTGAATCCTTATTAAGAGATTCAAGCCCCATTAGGAGTTGTGCCAACCCTATTAGGAGTTGAAAAAAAGACCCATGGACCCATTTTCAAAACAACTTGAGTACTATCTTCACTAAATAATACAAATGTACATACAAAACTGTCCAACAAAAACTTATTTTCCAAATTTAGTTCCTTGTAATCTCACCATGCATCAACCACACCAATTCCTTCTCTAATCCAATAGATATTCACATGTAAGTTCAAGCAATATATTAATTAGCTATGACCACATATCACACAATGATCTAAATAATCTACTCACTCTTTCAAGGAGATAACATTTCCTTTATACAAAGTCCTAAAGCAAATTATTTATTCAGCCTCGAGGCTTTCCTAATTTACAATAATATTATAGGACCAAGTTAAGATATTACTTTACACATTACATTATAATATTATATCTTTTCATAATTACAAGCAATGTGCTAGGTCATAGTATTCATAACTTCATACTCGCTGATCATATGAATGTGTGTGATTAGCCACAACATCTTCAACATTTCTTCAACCTCTATCTAAGTTCTCTCAACTAGATTCTATCTTTGTTAGGATTTAAACTCCAAACAATAGCACCCACTTTCCAAAAATATTGTCTAGAAGCTTCCTTCACCAAATCCATCATAACGCTATCTAGTCTTCATATTTATATATGTTATCTTAACTATATCATCTAGACATAATCTATAACATAATCCCTTGTGCACATAAAATAGTATTTAATACTCAAATTGTGTGAATCCAAACTTTGTCTACTACTCTACTAATCTTCATAGAATAACCAATATGTTGAGATAAATGACAATCTATATCACATGAATACAAAATAGAACCTCTAAATCATGTCTCCAACACTCCTAGGATACTCCCCCATAGGAATATCATTAGTATTCATTCTTAGAACAATCTCCCCCTTTTTAATTGATTGCAAAATAAATGAAAAATATATAAGTTCCATGAATACCAAATGTATCTCTACTGCATCTTCTTCCTCATTCATGTTGTCCACGAATGTCATCTGTACTATAAACATCATCATCTTTTCAAATCATCTTCATCAATAAAATTTTCAAATCCTCAAATCCTCTTCATCAATCAACATGAATCTCTCAGGAACATCACTCCCTCAAGGGATAAGCTCCTTTGAATCTACATCCTATTGACATCAATTAGTATACAAGATTTTTTTCATGTGTTATTCTCCTCAAACATACATATCAAAAGGTGTTTTCCATGTTCTATTCTATCCCCCATTTACATCAATGATAAAGTTGATTTATGTCAATTCTCTAAGTATGATCTACAATAAGCTCAAGTTTCCAAAGACACTCTTAAATACCAATTACCAAGAGTCCTTCATGACCCATCTCAAACATAGATACTCCCCCATAGATGACACATCAAGCATCCAATCCAAATAAAATAAATAGTGCTCTATTACCACTAGACTAATGCAATCTCTACATTAACTACTCAAAAGTAGGTTGGGGCATTACCCTAGGCATACCTCTCAAGTACTCAAATGTGTCCTTTGCCAAAGGTATTGTAAATATGTTTTTTATATGCTCCTTTATGCTAATATAATCCAATCTGATCTCTTTCTCTACAATTTTCTCTCTCAAAAGCTCATACATAATATATATGTGTTGTCTTTGAATGTAATATTGGATTCTTTGATATACTCATTGTACTTGTGTTATGACAATGTGTGATAACAGGCTCTATAAACTTAATCCCAATGTATTTTAGCATTTGCTTCATCCAAATAATATGATTACTACTATTTTCTACTATGACATACTCTACTTCTACCATACTTTATGAAATACAATCTTGTTTCTTGCTTAGCCAAGAAATAATTCTTCCTCCCAAGAAAAATGCTCCACCACTAGTACTTTTTTTTGTCATCTACACTTCTTTCCCAATCTACATCAGTGATAGCACATAAAGTAAAATTATTTGATATGTCATACAATAATCCATAATCATGTGTACCCTTCAAATATCTAAAAAACTATTTTTACAACTGCATAATGTGTCTCTTTAGGATCTACTTGAAATCTTACCAAATTCCAACTGCATTAGCTATATCAGGTCTAGTGTGTGTCAACAATCCACCATTCATAGATTTTTACATTTTATGATCAATAATAGGGGATTCATATATTCTAGAAAATTTATGTCCACTTACCATTATAAGCATTCCAATAGGTTTACAAGATTTCAAGCTAAAAATTTTCAATAAGTCTTTAAGATACTTGGCTTGTAATATGAAAATGCCATCTTTGTTTTGCATAATCTACAGTCCTAAGAAATACTTCATCTCACCATTCATACTCATTTCAAATTCTTTCTTCATTCATTCTAAAAAATCCTTACTCTCTTCATCATTACTTCCAAAAATAATTTTATCCACAAACACTACAACAATCAGTAATCCTTTATCATCTTTCCTTAGATACAAGTTACTATTAGCATTACCTTTCACAAATCCTAAATTTGTCAAATGTTTGTCCAATCTTGTGTACTAGGCCCTAGGTTCTTGTTTAAGTCCATATAGTGTCTTCTTCAATCTGTAAACTATATCATTTTAATTTTTCAAAGTAAAACCATCACCTTTCTTAATGTATACCTCTTCTTCAAGTTCTCCATTTAGAAAAGTTGAGTTGGCATCTATCTAATAAACAATAAAGTTCTTGTTAGCTACATATGCCAAAAATGTTCTTATTGCTTCCAATCTAGCAACATGTGCAAAAGTTTTTTCTAAGTCAATTCTTTCTCATTGTGAATAACCAATCTTTCTTTGTTTCTTACAACTTCACCTTTTTCATTCATCTTGTTTCTGAATACCCATTTAGTTCCAATAATATTCTTATCCTTAGATCTAGGAACCATTTTCCATGTTTTGTTCTTCTCAATTTTCTCTAGTTCTTCTTTCATAGCTTTAATCCAATAATCATCATAGCAATCTTCATCAACACTCTTATGTTTAAATTGAGAAATTAAGCATAGTTCTTCTTGTACCTTGTTTCTTGTCATCACTTCTTTGTCTTTGTTTCCAATGATCTATTTAATAGGGTGGTTCTTTATTAGACTTTTGTTAGGTGTCACTACTTCAACTCTAATTTCAACTCTTAATTCATATCTAGGTTCTTCTCTCTGGACTTCTCTGTAAATTAATGTCAATCTCATTAAATAATTCTTGCTCAAAATTTTCTTTGCTAGGCCTTGGATTAGTCTCTTTATCAAAATTATAATCAAGTATCCTTTCTTGAATTCTAAACTTTTCATCAACTCTTACATCAGTGCTCTCAACAATAGTATTAGTTCTTTGATTATAACATCTACATGCCTTTATTTTCAATTAATATCTGAGGAGCACACCTTCATCACTTCTTGAATCAAACTTTACAACATCATCATCTCTTTTAATGTAACACTTATTTTCAAAGATTCTAAAATTCTTCACAAAAGGTGTATGTCAAAACCAAAGTTCATAAGGTGTCTTACTAGTGCCTTGTCTAATTTGTACTTTGTTCATAGTGTATATTATTGTATTTACTACTTCTCTCCAAAAGATCTTAGATACATTGTGTTAGCCATAATCTGAGTGGCTATATTTTAAATTTCCTCTAGTTTCCCTTGGAACTGAAGTCTTACATTGGATAAGCTTTATCGATCTCATATCTTACAAATATCATTGACCCTTGCATATAGAAACGAACCTTGTGTCGTCTGTCACAACTCTCATAGCTTGAACCTCTTTAAACCTCTTTGAACATCGGTTCAAAGTAATTCAACCAAAGGTTTTGATACTAACTATTTTCTTTAGGTGGGGCCCACTAAGCATAATGAAGATGTTTGTTTGAACCTCGATTCGAAGTGGTTTAGAGTAGTTCAATTGCTGAAGACTTTTGGGCAAGTATTAATGATCCTTCAAGGATGAATGATTACTGAGAAATTGTTTGAAGTGATAGAAGTAATGATTAGGGGTCATGTCAAATTTAATTTTTTATTGAGGCATGAAATCAGTTGTCATCATCATTCAAAAAGGAAAATCTTTCACCAAGGAGTTGGATTATCTATCAAAAATTTGTGATTATTGCAAGGACACCTGTGAAAAATAATCATTTAATAAAGGTGTCTTATCACCACTTCAAGCATGCAAATCAAGCTGCAATGAAATCACCATAAATTCCTCAAAATGAGGCTATACTTTTGCTAGTATGTTTTCTTTCTTTTTAAAGTATGAGTTACCTATTTCATTGCTTTATTATGCAAAAGTATGAATTGAAGGAGGAGTAGCCATAATCGAAGGAAAGAGGTCTAGTTTCCTCTCAGAAAATCATAGGTGAGAACACAAGAAATCCCTTGTTCCTTCCTCTGTGTTTGTGTTTCAAAGAAAAAAGCAGTGTTGGATCTTTAATTTCCTTTGTTTAAAATGAAGTCTATTATACATTTATTTAGGAATATTTCTAGTTTGGAGTGTAGGACGCCTGTTATTACTAATACTAATTTAGAGGTTATCAAGTTTGAGAAGTTACAAGAAAATTTCCTTGAACAAGAACATGAAGTTAATGGTTGTATGGAAATTTTGACAATTGTTTTGGTTGAAGTTGTGGCTTTTCCCCTTGCCCTTCTGAGTCTGAGTTACTCTAGTTATGTATTGACCATTATGATTTGAGGACTAAGAGCATTTTAAATAAGGGTGGAGAAATAATATTATCCATCTCTAGAGAGACCATTTCATTAGTCTTGCATTTATCTCAATGCACTTTGGTTGCTTTTAGCCCTACCCAATCTTTGGTTGAGTATTAGGAAACCCCAGATAAATATTGTAACAAGTTAGCCAGGAAGTGGATGGAAACCTATTATAAAGGAAGTTTAAGACTCCCTAAAATAATCACCAAAGACCATATGAAACCTCATATCCATGACCTCATGGTCTTACTACATAGAGTCAATGGTTCTTTAGATGTCTTTCTCTTTGAAGAGTGGATGTACCATTATGTAGAAATCATTATAAAGGGAGAAAAATTATTGGAGTGGGCAGAGTTGATAGCCAGTTCAATAAGAAATCAACTAAAACATGCTAATGTGTCTAATGAAGATTTCTACATGTCTTCCTACTTGACCTACTACATTGCTTGTGTCAACAATATTACTTACCTTCCCCATGAAACTTGGAGTGAAGATGTAATTGTCTACTAATAAAGTTCCTTGCTCCAAAATAATAGAGTGTTGAAGGATTTTAGGAAAACACATGACAGGCTGATAGAAAGTGTGCACTTGAACCTCAAAAAGGTGCCCATGCCCAGACTAGCCCTAGAAGCCCAAAAGCTACTTCAGATTTATGGGAGCTATTTTACCCAATTTCCTAAGTTCACATACTTGAGAATAGGGGGATTTGAGGAAGAACTAGTAAAATTTCCTCATTATGCTCTAGACTATTTCGTCATAGCTAAAATTTGTAGACAATTGTTTTCATACTTAAAGATAATCTACCCCAAGAAAACTGGGAGTCTATTTTTCTTGTTAAACTTGGTCATTTGACTTGTAGCAACAAAGTTAATGCCTCAACCATTGGGAGTAACTTGCTTAGTTTTAATCTTGGATCCTATCATGGAAGGAAAAATTTTGACTGCAATGGTTTCACTACAAGAGTACCTGGTCTTAAAAGTCAATCACCCATGATTCCACATCTAGAAGATTTATGGCAAGATTGTCATGATGAAGAAGAAGTGATAAAGAAAGACCATTCAAGACTAACACTCCCATAAATAAGCTCTCTCAAATTGAAGTTTCAGTTGGAAGGAGTAGTTAAAGATGGTTCAGATATTATCAAACCAAGATGGGAAGAAGTGAGTGAGATAAAAAAAAATTGGAGGTAGATTGGAGCTAAGGGGAAGATGATGACATAAATTTGAGAACCAGATCTATCCTTACTCACATGGATAATTGGTTAAGAAGAAGAAACATGAAGGCTACCAATTAAAAACAAGCTAGAAAATCTCCAAAGAAAGTTTCTTTCTTTGAGACATTGACCTCAAACATATCAATTTCCTCTCATGTTGTAGGTGGTTCTTTGACTCCTAATAAGAAGAAAAGAATACCATCCCCTATGAAAAGCACAACCCCTAGAACTAGGTCAAAGACTAAGTTTGAGGTAGTCATGTAGCAGGAAATCCAAAAAGAGAAAGTGATGTCTCAAGGACAAGGTTTGGGAGAAGAACTCATCTTATTGGACACATAAGATGGCGACATGTAGTTGGTGGAAGCTCCTAGGTTGGATCGGCATACATTTATGACTCCTCCCAGAGGAAATTAGGGGATGAATACTACTCCTCCTATACCATCATGGTTATCTAGTTCTATTAGCAAGAAGTGAACCCTACAACCTATGTCCATGCCTGTTAAGGATATTATCACCAAGTATGCGACACGTGGTTCTAAAAGTAAAAAGCTGAAGAGTGACACTTGATTGATCAAGGATCCAGTGATTGTAAGGGTAATGATAGAAGTGGTCACATACAAATAGAAAGAAGAATCTAGGGAAATTGATGCTTAAGGTCACCACTATGGAGTTAGGGTCTATTACTAGAGACACTGGTAATCATTTCTTCAAATTGTCTGCTAATCATATGCTAACTTAGTCAAAAAGAGATAGCAAGGAGAAAAAGAAATTAAAAGCACTAGTAATCACCATGGTAGCCTATATATATTCACTGATGAATTTAGGTATCCTTCACTTAGTCCAGACCCCACAGTCTTTTGACCCTAATTCCTTTGACAAATAGTAGTTAGTTAAATAGATGCAAAGAGGTAAACTGCTCTCAGATGCAGTATAGGAATGGGTAGCATCCATTGTGAGGGAAGGAAATAAAATCATTTTATATTTTACCACCACATTTGCTAAGGGAGAGGTATTTTTGGGTGAAATTCAAACCCTCGTGCCAGTTTGGAAAGCTGACTAGAATAATTGCCAAGCCATTATATTCTAGGTTCATGAAGTTGAGAGATATGGGGCATTGGAGTTTTTAAATGAAAATCCCATGAAGATCATGTATTAATGCATGCTTTTTATTCTTAAGAGCAATATGGGATGGAAGGAGTCAATTTATAAGGAGGCCATTCAAGAAATGTGATTAGTAGAAGCTAAAATCATAGGAATGCACAAAGAACCCCTAAAGGACATGTTAGTTGTCAATCCTACCAGAATCCTACAATTTGAAGATGGGAATATAGACTCCAAGGTATTGATTAAGAACTTTAATGATGTTGTAACAAAAATCAAAGAAACTAACACTCCTAGCCCTAGAGACTTCACTACCCTAGCAAACATCAAATCAATGTTATACCTAAACAAGAATCTCATGCTGAGGCAAAGTAGAAGAATCAAAGAGCTAAAATGGCAAAAGGATGCTTGTAGATCAAAGGTTCTTAGTTTGAAGAATCCTCACTCCCATGCAAAGCAAGAGTTCACAAACACCTTCAGGAGCTACAAGCTGGTAAAGTAGACAATAGAAAATAGAGGGAATACCAATGACAATGTTTAGTTAGGAGGAGTTATTTTCTATTTTATTTTCCAAGACTATTTTAAAAAACTATTTCTCATTTTTGCAATTATTTTTAACCAAAAGTCTAGGCTTTAATGGAAGCCATTTTGGATTTGTAATGAACTATAAATGCTAGAGCATTTAGCTAGTTAGGGGTTAGATTTTTAGTAGTAAAAAATATACTCTGAGAAAGCTAATACTATTTTAAGTTAATCATTTGGAAGTAGCGATAGATAGATAGTCATATGTTCGAGAATACTTTCCTAAATGACGTGGTACTAAAAAAGTCTTTTTGAATATATATCTATCACATTTTTCTATGTTATAAAACTTAGCATTTAAAGTGGTTTAATCATAGTTACTTTGTGAGTTGTGGTGATTGGTTTTGTATGACATCTATTGTTGTTTCTTATTGTCTTCTTTAATTTATCTTCTCTTAGTTCTAGTTTAAATTCATGGTAGAGTTCAATCTCTTAATTAATCCTGCTTATTTGTTGAAAGACTATGAGCTTTCCATTCATTAAGTCCTTGAATA
The DNA here is from genome assembly GCA_028749045.1 of Cupressus sempervirens. Taxonomy (NCBI): domain Eukaryota; kingdom Viridiplantae; phylum Streptophyta; class Pinopsida; order Cupressales; family Cupressaceae; genus Cupressus; species Cupressus sempervirens. Next base: position 827,324,676 of record CM053790.1, on the reverse strand, counting down.
TGCAAGTTATTACCTCAGTACCCAAGAGTACATGAGTGTTCCTTATGCACTTTCCAGCAAAAGTGTATCTTTAGTTAATTTTATTCTTTGAATTTGTTGATAAATCTTTTGTAAAGGGAGCTATACCTATGAAAAATTTAGAGGGAAATGAATAACTCAATGTTTACCCAACTATTATGAACTTTATTGAATTTTTCAAGCCTTGGGCATAGAATAAATTTTTGTTGTAGTAGGAAAAGTCAATTTGTTCACTAACATGTTTTTTTCAAGCATTATTTCTTTTGTTGCTTTTTTTATTGTTTTGTTTCCTATTTTCTCCATCCAATATTGTTTGAGTGTCTTAAGGGCTAAAAGCTATCTGTTTATACCATTATCTTCACAAACAATATTAAACTCATCTGAAGTAAATTCTCCTCCTCTATCATGTCTCAAACATCTAATATTTAGACCAAATTTATTCTCAACTCTACTCTTAAAAATCTTGAATTTCTCAAAAGTTTCAGATTCCTCTCTAAGAAATTCTACCCACATCATTCTGATGAAATAATCAACAAGAATAATGGAACACATTTCACCATAGAATACTCATCTTTGTAGGACCACTCAAGTCTGTATGCACAATCTCCAACTTTGCTGAAGTAGTAGATTTCTTACTTGGAAATGAACTTTTCCTCTATTTTTCCATTACACATTCCTTACATACCATGTTAGTAGGCTTCACAATCTTAGGAAAATTTCTAACTACAACTATAGTACTGACCTTCACAATGTCATCAAAGTTGATGTGAAAAAATATCTTATGGCATAGCTACCTATCATCCACCTTACCAACTAACCATGTCATCTCTATAGGATTCAGCTGAAATACATTACATCTTATCCTTGTACCAGTACCAATAAATGAATCATCTTTGCCTTTGATAATGCAAGCCTTCTCTGTAAACTACAACTGACATCCCTTGTCAACTAGTTGTCCAACACTCGAAAGATTATGTTTCAAACCATCCACAAAATAAACATCATCAACATTAGTATTTTCATCAAGTGTAATAGATCCTTTTCTTTTTATATAATAGGTTGCATTATTTCCAACTACTCCTCTATCATAACTATTGAATTCAACAAACTTATTTATATCTCTACTCATGTGATGGGAACAACCACTATCAATAAACCAATCAAATTTCTTCTCTAGATTCTTTTTTAGGGCTTTATTCCTTAATAGCAACAAATCCTATTTCATCATTCTCATAATCACTTCTACTCAATAATTATTTTACTTTAGCATGTAGTTCTTCCTCATTACAAAAAAGGCAATCCTTAGGCATTCTTGATTTATAGGGCTTTCTAGTCTTTCTTACTCTCTTAGAACATTAAGAAGAATAATGATCACATTCATTACAAGCCCAACATTTAAATATTTTTTTACCTTTAGGTTCTCACTTCATAAGAAGGGTAAATCCTTGCTCAATCTTATTTTATTCTTCAACTTTTGTTCAACTAATACTTGTTGGAAATCTGATTGAAAAGATCATTGATGAAGAAGGTTTATTGTCAAAGAGGGAGATTGTTGTTAAAAGAATGTTTTCAATCATTGTTTTTTCATTGATTTCAAACCTGCTATTTGTAGGAATGAAATTTTTTTACAAGATCTAAGTACTATCACTTAGTTGATTGATGAAGAGGATTTGATCAACAAGATGTAACAAGAGCACCTAAGAGAAAGGTTGAGTTATGATATTGTAATGAAGTGCAAGGATTAGCTAAGATAATGGTTAAATGATGTATTGGTAACATACTTGAAGATATAGAGGTTGGTCACACTAAGAAACACTAGAAGTATAAGTTAGAACAAGGTTGACTAAAAAGCTTAAACTAAGTTCATCAATGGGTGTGGAGCAAGCTAGATGAAGCTGAGCAAATTTTCAGTAGGAGTCAAGTTGATAGAAAATCTAGTGTGCCGAGTGAACCTTAGGTGCTGAGCGAAGCTTAGGTGCCAAGAAAAGTAACAAGTGTCAAGCATCAGAAAATATTAGTATGTGCCGAGGGAACTTTAGATGCCAAGCATCAGTAAAATATAGTTGGTGCCGAGTAACTAAGTATGTGCCAGGCATTAGAATTTCAATAGTGTTGAGCTACTGCATTATTTTAAAAAGTCAAAGATTCACCAAATCTTAGCTAACAAAGTTGTTACTTTGAATTTTGTGAACTAGTTGGAGGATAGGAATGATGAGTTGGTGGCACAGAATTTTATGTAAACCATTTTTGAGTGAATTCAAGAGGATTCTTCATGATGTTTCTAGAACAAACAAAATATGGGTTGGATACAATGAATCCTACCTAATCCATATGAATTGAAATTAAAGGAGGGAAGAATCAAGCATGAAAAGAAATTCTAGACTTTTATTTAAGGAGACGTAGACCAAGAAGCAAGACTTTCTGGAGTACCAAATTATGAAGTGGTTAGAAGGGTGTCAAGGAGAAGACATCTAGGAGAAGGAAGAATAGAGCATAGAGACTGTACTTTGAATGGTGGTTAGAGAGAGATGATTACACTGGTATAGTGAGCATGGAGACTCAAGGAGACTAAGCTTAAAAGGAGGACAAGTAGTCAGAGTTGCAAAGGCTGAAAGCCAAGAAAATATATGAGCTAAGAAGTGATTTGAGATCTACAAGTTGAGTTCTATTCTATAATTAGGTCAAAACACCTTATTGTTACTCTCTAGCAATTGTATCAGTTAGGGTAAAAGGAAAATCCTATGGACTTAGGTTGGTTTAATAGCCATTTGAAAATCCTTCAATAGGGTGGCATTCCAAGTGAATGTTCTAAAGTCCTCTAACTAGGCCCACTTCTAATAGAGTGGTTAAATCTTTTAACTAGGTCACATTTAACAGTGTGTTGTAGCCTTTAACAGGGTAGACCTTTCACAAGGCATTACTTCAAAAGAGTGAGAATGGAGTAGCATGTTATTGGTGGTTTTTCCCAAATTAGGTTTCCACGTAAATCACTATGTTATGTGTTGGTCTTTTTATGTGTTATGCTTGCATGTTCATTTACAGTAACCTGCTAAATAAGAAAGCTTAAGCTTGGATGAATGAATAGCTAAATGGGCACACTTTACTAGCTGAAAAGTTTGAATTGGACATGTTGGACCTTGAATAACTAATTCACCCCCACTCTAGTTATTCTAAAGAATTTCTAACAATTGGTATCAGAGCCATCTGCTGATTTAGTTTCAAGGTACTAGAAGCAGGAAGATCAAGATGTCCAAGAGAGAAGTTCCCAAGCTGAACAAAGATAACTTTATTGCATGGCAGAGTTTGATGAAACTACACCTTGGATCAATAGGTGACTATTCACAAACCTCAATTGGAACATAACATGTAGACCCAACTAGACCTCTTAGTGCAGATGATTTGAGCAAAAGGAAAGAGCACAATCAAACAATGTTGGAGATTGTCTCTGCACTCAATTATGCTAAATTTGATGACATCAAAGGATTTGATATTGCATTCAAAATGTGGAAAGCCCTGATAGATATCTATGGAGGTGATTAGAATGTTTAATGACCAAAGAGATAAAGCCTCAGAGGAAAATTTGATGACATGAAAATGGAGGAAGGTGAAAATGTTGCTCAATATGTTGCTAGAATGAAAGAAGTGGTAAGTGCAATAAGAAGTCTAGGTGGTCAATTGGAAGAAGAGACTATCAAAAAAAAATACTTGAGGACCCTGCTCTCCATCTATGCTATTAGAGTTTCAGCCATCCAAGAGCTAAGGTGTGTACAGAGAAACACACTAACCTTTGAAGGAATTGTGAGAAAACTCACTGCATTTGAATTGTCCAATTTTGACAACTATAAACTTGAGAACCTTGAATCTACTTTCAAAGCCAAGCTGAAATTGAAAGAGACTAAGGAGGTGACATCAAACAAGAAGAGAAGAAAATGAAAACATGCATCTAGTGATAGCAGCACATATGAAGAAGATGTGGAACAGTTGGAAGCACTACTGGCTAAAAGATTCCATAGAGGCAAAGGTAAATTCAAAGGTAAGCTCCCTATCATATGTTTCAATTGTAATAAAGTAGGTCATATTGCTGCAAGGTGTACACAAATGAAGAACTACAAAGAAGGAAACAAGTACAAGAACAAGAGAGAAGATGATAGCAGAGATTACAAGGACAAAGGCAAGAGATGTTACATTGTTAAAGAAGATTCTGATGAGAATGATGATGAAGTAGTCTATGTGGCCATGAAGGATGAATCAAATGAAGATGAAGCAAAAAAATTGGTAACCTATGTGAACAAGAATGACAAGTGGATCATAGATAGTGGTTGCTCACATCACATGATAGGAGATAAAAGTAAGTTTATTACTTTTACTCAATATGATGGAAATAGTGTTAGATTTGGTAATGATGCTCCATGCCAAATAAAAGGAAAAGGTTCAACTAAACTTATAGAGAAAATTTCATGTGACAATGCATATTATGTTGAAGGATTGAACTACAACTTGTTGAGTGTATCACAGTTAGGCAATATAGGTTGCAAAGTAGAATTTAGAAACAAATTTGCCGAGATCTATGACAATGATGGAAGTCTAATAGGAAAAGGTGAACAAACTAGGAGTAACTTGTTCTACCTAAATATGGAAGATGCAACTTATTTTGTTGTTAGACTTGACGATGTGTGGTTATGGCATAAAAGGTTGTGTCATGTTAACTTTGACAATCTAATTAGCATTAGCAAAAGGAAGAAAGTCAGATATTTACCTAAACTAAAGAAGCCTGAAAACATAATGTGTAAACAATGTCAACTAGGGGAGATGACTAAGTCTAGTTTCAAAAGAAAAATATATACTTCCAAAGAAGTACTAGAGTTAGTCCATACAAACTTATGTGGTCCAATAGAAGTGCAAAGCTACCTAGGAGACAGATACATAATGCTATTTGTAGATGACTATTCTAGGATGATGACTGCTATGTTTTTGAAGCAAAAAATTGATGCATTTCAAATGTTCAAATGGTATTTGGCCAAAGTTGAGAAGGAAATAGGTAAGAGTCTGAAGTGCCTAAAATCAGATAGAGGAGGTGAGTTTACATTAAAAGTGATGCAGAAGCATCCAGTGGTGTAAGGGCAATCATGTATTACCCAAAAAAATGCTTGGAGATAGTTTCTATTTAATGTGTTTTTATTTTTGGATACACATTTGGGTCAAATAAAGGTTCCAACTCTCACAGTTCCACTATTTGTTTTTGGGGTTAGATTTTTTAAGCACCTTGGGATACATGTAAATGCAGAAAATGGTTTTTTTTTAATTGAGCCAAAATTATGATGAGTTAGAGGGTGTAATTTGGAGGGATGATTATACTTGTAATTTAAGACACTCTAGAAAAAGAAGCAGTTTTAATTATCCTGGAGACCTCCTAAGAGTGCTTCAAAGTCAAATATAGGGCATTAAATGGCCTCATACAAGGCCAAAAAATGGGGAACAAGTGAAGCTGGTCCATAGGGCTAGGGAGCACTTCAAGAGCTTTCTGAAAATGTAAATGGTTTGTCAATCAAAGTCTTGCTTCAAAAGTTATGCCTCGCAAATGTTGGACTATTGTTTCTAGATTCTTCTAATTTTACACCGACTTCTAACGTGACTTCTGGAATCTTCTATTTTTGTGGCAAATGCCAACTGGCATATTCTAGAATTTATTCCTAGCTCTAAATGAATTAGGGTCTATTTAAGAACATTTTTGGCTTTATAAAGGCAGTTCTTAGTGGAATTAGAGAGAAGGTATTGTGTGGAGGATTTCTTTCTCTAGAATCATACTGTTGTAAGCCCATAGGGCTTTTTTCATTGATAATAATATTTCCCTTTTCTTTTATGTTCATTCTAGTCTTTGATTGTGTCTCCATCAAGTGGTATCAGAGCAGGAGTTCCTGAGTGTACAAGGAGATCACCAAAGTGTGAGGCAGTTTGTACAAAGACCTTGGTTGGGGGAAGTTTATCAAAGTAAGTTTTCCTGAGTGTGTAGACAGAGCGTCGACTGTGAGGCAATTTGCACCAAGACTGTGTGGCTATGGTTTTGAGACAAGAAGATGCTTCTACAAAGGGAATGCAGTGGAAGGGTTGGAGCTGTTACTCCTGAGGTTAGAGCCCTTCAAAGACAAGTTCAAGCATTGCAGAGGACTGAATGTTTCTACAGGCAATAAAAGTGAGGAAGAAAATGAAGAATAAAATATTGGACAAGAAGGGGAAGGTGAAGAGGAAGTCCTAAATCAGGCAAAGGAGAGGGTTTTTAGGGCCATTTCTAAGCTTGGAAGATGACCTAAAATTAATGTGGGTATATTTTCGGGAACTCTAAGCTTGGATGAGTTGATTGATTGGATCAATGAACTAGAGTATTTTGAGTATGAGAATATCAGGTACCCAGAGAGGGTTAAGTTTGCAAAGGCCAAAATGAAAGGTCATGCCAAAATCTAGTGGCAAGAGATTTAGCTAGAAAGGAATAGAAGAGGAAAGGAGAAAATCACAAGATGGGATTGCATGGTGGACAAACTAAAAAAGTAGTTCATTCCTATTGATTACAAGCTTGATTTGTTCAAGAAAATGCAAGGGTTAAACCAAGTAGGAAAATCTATCCAAGAATATACAGAGGAATTTTATCAATTTTTTATTAGCATAGGGCATGTAGAAGCTAATAAGGAGAAGGTTTCCTATTACCTCAGTGGGTTATGACCTAGCATTTAGGAGGAGTTAAGTTTGGTTAGAATGACTAGCATTGAAGAGGCATACCATTTTTCCCAATGAGTTGAAGAGAAGCTAAAAAAAAAGTTTGACAGAAGGAAAAGAGGGGACAATCAAGGAGGAAGGGGTGGTGGTAGGTCATTTGGAGGCTGAAATGAGACTTAGAAGAAAAATGAAGAGGTGGGTACTAGCAGGAACTAAAGGAATGAGGATTTCAACCACTCCCATGACCAAAACTTTGGAGATCAGAGAGGAAGAGGTAGAGGATGTGGAAAAGGTTCAGGAAGATGATGTTTTCGTGGTAGCTATTTTCATTACAATGAAGAAGGTCATCATGCATTTGAATGCCCTCAATGACAAGGAAGGACATATAGGAGAGCTAATGGTCAAGCAGCGGTTGCTCATGTGGATGAGGATGCACACTCATCGTATTCTAAGGATGTAGAAAGAGGAGAGGTTCTTGTAAATGAAAGGGTCTTACTAAGCAGTGAGACTGAACCTGGACAAAGGAGGAGTTTGTTTCATACCAGGTGCAAGTGCAAGAATAAGTGTTGTGATGTGATTGTTGATGGTGGCAGTACTAACAACTTGGTGTTTGAGGAGATAGTCTCTAATCTAAAGCTCAAAAGGGAAAAACACCCCCAACCCTATCAGATTGATTAAGTGAAGGATGATCATAAGGTCTTGGTTAGTGAATAGTATTTGGTGAAGTTCAAGATTGGGAGTTACCATCATGAAGTTCTCTGTGACATTATTCCAATGGATGTCTGCCATTTATTTTTGGGAAGACCATGGCAATTTTATAGACATGTTGTACACGATGGTCATGCAAATACATATTCTCTAACAAAGGATGGAGTTCACCAAAAATTGAAGCCCTTAATAAAAGAAGGTGAAAAGGTATGCAGTAGTGCTAGGATATGTCTTGTTGATGGAAGAAATTTTTTGGATGGTATGAAACATTAGCATATATGTTATGATTTGATTCCTAGAAGATATAAGGAAGGTAGTAGTGAAATTCAACCTGAAGTTGTAGGCCTATTAAGTGAGTATGGAGATGTCATCTTTGATAATGTTCTAGAAGGGTTGCCACCAGTAAGGTAGATCAGTCATTAGATAGATTTAATCCTTGAAGCTAGTTTTCCTAACAAGACTGCTCACAGGATGACTTCTACTAAAATTGAGGAGCTAAATAAACAAGTTTAGGAGCTATTGAAGAAGGGTTTGATTCAAGAGAGCTTGAGTCCATATGAAGTACCTATAGTATTGGCACCAAAAAAGCATAGAGAGTGGAGAATTTGCATAGACTCTTGAGCTATAAATACAATAACCATCAAGTATCAATTTCCTTTGCCAAGAATGGATGATCTTATGGACTGCTTGAGTAGAGTTGAGTACTTCACAAAGATAGATCTCAAGAGTGACTATGACTAGATATGGATATGAGAGGGAGATGAATGGAAGACTGTATTCAAGACCAAGGAGGGTCTATTTGAGTGGTTAGTCATGCCCTTTGGACTAACCAATGTGCCAAACACCTTTATGCGGCTTATGAATGAGGTACTAAAGAAATTCTTGAAAAAAATTGTTATTTTATATTTCAATGATATTTTAATTTTTAGTAAGATTTTGAATAAAAATTTATTGCACATTCATAGTGTCCTTGAAAGGTTGAGGGAAGAGAAAATGTTGATTAATTTGAAGAAATTTATTTTTGTAAAAAAAGAGTTAGTCTACTAGGGGTTTGTTGTATCATCTGAAGGTCTCAAAATGGATCTAGAGAAGCTAAAGGCCATCTTGGAATGGCCTACTCCAAGCTCTGCTAATGAGGTGAGATCATTTCATGATCTAGTTAGTTTTTATAGGAAGCTCATTAAGAATTTCAGTGGCATATGTGCACCCCTGACTAAAATAATTAGGGGGGATAGGAAAAATTTCAAGTGGACTACAACAGCTACAAGGAGTTTTGAATTATTGAAGAAGAAGGTGATAGAACAACCTATGTTGGCACTTCCTAATTTTAGTAAAGTGTTCTAAGTAGATTGTGATGCTAGTGGCAGTGCTATTGGGGCTATATTAAGCCAAGAAGGTAAGCCTATTGTATATTTTAGTGAAAAATTGAATGATGCAAAGAAGAAGTATTTTGTTTATGATCAGGAGTTATATGCAATCATTTAGGCCTTAAAGAAATGGAGGCATTATTTATTGCCAAAAGAATTTGTCTTGTATACTGATCACCAGGCATTGCAATACCTAAATAGCCAAGGTAAATTGAACTAGAGACATATGAAGTGGGTAGAGTTCATGCAAAGCTACACATTTGTGTTGAAACATAGAAGTGGAAGGTCTAATAGGGTTGCAAATGCATTAAGTAGGAGATAGTTGTTGCTTACAATAATGCAGGTTGAAGTGGTTGGGTTTGATGAACTCAAGAATTTGTACCTAGAGGATCCTAATTTTGCTGAAGTGTGGAAGGCTTGTAAAGAACCTGTTACTGTAGATAGAACTAGGTGGCTAGATTATTTGATTTAGGATGGTAAGTTGTTTAAGGGCAGTCAATTATGCCTTACAAGGAGTTCCATGAGGGAAAACTTGATCAAAGAGAAGCACAGTAGGGGAATGATAGGACACTTTGGTTGAGATAAGACCATTGACATTCTTTGAGAACATTATTTTTGGCCTCAAATATCATAAGATGTGAAGAAATTTGTGCAGAGTTGTCAAGTATGTCAAGCAGCCAAAGGATTTAGTCACAATATTGGACTTTATCAGCCATTGCCTATTCCATCAAAGCCTTGGTAGGACATAAGTATGGATTTTGTTCTTGGATTTCTGAGAACACAAGGGTAATGACTCAGTATTTGTGGTGGTTGATAGGTTTTCCAAGATGGCACATTTCATTCCGTGCCACAAGACTCATGATGCCATATATATTGCAAATTTTTTTTTTAGAGAGGTGGTGAGACTACATGGTCTCCCAAAGAGCATTATTTTTGACAGAGATACTAAATTTGGGGGGTATTTCTGGAGGACTTTATGGAAGAAGTTGAGGATAGAATTAAGGTTCAATTCTACACACCATCCGTAGACAAATCGAAGTGGTAAATAGAAGTTTGGGCAATTTGCTGAGTTTAGTCAGAGATAAGCCTAAGGGATGGGATTTGATTTTGCCACAAGTAGAATTTGGTTACAATAATTCTGTAAATAGGAGTACTGGTAGGCCACCATTCCAAATTGTGTATGGAATTATTCCAAGGATTGCACTAGAATTGAGGAAGATGGAGCAAGGGGAGAGGAGAAGTGCTGAGGCAAAAGAATTTGTTGAACATATCAATAGCCTACATGAGGAGGTCCATGCACACATCATGAAGATGAATCAATAGTATAAAGCCAGAATAGATCAAAGGAGGAGACATAAGGAGTTCCAAGTAGGGGATATAGTTATGGTACACTTACGAAAGTAACGGTTCCCAGTGGGTACTTACAACAAGTTGAAGATGAAAAAATTTGGCCCCTGTAAAATTTTGAAGAAGCATGACTCGGGAAATGCATATATGGGATTCACATTTCTCCTATCTTCAACATTGCAAACTTAACAGAATATCATGATGATGGTGCAGATGAGGGGTTGATGTTGGAGCCATGTCCAATTCCTAATTCTATGAAGGAGGAGATAGAAGAGATTCTAGATAGTTGTTTGGGTAGGAATACCAGAAATAGGCAGTATGAAGAGTACCTGGTGAAGTGGAAAGGATGACCAATAGAGGACTCAACTTGGATATTAGCAGTAGAGGTTGCCCATTTGGGTTTTCCTCTACCATAAAGTGATAGGGTCACTTTTCAATCTACCCTAGGTGTTTGATGTAGGAGCATCTAGTGGTGTAAGGGAAATCCTGTATCACCCAAAAATATGCTTAGAGATAGTTTCTATTTAATGTGTTTTTATTTTTGGATACCCATTTGGGTCAAATAAAGGTTCCAACTTGCACAATTCCACTATTAATTTTTTGGGTTAGAGTTTTTAAGCACCTTGGGATACATGTAAATGCAAAAAATGGATTTTTTTGTAATAAAGCCAAAATTATGATGAGTTAGAGGGTGTAATTTGGAGGGATGATCATACTTTTAATTTAAAACACTCTAGAAAATGAAGCAGTTTTAATTATCTTGGAGGCCTCCTAAGAACACTTCAAAGTCAGATATGGGGGACTAAATGGCCTTGTACAAGGCCAAAAAATGATGGATGAGGGAAGCTGGTCCATAGGGCTATAGAGCACTTCAAGAGTTTTCCATAAATGTAAACAATTTGTCAATTGGAGTCCTGGATGATAAGTTATGCCTCCTGGAAGTTGGACTACCGTTTTTGGATTCTTCTAATTTTAAATTGACTTCTAATATGACTTCTAGAACCTTCTATTTCAGCAGTGGATGCCAACTAGCATATTCTAGAATGTATTCCTAACCCTAAATGAATTGGGGTCTATTTAAGAACATTTTTGGCATTGTAAAGGCAGTTCTTAGTGGAGTTAGAGAGAAGGTACTGTGTGGAGGATTTCTTTTTCCAAAATCATATTGTTGTAAGCCCATAGGGTATTTTTGATTGATAATAATATTTCCCTTTTCTTATGTGTTCATTCTGGTCTTTGATTGTGTCTACATCAAAAGATTTTGAGGTATTCTACAATGAAAAAGGTATCAAAAGGCAAACATCAGCACCAAGAACTCCACCTTAGAATGACATTGCTGAAAGAAACAATAGATTAGTAATAGACTGTGCAAGGACCTTGATGATTGAGAAAAATGTTGCTCTAAAGTACTGGAGAGAAGCTAAAAGTACTATTGTTTACACCCTAAATAGAGTCCAAGTCAAGAAAGGTACAAATACAACACCTTTTGAATTGTTGTATGGTCATTCACCTAATGTAAAACATTTCAAAGTGTTTGGTTTTAAATGCTATATCCTTAAAGATACTAGAAATGGCAAGTTTGATGCAAAGAGTGATGGAGGCATATTTCTTGGATACTCCGCTAGAAGCAAAGCATATAAGTCTTTGAATACTAACATTGACACAATTGTGGAAAGTGCAAATGTAAATTTTGATGAGCATGCAAAATTCCAAGTTGATAAGTCCAAGAAATTAGAAGATTATAGATCTTTTGAAGAAAATGTTGCCAATCAAGTTGGGAATCAGCAACAAATCTTAGTATTAGCCGAGTCACAGCCACTAAATGTCGAGCTTTATTCAGAAGCTGAGTTGTAGAATGAAGAAAATGCACATTCTAACTTTGAAATCAGTGTACATGAAAGAGATGACAAAGTACCAGGACAAGAAGAACAAAATGACTCTGAAGCTGAAGGATCAAATGTCAAAAGAAGGGCAGAACCAAGGTTAGCTAAGTATGTGAGAAGACATCACCCTGTAGATCAGATCATTGGTGATAAGAATGCAAGACCAATGACAAGGAATAGACTAAGAAATAAATCATGTCTACTGAGAAATTTTGAGCCTAAAATAGTGAAAGATGCTCTATAAGATGATGACTAGTTTTAAAGCTATGGAAGAGGAAATAGATCAGATTGAGAAGAATAAAACTTTGACCCTAGTTCCTAGACCAACTGATAAGAATGTAATTGGTACCAAATGGGTGTTTAAGAACTAACTTGATGAGAATGGTGAGATAACTAGAAATAAAGCTAGATTAGTTTGCAAAGGCTATGCACAAGAAGAAGGACTAGATTATGGGAAAACATTTGCCCCTGTTGCAAGAATGGACGGAGTAAGAATAGTACTTGCATATGTTGCTTACAAAGGTTTCAAAGTCTACCAAATGGATGTGAAGTCTACTTATTTAAATAGTATACTAGAAGAGTAAGTCTACATAGAACAACCTGAGGGATTTTTTGATGAACAACAACAAGGATATGATCTACAAACTGCATAAAGCACTTTATGGTTTGAAGCAAGCACTTAGAGCATGGTATGAGAGACTACACAAATATCTTGTGAAGATAGGATTTGAGAGAACAGATGACAATAGTAACTTGTACATCAAGGATGAAAAAGGTAAAGACATTTTGATATCTAAAATCTTTGTTGATGATATAATATTTGGAGGAAAAGATGTTCTATGCAAAGATTTTGCTGATCAAATGAAGCATGAGTTTGAGATGTCAATGTTAGGAGAAATCAAATTCTTTGTTGGATTGCAAGTACATCAATTAAAGCATGGAATATTTGTAACCCAATCAAAATACATAAAGGAAATACTCAAGACATTTGGGTTAGAAGATTCAAAACCAATCAGCACACCAATGGCAATAGGACACAAGTTATCCAAGAATGATGAGTCAGCTGAAGTGAATCAAACATTGTATAGAATAATGATTGGAAAGTTGCAATATGTTGTACATAGTAGAGCAGACGTTGCATTAGCTATTGGAATAGTGACAAGATTTTTTGCAAATCCAAGAAAGAATCATTTGATGATAGTAAAAAGAATACTGAGGTACCTAAAAGGAACTGATGACTTTGGTTTGTACTACAAAAGGAGAGAAATGTTTGAACTAAGAGCCTACACTTATGTAGATTAGGGAGGTAATATTGATGATAGAAAAAACACCAGTGGAGGAGCATTTTTCTTGGGAAAAAGATTGATTACATGGACCAACAAAAAGAAAAGTTGTACCTCACAATTCACTGCAGAAGCTGAATATGTTGCAGCTGCTATCAATTGCAACAATATTGTATGGATCAAAAATTTGCTGCAAGGTATGAAGGAAGAAGTGAATGAGCTTGTGATACTTTATTGCAATAATACAAGTGCTATCAACATATCAAAGAACTCTATAATGCATGCTAAAACCAAGCACATTGCAATTAAGTATCATTATGTAAGAGAATTGGCGGAAGAAAAACAAGTGAAGATGGAATATGTTAGCTCAAAGGAACAAATTGCTGAAATCTTCACAAAATCTCTATCTAAAGATGCTTGTGAGTATCTTAGAGGTAAGTTAGGGGTGATACCCCTAGCCAAGGCTACTTGAAGCAAAAGCAAGACTGCCCTGCATTATATTACACATTGATGCAGAGGATAGCTACTTTAGGATTCATACCTAAAGTAATTAAAGTGTTGAAGTTCCAAATCAGTCACAAGTAAGGTGACATAGGGAGAAAGTGAAAGAACTTGTAAAAGCTACACTTGCATATTAAGATGCTGAAATAGTATGTCTTTGGCATTTTTTTCAAAGAGGGAAAAATATCAAGAAACAGATCAACAACATTTGGTCAACAGTATGATAGAGAAAGAGGGATATTGTCAAATCCAGAGGGAAAAAAAGAAGAAGATGAAGAAGCTAATCAGAATAAGAATAACAAAAGATGAGGAATGCATATAGAGGGAGAAAATGTAGGAATGAAGAAAGAAAAGAAAAAAGATACAACAACTAAGAGGGAGAAGTTAGCATAAAGCAATTAGGATAGTAGATCAAAATAGGGAGATGTGAAAATTAATGGTAACACAATTACTTTTTGGCATTTGAATTACTGTTCTAACCTAGTTAGCACTTGGTTAAATAGATTAGTCTGATGGTTGATCAGTTTGGTTTTCCATCAATGCCAAAGAGGGAGATTTTTGGAAATCTAATTGAAAAGATCATTGATGAAGAAGGTTTACTATCAAAGAGGGAGATTGTTGTTAAAATAAGTTTTCAATCATTGTTCTATCATTAATGTCAAACTTGCTATTTGTAGGAATGACAATTTCTTACAAGATCCAAGTATTATCACTTAGTTGATTGATGAAGATGATTTGATCAGCAAGATGTAACAAGAGCACCTAAGAGAAAGGTTGAGTTATGATAGTGTAATGAAGTGCAAGGATAAACTAAGACAATAGTTAAATGATGTATTGGTAATATACTTGAAGATATAGAGGTTGGCCATACTAAGAAACACTAGAAGTATAAGTTAGAACAAGGTTGACTGCAAAGCTCAAACTAAGTTCATCAGTGGGTGCTGAGCAAGCTAGTTGAAGCTAAGCAAATTTTTAGTAGGAGCTGAACAAATAGAAAATCTAGTGTGTATCGAGTGAACTTTAGGTGCTGAGTGAAGTTCAAGTGCCGAGAAAAGTAACAGGTGTCAAGCATCAGAAAATCATAGTAGGTGTCGAGTGAACTTCAAGTGTCAAGTATCAATAAAACATAGTTGGTGTTGAGTAACACAGTATGTGCCAAGCATCTGAATTTCAATAGTGCCGAGCTGCTGCATTATTTTAAAAAGTCAAAGATTTTCCAAATTTGAGCTAACAAAGTTGTTACCTTGAATTTTGTGAACCAGTTGGAGGATAAGGATGATGTGCTTGTGGCACAAAATTTTATGTAAACCATTTTTGAGAAAATTCAAGCGGATACTTCATGATGTTTCTAGAAGAAACAAAATATGGGTTAGATACAATGAATCCTACCTAATCCATATGAATTGAAATTAAAGGAGGGAAGAATCAAGTGAGAAAAGGAATTCCAGACTTCTATTTAAGGAGACACAAACCAAGAAGCAAGAGCTACTAGAGTGCCAAATTGTGAAGTGGTTAGAAGGGTGTCAAGGAGAAGACATCTTGGAGAAGGAAGAATAGAGCACAAAGATTCTGCTTCGACAAGTGGTCAGAGAGATGATTACACTAGTACAGTGAGGATGGAGACTCAAGGAGACTAAGCTTGAAAGGAGGACAAGCAGTCAGAGCTGCAGAAGTTGAAAGCTAGGAAAAGATATGAGCTAAGAAGTGATCTAAGATCTGCAAGTTGAGTTGTATTATGTAATCAAGTCAAAACCCCTCATTGTTACTCTCTAGCAATTGTATCAGTTAGGGTAAAAGGAAAATCTTATGGACTTAGGTTGGTTTAACAACCATTTGTAAATCCTTTAATAGGGTGGCATTCCAAGTGAATGTTCTAAAGTCCTCTAACTAGGCCCCCTTCTAACAGAGTGGTTAAATCCTTTAACTAGGTCACATTTAACAATGTGTTGTAGCCTTAACAGGGTAGGCCTTTCATAGCGCATCACTTCAAAAGAGTGAGAATGGAGTAGCATGTTACTAGTGATTTTTCCCAAATTGAGTTTCCATGTAAATCACTATGTTATGTGTTGATCTTTTTATGTGTTATGCTTGCATGTTGATTTACAATAACCTGCTGAATAGAAAAGCTTAAGCTTGGATGAATGAATAGTTAAATGGGGACACTTTACTTGCTAAAAAGTTTAAATTGGACATGTTGGACCTTAAATAACTTATTCACCCCCTCTCAATTATTCTAAAGCATTTCTAACAATACTAGTGTAATCTCCACTTGTTCTTATACTCCTTCTCAACATAGGTTGAACACTTAATGAGCTAAAAGTAGTTTCAACGCTAGGAAACTCTCCACTAGCTCATCCACATCTTAGCTGACTTTGTCTCCTAGGAAGAGTCTCTATTGTAAAATATGTTGTTAATGGAATAACTTGTTCAATCATTTGTGTTGTCTATTTGTATACAAGTGTCAAAATCTTCGATATATTCCATACAACTTCATCTTCATACTTTTCTCCTACACAAGTTTTGATTCCTATAACAATCTCTTCTACTCTATCAAAGTAACTTCTTACAGATTCATTTTCCATCATTTTAGCATGTTTAATTAAGCATATCCAATTCTATAATGTAACCTTTTGAGCATGTTTATTACCTTCAAATGTACTTTTCAAAGCTTTCCAAATTTCATGAGCAAGTCTTAAAGTTTTTGCCTAAGAAATTTTAGTTTCAGGAAGAGTTGATAATAGTGCTTCTCTAGCTAGCATATTAAACATGAATATGCATTTCTAAGTTTCATCACAACCTTCAATATTCAATCACATCCTTTTTACTTCTAGTAATCAACTAGTAACCTAGACCCATGCATAGAAAAATCCATCTTCATCTTTTCCTTCCAACTATCATAGTTGACCCCATCAAACTTTAGACTTTCTTTCTTGAACTATGCCATAGATCTCGTTAAGATATTAAGCTTTTCCTTCAAGGACATGATTCTTTTATACCAATAGTTAGAAGTTAAAGTTCACCAAGATAACTAAGAGGGAGAGGATAGGAGGGGGAAAGGGGTGTGAATCAGTTATACAATTAAAACAAATCTCAATATCCTTATTAATTATAAAATATGTAAACACTAGATGCAACAACCATAGAAAGATAACCATACAAAATAACACTAGATTTGTTAACTAGGTAAACCCCTGATTAGAGGGAAAACCCTAATGGGGATGGTGCCCACAAGATAATGTACTAATAAAAATATTCCTTGTGAAAGGATGGACCCTCTTAGGAGTCAATGAAATACAATCAACACATATGAGTCCTTGTTAGGAGACTTTGAATCCATGTTAAAAGATTTCAACCCTATTTGGAGTTGTGCCAACCTTGTTAGGAGTAGAAAGGAAGACAAATGGACCTACTATCCAAACAACTTCAGTACCATCCTCACTAAATAATACAAGTGTACATCAACAACTATCCAACAAAAATTCCTTTGCTAAATACACTTCCATATAAGCTCATTGTGCCTCAACTCCACTAATTCCATCTCTGATCCAATAAATATTTACATTAACTTTGCACAATATAGTAAATAGATATGTCTGCATATCACACAATGATCTAACTAATCTACCCACTCTATTAGGAGGAAATATTATTTCCTTTATAGAAAGTCCTAAAAAAAATTATTGAGTCATCCTTGAGGCTTTACCATTTTAAAATAATAATGTAGGACCAACTTAAGATATTACTTTACATGCCACATTTCAATATTACATATTTTCACAATTATAAGGAATCTAATGGCTCATAGTCTTAATAAATTCATACTTGTTGATCATATAAATGTGTGTGATTAGCCACAACATAATTAACATGTCTTCAACCTCTATCCCAGTTCATTCAACTAGATTCTATCTCTACTAGGAGATACAATCCAAACAAAAATACCCACCTTCTAGAAATGTTGTCTGAATGCTTCCTTCACCAAATCAATCATAACTCTATCTAGTCTTCATATTTATGTACTCACTCTTAAATGTAGCATCTAGACATAATATAGAACATAATTTTATGTGTGTATAATATGTTCTTCAATCCTCAAATGGTGAAAAACAAAACTCTATTTATTGCTCTATCGGTGTTCACATAATAACTAGTATGTTGACATCATTGATAAACTCTGTCATGAATGCAACACACAAACTTTGAATAATTTCTCCAATTCTTCTAGGATACTCCCCTATAGCAATTATCATAAACATCCATGCTAATAGTCCTCCATTTTTCACTATCTTCATCAACATCTACCTTCAAAATCTCTTTAACATACTCATGTATTTCTATCTTAATAACCTCATATCCCAAGGGTTCAAAAAATATGACTTTAGGAAAGACTTCTATTAATCTCAGATTGGTTTTGAGAAAGTAGTGATAAAATACTTAGTCATTATTCAACAAAGAATAGTGTAATATGACTACAGCATGCATGTCGAGTGATCAAAGCATGTTGAGCATAATTGTTCAAATAGTGCATGTCGGGTAATATGATAGTTAGTGTTGAGCATTAGTAGGTGCTGAGAAATCAGTGCATGTTGAGTCATTTACATGATGATCCAACACAAGGAGTTGAGTAAGTATTATGTGCCAAGTGATTTTGGTGCCGAGTAAATAGTGAGCGCCAAGCTATTCATAAGCTGAGTTACAACATGCAGAGCACAGTGGAGGCAAAGAATTAGAGCCTTTGGATGCCGAGTGAACAATTTATGTCATATATGTTTGTAATGGCACAAAATTCTATGTAAACCATTTTTTTGATAACATAATCATGATTTTGATTACAAGGAATAAGGAGGAAGTCATATTAAACATCCCTATGCAATACATGCAACCAATCAGATTGAGGGAAGCATTAGGAAACACTAATTAAGGATCAACCACAATCATTGATTATGACCTAACCCATCACCAATGTTTATTTAAGAAATGTAAACCCTAAAGAGTTTAATGGATGTGTGAGGCAAAAAATTCTAAGAGTTCAAAGTGCATTTGTGGTGGCTTAGATGGCTATGATAGAGATATGCATTGCAAAATCATTATAAGGAGAACATAATGAAGTAGTGAAAGGATAGATGAGACATATCTATTCAAGAGGATCAAGGTTTAGATAGTAAGGAGAAGATCTAACATTAAGCAGCAAGGTGCTAATTGAACGATCATGGTGTTGAATCATTCTAACAAGTGATATAGAGTAAATCTCTTATCAGAGTAGTCCTAATAGTCTGATGTAAATCTCTTAACTGAGTGCTTACATTATTGTGAGTTTTAAGTCCTCTAATAAGGTGAGACCTAGTAGTCTTTGTGAGCCTTTAACTAGGCAGACATTTCACAGGGTAGAACATAGTTTATGATCAAAACATTGTAATCATAATTGGCCACACTTACAACTGCAGCTGTGAATATTTGTGGGTGTCATCCCCACTCCAGTTCTACCTTCTCATTAGAAGATTTCTAGGTAACATATTATTTATGTTATGTGTTGAATTTTCTTTGTGCTATGGATATGATGTATAGTTACTTATTTTAGTTTACATGCTAAGTAATGAGATGGATGTTAGGTGAATTATTTTTGAGCTTAAAGTTTTAAGTATTGATTCACCCCCCACCCCTTCTCAAAACTTACTTTCCCATTATTAATTCCAACAATTGATATCATAGCCTTGCTCTTTAGAAATGAAAGTTTGAAAACTTTGGAGGTAAGATCTTGAAGATGGAAGTCTACAAATTGGAAAAGACTATTGAGAACTAGAAGATTGAAATACAACTTTCCCTACATCAACTCGAGGAGGTAAGAGATGAACTACAATATTCATTGAAAAGAAGAAAGAAAATAGCTATACAAAAAAATGACACTCAATACCAAGAAGAAGACATTACTAGAATTTTTGAGGATAAAAAATCAAATGAATTTAATATGGCTATTTGCAAATCTGATGGAAAAGAATAGTGCCCTAATTGAAGAAGTTAGGAATCTCAAAAGAGAAAAAAAAGTACAATTAGTATTTCTATATGAGATAATTGAAATGAAAAAGAAAGTTGTGATTGAAGAAGATAAAAGAATACTGATTAATAGACTTGAAGAGAAGACAACAGATGTGCAATTAAAGATTACTAACCTGCAATTGGATACAATGAATGAATTGATGCTTGCAAATCATGAATTGAATGGGAAAGACATTGAGATTAGAAACTTGATGTCATAGAATGATGTACTACAAAATGAACTAAGAGCAGAAAAGGAATTCATTGAAAGATTCAACAAACCAAGTGAAGCCATAAAATACTTTGAGAAATTGATAGAATCATCAAGACCTAATAATGAGATTGTTGGATTGGGATACACTAATATTGAGGAAGGAGAATCATCTAGAAGTGGTGAGAAAAGAAGTAACAATGGTAAGAACAAAAAACCCACTTGTCATAATTGTGGAAAATTGGATCATACAACAAATGTCTAGAGGAGCAAAACTGCTAACCAAAACCCCAAGAAAAAATACTGAGGATACTACTACAACTTCAAAAAATGAGGACATCAAGAAAATGAATGCAAGACCAAGACCATAAGCACTCAGAGATTTGAAGGAGACTAAATAAATTGTTAGTAGTATGGACACAAAGAATATGAATGTAGATCCAAGCCCAAATAGACATCAAACAAGTAAACTAAGGTCCAACTTCATGGAAATTCTTACAATTGGGATTAAAATGCAAGGTATAGTTGTCACTATTGTCAAGAATAGGGATATGTTCTTAAAAATTTCATAAGAACACATTTTAGAGGCAACTACAATAGAGGGTTGAGTGAGATTACATTCTTTAGTTTTTCTCAAGATTGGTCATGTTAGTAGAAACTATCCAACTAGGTCACCAACATTTAGCAATGAATTCAGCAAAGGTAAAGAAAAGGTTGATGTTGAAAAAATGAAGGTGTAGATGAATAAAACATGGAGAAACAAGGAATATTGCAGCACACAAAGTTCAAATTAGGTCACTTCATCCAATGGATCAGGTGATCACATCAGGAAATCAAAGGTATGTGTGGAACTAATATTTCAATTGTGACATTATGCATCAGTTCCAAATATCTAAGATCTAAAAGGAAAATATATGATTGAATTAAGATACAATGGAGAAGTTAAGAGTAAGAGTTATTCTATAGATATATTATTTTCTATGTTGTTGCTAAGCATGAAAGGAATAATAGTTATTGCTGAGTGATATAGAAAAGATAGTATGAACTAAGC
The DNA here is from genome assembly GCA_028749045.1 of Cupressus sempervirens. Classification (NCBI taxonomy): domain Eukaryota; kingdom Viridiplantae; phylum Streptophyta; class Pinopsida; order Cupressales; family Cupressaceae; genus Cupressus; species Cupressus sempervirens. The sequence continues at coordinate 827,303,566 of CM053790.1, read as the reverse complement.
TTGCTATGTTAGTTGAGCTTTCTAAAAATTCAATGTTAGTCAAGCTTACAGTTGTATAAGAATTGAGGATTTGACACCAAATTTGAAGGGTTATATAGTCAACCTTTGACACATTTTGACTTACCAGAGTTTTGAAGAGCATGAAGGTGATTGGTGAAAGGAGATTCAAGTGTTTTCAAACCAAATTCAATTGTTACTTGACACCATTTTGACTATTCAAAAGGTATTTATCTTCTGTCGAGTTATACTATTTCTTTTTTGCAAACCCTAGTGAGTCATTATGGTAGCCAACTCTTCAGAAATAGTTAGGAAAGAGGGGAAAGAAGTTTTCAATGTTCAGTTGATTAGCAATGATACTAGACAACCCCCATTCTATGCAATTCTTGAGCTCACATATAAGGGAGACCCATCTGGTGCATTGTTCATGATACCATCAAAGGTCCTAATGATTCAAGATGTATGATGTTGCTACACTTGTAAGGTAGGAGAAGTAGGAGACATGGAGATTAGAGACATTTACAACAAGTTATGTGACATTGGAGTATTGAAGGAGGAAAATAAAATCATAGAGAAGAAAGGGTTGACACGTGCCCTAGAATTTCCTTCAGTTTCCAAAACTGAGTGGATTAATATTATTTTGATCCATATACATGAAACCATATTTGGTTAGAGGATGAACCAGTCAATATTTCAAAGAGGATTGTACATAGAGTAATAGGGTATCCCACCCTTGACTAACCAAAGAGTATGCAAAGTGATGCAAAGGAGGTTATTGAGAAGAACACAGGTGCCATGTGGAACAAGAGAAGGATATAAATTGATACCATTTTAGATCCCATTGTTTCTTTTGTAGTTAGAGCCATTACACATAAGTTATTTCAGTCAAGATGACTAAATAGTGTTTCTTGTATGGCAATTGACTTAGGCTACAAAATCGTAAAGAGAGATCATTCCTATGACCTAGTTGAGTTGCAACTAAAACAACTTTCAGAGAATTTGGAAGCCATTAGGAAGGCCAAAGTGCATATTGCACATTTGGTTCTTTGATTGTTTGCATATTTTTCTTTATGCAAATCACATTCCTCACTTTTGGCAAAGTTGTTTGGAAGACCAATAGGTCAGTAACACAACATATTGCAGAGTTTATTGAACAATTTGGAGACAATTTTGAGTTAGTGATGACAAGTTATTTTGAGGATTTCAAGAAATTCATGAAACAAAGGTTAAGGATTATTATATCATTAGTGGAACAACATTACAATGATCTGTGTTTCCAAGTTGATGTTGATTATATATATCTACAAGTAGCGATCCCTAGGGTTAGATAGTTAAAACCCTTACATATGAGATAAATTTGGATGAAGCCTCAAAAACAATCACAACCCTATTAGCAGAGGAAATTAACAAGGATGCAATATCCTTTGGAGACTATGAGGAGGCCAAATCAAGAATAACAATAAATTTATAGACTACCTAGGTAATAAGAAAGAAGATCAAGATAGTGAAGAAACTCAAAGAGAATTTTGGAGGAGTAGAAGAAGAAGAAGGCCAAGCACCACTAGAACTAACACAAGGCCTAGGTCAAGACAAAGATGATGATGTTGAAGGTGTTGAGGAAGAAGACACCAGGGAAGCACCAAAGGAAATTGAGAAGAAGAGGAAAGAAAATAAATAGGCAATGAAGCAACCAAAGAAGACTGTGAAGTAGTCACAACAAAATCTAGTTGTACCTTTAACAAGGTCAAAAAAAGGGTAGCCACTACACAGGCCAAAGAAGTAACGAAGGCCAAAGAGAAGAGAGCAAGTACCACAACAGAGTTGAGCCAACCTACTAAGAAGCTGAGGAGATTGTACAAACCTCAAAGGGACTCAGATGATGAGAAGACATAATTAGATGACTTAGGTCAATTTAAAGTGGTAACCCACAATCTCTCAACTGAGATTGATAATATATGTGGAAATATAAAGAACAATGCAAATTTATCATGTTTTTCACATATTAATTTTGATAAGCTAGGGAGTGAGGATAAGCATAATCTAGAAGAGGCTATTTATGATATGATGGCCACATTTAAGACCACTCTACTAGAAATTGCTAACTTTGTCCACCTAAAAGTATATATGAGAGAGTTGAGAAAAAGTGGAAGTTTAGTTTGGATATTGAGAAACAAATTAGAGAGGCTACTTTAGCCACAATCATGCTTAAACTTGATGGAAGACAGATTAAAAAGGTTTTAGAGAAACATAAAAATAGATTTTTTCCCAAGTATTGAGTAATAAACATTTTGAAGAATAAAGTAGAAGACGTGGTAACCTAGAGAAAGTTATTATGGAAAGATATATATGGGTTAGCCACCAAAGCTGGAGAGCAAGAAAAGGAAATTACAACAACATCAACAATAGAGGAAGTGACAACTAAAGAAGAGCAATAGGATGTACAAGTGTCGAGTGTCATTCCTCTACATGGGAACCAAGAGAGTCAATGAGACTCAGTGAGTATTAAACATTTTCCTAACAATACATTACTAAATGTAAATCTTTTAAGTAGGGATGATTTGAGGAAGCCAACAAGACTCTACCAATGCACCTATTCTATGCAATAATCCAATGTTGGTGAGAGTGGGTGAAATACAAAAGGAAAAATTTGTATCTACAGGGGAGGAGCAACAAGTTACACCAAACGTGCCCCCACCAACTATAGAAGAAAAGAAGAAGGAATCACGGGATCTACAAAGAGATCAAAGTGTAAAATTTGAATAAAAACATGAGACTACAAATACACCATCTATAATGCCAAAAATTTTCATTCAGTTGAAAGAGGAAAAAGTACAACCAATAGGTACATCACTACCAAGCCTAAATAGTTCAAGTTTACTAGCCATAGTGATTTTTGACAAGGATGGAACACAAGAAAACAAGGGTAAGGAAGCAAGTCTTGTACATATTCCACCATTACAGGGTGAAGTTCAGAAAGAAGAAGAAAAGATTGAAGAGCCCAAGTTGACTACTGCACTAGAGGATCAAATTGCTATATAGATACTAGTAACTTTACCTATCTCGACAACTCCTCTTAGTAAACAAACTCTTCAGAGGTTGAGTACACATGACTCACCATTGCAAATATCAAGGTTGAGTTCTAACACACTCAAGAGTGATAAAGTTACATCATTTGAGAATGTAAGCTTAGACAAGGTGATTGAGCTACCCAAGTTTGAATTGAACACAATCACAATTGAAGAAATGAGCATTTTTCAAGATGCTCTACAAAGAAAGAAGAGGCAAGAAATCTTGAGGGAGCATAAGAAAAGGAAAGTTTTGCATGAAATTAAACATATATTTATTGATGCTTTTAGCCTCCTAGAAATGAATTAAGATAAGCCTATTATTGAGAAACTTTTCAACATAGTGGACAAGATAAAGGATGAAGACCTAGAATCTAATGTCAAATTATTAGAATGGTTTGAAATAAAATTTCATACACAGGTTCTGGAAATGATATCTAGTGTCATTACACTTAGATAGGTTGATCTAGCAACCAAAATGGAAAATGTCAAGAAGGTGTTAGAGAACATTTTGTCTCTATACACTAAGCTATGCAATGTTGATCGATTCACTAAGGAAAATCAATAGGCTATAGACCAGCTGAAAGGAGATTTGCTACTCATAGGTGAAATGCTGAAACTATCTCTTGGTAATAGTCAGATACATTTTCAAAGGCTACTGATGACTTAGAGTAGGCTTTCCAAGTTGCAAGAAAAAGATGCCAATATAAAATCTACTTTAATTAGTATCTATTCCATGTTGACACCTCACATGGAAGTATTACACAAGGAACTATCCTATGTCAAAACATTGATGAAGAAAGATTTTCATCTTTCTACTCATGAAGGCATAGTTGACTTGGCTACTAATTTGGAAATACAAATTCATTTATTAGATGCAGCATGTGATCACTATGATGCATCATTAAAGATTATCATGGAGCTACACAAGCCATTCCTAGAAAAAAACATTGTCAGTGTACAACCCAAATGACATAAGTGTAAAAAAAGGGGGATATAAAGTTTTGATTATGATTATGAAGTTTTGTGAAATTTTGAAGGAAAATTGTCAAGGAAAATATCTACTCAGTAGGAGTAATGAAAGAAGAAATAGTAATGAAGTATTTACTTAGGGTAATAAGGTATGGAAGATAGACAACAATTTCAAAAAAAATCAAATTTTGAAGTTTTGTATTGAAGCCAAGAATTGAAGATACATTATTTGACTTATGCATGAGATAAGGATGTATATACCATGACATAATGTTTTTGCTAATCATCTCAAAGGGGGAGATTGTTAATATCATATTGGTTTTGACAAAGTAGTGACAAAACAATTAGTCATTATTCAACAAAGAACAATGTAAGCGAAGTGCAAAGTGCATACCGAGTGATCAAACTGTACGAACATAATTGTTTAGATAGTGCATGTCGAGTAATATGATAGTTAGTGCCCAACACTAGTAGGTGCTAAGAAATTAGTGCATGTCAAGTCATTTAGGTTTTGAGCCAACAGAAGGAGCTGAGTAAGTAGTATGTGCTAAGTGATTTTGGTGTTGAGTAAACAATGAGTGTCAAGCTATTCAAAAGTCAAATTACAACATGCAGAGCATAGTGAAGGCTGAGCATCAGAGCCTTTGGATGTTAAGTGAACAATTTATATCATAGATGTTTGTAATGCCACAAAATTCTCTTCAAATAATTTTTGGGGTGACATAATAATAATTTCTATTATAAGTAATAAGGAGGAAGTCATATTACACATCCCTATGCAATGCATGCAATCAATTAGATTGAGGAAGTGTTGTCACAAAATTTTGCACCCTTGTCCAAAGTTTTTACCTAAGGAAAACCTTGTGAAATATGAAAACAACCTCCAAGCTATGGGACTTGAACTGTGAGGTTGAGTCTCTGGAGAAGGTCAGCTTCCTTTACTATTAGGGTGCACCTAACTACACTTGAAGAGAAAAAAGGAGAAGGAATGCATAAAAGAAAACTACCTAATCTAATCTAAGGGGGTGATGCACAAAAATAGAGTCTTTGACCTTATCTCTACCCATAAATGTGTAGTTAACCAATTATAACCTCAAGGAATATATATTCAGACCTTGATTGATTTCAGCAACCATATGTAGATCGGACAACAAAAGAATGCTCTAGGAAGAAACGTCACTTAACATCATTAAAATGCTAAAAGTAGATACAATCATGAAATGCAAAATATGAACAAGAACATAACTAGAGGCAAAGAAATCTTTCATAGTGCTTTAATGGCTAAAAGAGACTCAACAGAGAATTACAATGGCTTAAATGCATTAAAATTATAGTAGTATGCATAGAAGCAATACTAGAGAATCAGAAAAAGATCAACCCTTACAAAGATTACAAAATCTTTCTTTATAACTTAGGCATAACTGAGATATTTCTAAGGTTACTCCACAACCACTACAATTAAGTGCTCAAAAAATAATCAAGATGATCCAAAAAATATATTTGATTTGGGTACACTTGCAAACGCATGGAAATCATGGAAAATCTTGACTAGAGTAAACCCTGAAGTGATAGAAATGATGCCAATCAATACATAGTTGGGTAGATGGATAATCAGATAATGAGTGCATGCTTATTTGGCATTTACTAGGCATGAGTATGTTGAAAGAAATCTGTAGACAATTAGAAATCCGATCAGCCATTAAAGAGTCATTTTGTTTTTGCTACCAGCACACCAAGTTGGATATATAAGCAAATCGATTATATTCAAAACTCACCCTATACCTTTCTTGTAATTTTATTGGTTAGAGACCCTTTACCTTTCCAACTCAGAGAAGTGAAACATCTTATCAAATCAAACCAAGTTCTACAATCATTTGATCATCAACCTATCCTATGGTCAGATGCACCCTCAATAATCTCTATGATCTTATAATCGTTAACTTATTGTAACATCGAGCTCCCTTTAAATTTTATCTATGATCCTATGATTGTCATGATGTTATGACAATCCATTTATCTTCATGCCTTTGGAAGACCTCTACCGCTACACTTATGATCTTATAGCAACCATATATCGTAAGATCATAACCCTTCTTTATCACCTGTCGCGACCATCCACTTCTATGATGTTACGATAACTGCGTATTGTAACATTGGTGACCTTGATAATTGACTCCACAATCTTACACTAGATTGTAAGATCACAGCATGGAATACAATCATATAATCAATAGTCACCCTTTGCGATCTGGAGAATGGTGCCCACCAAATTGACCCTGTCAGAGGCTTCGACCAATGAATGACCATTATATGCCAACTCAGTCTAACTCATCACCTTGTCACATTGTGGCCCCCACAATAAAACCTAGCCCATAAATCCACGTCACAAAAGTCAGTTTCTAGCATTGTACAATATTATGACAAGAAATAGAATGTGAGAAAGTGATAGCCAATGAAAATCCATCCATATGCCAAGACACACCTTCCATCTTAGCCTGACATCTTTACTTCATATGCGACCCATATGAAATAGGACCCACACACCACATGGTAGTGAGGTGCTTGCCCACATCACATAAATATATAACACTTTCATAGTGCGAGAAAACACCCACTATGGATCTATGCAAGATCTGACAGACTGAAAAGTTGCAGGGCCAGGAAAAATAAACTTAGGAAAATAGGAAATACAATAAAGTTTTTTTTTTTATTTATCTCTTATTTCCATGCCATTTAAATATTTAAATATTGGGAGTGATCATTTAGCATTTGAATTCAAATATGGCAATTTTGGTAGGAAGGCAAATTTGGCCAAAAATTCTAGTGACTCAAGGGGGATGCAAGCCAGTTATGCATAGACCAGTAGCCTGCACATCCATTGGGCAATAGAGTCATAGAACTCATGAAGATCCACCTAGCAAAAAACCTAAAATCATAGAAAACATGCCTAAGAACGTCAAATTTGCCTCTTTGCAACCTCTGCAAAAACATGTGTGCTCATGCACTTCTTGGAAAATAGGAAACTATAGGGAGGAAACTAACCTAATTATATACATGAAATACTCATCCTTTATCAGAAGCAAGACTTAAGATATATTTTATTAATTTGAATAGGTAGAATTTCACCTTTAGGCCTACTTAATTGAAAAGCATTGGCCTATTTTCAACTGATAACCACATAGGGACCACTCCATAGTGCATCAAATTTTGAGTTCCTTCCTGGTTTTTCCCTATCTGTTTCTTACTCGAGCATAAGGTCACCCTCTCTAAAAATTCTGACCTTAGCCTTCTTATCAAAGTTCTTTTTCATCTATTGCTAATGTGCTTCTAGAGTTAGTATGGCTTGGTTTCTTTTCTCTTCCAAATCCATCAATTCTGCTATCCTTACTGTCATGGCATCACTTTCCATTAGCTCTAACTAGTGAGCCAATTCTAGGGATAGGAATTCTAATGAAATTGGAAGCCTTGCTTCCCTACCATATACCAACATAAAGGGTGAATTTCCAATTGCCCTCTTAGGTGTTATTATGTCAACCCATAGTGTTGTCTTCAACTTTTGATGCTCACACCTCTAGTTATCCTCTATAGTCCTTTTCACAATCCTAATCAGGTTTTTGGTAGATGATTCAGCCAATCCATTTCCCTAAAAATAGTAATTTGAGGATGTGCTCAAGTAGATATTATGATCAACTACCCATGCATAAATCTGAGCTCCTACAAAAAAATTTGCATTATTTGAAATAATGGTTGAAAGGGCACCAAACCTGGTAACAATTCTGCCAAGGAATTCAACAACTAGAGATTCTATGGCATCCTTCAATGTAATTGCCTTTTTCCACCTTGTGAAGTAATTTGTAGCAACTAGGATCCATTTGTGACTTGATCTAGAAGGAGGATTGATAGCAAATCCAATCCCCATTGAGTAAAATGCTGGTCCACTTGAATGAATGAAGAGGAAAAGCTGCAAGTCTTTGCTTACCAGAGAAGAAGGAACATTTTTCACACTTCCTCACATATGAAAATCATCAAATAGGGATGGGCAGTGGTAACCAGCCCTCATGATCTTCATTGTAGTTGTCCTTTCTGAAAAGTGGCCACTATCAGGATCATCATGAAGCTCTTTGATCATTCTTTTATCTTAGTCTATATCAATGCATCTCAATAGGGATCCATTGAAATCTCTTTTGAAAAGGATACCATCAACTAAAGCATAAGGAATTGACAACAACCTATATTGTCTCCTTTTAGTTCTATCCAATCTTTAAGGATATCCATTTCCTGACAAGAAGGTAATCATGTCATCTATCCATCTCTTTGGATTATCATTTCTTGCTTCTTGTTACTCTATCAATACCAAGACAACTCCCTCATCTAATTCCTGAGATGAGATCATCTATTTGCACATTCCTTTTCCCCTTACCAACTTGGTAATTTGAATGTCCACATCATACTCAATTACCTTAGTGATCCATCTAGCTCTCTTATCACTAATATCTTTGTTCAATAGAAATTCCTTCACACTAGCATGGGGTACTAACAAATGGATCTTGTTATGAGACAGAAGGTGTCTAAATTTCTTTAGAGCTCTTATGACTTCAAGGGCTTTCTTTTCTACATAACTATATTTGTCCTCATATTCCTTAAACCATTCACTAGAGAAGGAAATAGGTTGCTCTTCATTCTTATCATTTTCTTGAGTTAAGACAAAAAGAATGCTTGACTCACCTCATAAGGTATAAAGAATGAAATCCTTCTCAAAATTAGGATTGCTGAGAGTAGGGGTTGAGGCTATGGCTTCTTTGATCTCTTCAAAACTTAACTTCTCTTCCTTGGTCCATACAAATACCATATTCTTCTTAAGAATGGTTGTAAGAGGTTTCACCATAGTACTAAATTAGGGATAAACCTCCTAACAAAATTTATTCTACCAAAAAAACTTTGCAGACCCTTCTTATGACTAGGAAGGGTGAGAGAAAGTATTTCCTTTGCTCTTTCTGGATCAATGGCTAGACCATTCTTAGATACAATTTGTCCTAATAATTTTCCTTGATTGGCGGAAAAGACACACTTACTTCAGTTAAGGGATACACCAAACTCTCTATATCTTATGAACACTTTTCTGAGATGACCAAAATGATCTGTCATATCCTTTGAATACACTGTGATATCATAAAGGTAAACCAACACAAACCTTTCAATCATGTTTTTAAAGGCCATCTCCATGGCCTTTTGAAATGTGGCACCTATATTTGTTAGCCCAAAAGGTATTTTACTATAAGCATAGCTGCCCTATTTGTTGGTGAATACAATCTTATATCTATCAGACTCTTTGACCAGCACTTGATTGTAACCAAAGAATCTATCAAGAAATGAGAACCTCTTTGAACCACTGACCTTGAACAATATCTACTCCATGGAAGGAAGGGGATGGTGATCTTTAAGGGAAGCTTGGTTAAGATCTCTAAAGTCTACACATATTCTAATTTATTGATTCTTCTTCCCAATAGGGACAAGGTTTGCTACCCATGATGAGTGCTTGATAGAGAAAATTATATTAGCCTCAATTAACATAGATAACTCTTCTCATTAATGGTTCAATCTTAGGATTCATTGGCCTCTTCTTTTGTCTTACCAATTTGACATCTTCTACTAAATCTATGGTATGTTGAAATAGGCTTGGGTCAAAACCTTTTAGATCATCACATGTCCAAGAAAATACATCATTAAATTCTTGACATAAATGGATAAAACTTTCTTGCTCAATTTCAAAGCATACCTTTAGCATGTTTAAGGTTTTTCCATCGACAACCATAACTAGTGTATAATCATCTTTGTCAATAGCTAGGTTCATGCTTCTATTTCTTGCTTGGTCATCAGGGTTGAAGACACTCTCTAAGGTAATGAGACCCTTAGGAAACTTGTTAGAATTGATATTGATAATTTGATCTCCATACTGACCATGCAACCTTGACTAATTTCTCTTTGAGAACTCTGCTTCATTCTACAAGAAACTTACAATTTGTGCATCAGATTCAAATACTTTCCAATTAGTGTTTTTTTTAGGAATAGTATGCCTTACTACCACTTTAATTTGTTTCTTCTTTTTAGCTCAAGGTTCTTTGGGATATCATAAGATGCACCTACTGCTGCAACTCTGTTGGCATATCTATTCTCTTTTCTAGGGATGCTCTAAATATTAAATGCATTGAAAATTTCAAAAAAATCCCATACTCTATGTTTACAAGACTTGAGCAAACCATTCTTAGTGATATTCTAATTTCTCACCTGATTGACCACCAACTTGCTATATCCATATACACTTAATTCTTGAATTCCTATTTTTTGAGCAAGTAGGAGACCCTGAATCAAGGATTCATACTCAACCACATTATTGGCATAACTAAATTGGAGCCTAAAGGAGAAGTAATACCTTACTTGTGTAGGAGAAATCAACATCAAACCTACCCTTGATCCATTCTTATTCCTCGATCCATCAAATTACATACTCCATATACCACTCATATCTTCTTTGGTTTTCACAAGGTTAAGGACAAAAGCATCCTTTTCTGACACATAGTATATACCAAGACCAGTCTCAAGGGTTTTTGATGTGGGATCAAATTGATATGCATTAGCCCATTCATCTAAGAGAAAATTAGGTATCTTTGCTAGAGAAGTGGCATGCTCATTTACTATGTCATTTTCATCAATTTCTAGGATAGTGCAACTCATATTGATGAGATTAGGGGAGTAGGTCTCAATATGATGGAGGGTTAGAGGCTTTACTCTGATTGAAGCCTTGGTCCCATATCTTCTTCTAAAAATCATAAATGACCAATCAGAAGATATGTAACCACCTATTTGGGCAGGGAAGTCTCTTGACAGACAAATGGCAAAGTGTGGCTTGACCTCAACAACTAATATGTCTTGAGTTATAGTACAACTAGGGCATTCATGTAGGGTCATTTCAACATTTCTAAGGATCCCTATAGTCTTGACAGTACTACCATCCAATTGTAATGGGCTCATATTTCATTTCTAGATCATCAACACACCAAGGCATCACTGAACTACTAGCCCCTGAATCAATCATGCAATTATGGACTAGTTTATCCCCTATAATTAGAGAAACATAAAATGGAGGAGGTCTAACCTTTTTACTTGTTTCTAACTCCCTTGAAGGTTTTACTAGGATTGTGGCACTTTCCATTCTAGTTGGTTGATCACCTTCCAATCCTTGTTGCAACAATCTCTTTTGCATGGGTATAGTAGCAATAGCATCCCACATGGAAATATTCACATTTGTCTTCTTCACCTACTCTACCACACTAAATGAGGCATTAGGTACTTTGGTAGAAGCTTTGGGAGTTGTATGTATGGGAGATTGAGATGGAATATCTTGGGGACTATTCACATCTACTTTGTTATTGTTTTGTCATTATTGTTGAGGAGCATTGGGTTGATCATTTTCTACTTGTACATGAGGCATTGCATTTGATGTTGAAGCTTGATTAGGAGGAGGAGTAGTAGCATCTTCAATATCTCTTCATTTGCTCCTAGTGTTGTGAGCAATGAAGTCCTAGTTTACATGACAATATTCCTCCACCTGATGATTCATAGAGGAGAAATCACCCTGTCATTGCATATTTGAGGCATCTTTGGGTTGGTTTTCATTATATGATTATCCTGCTACAAGCTCCTGGGTGGTCAAAGCTAAATAGGATTCAACCTTTTGACACATGCAATAGGCATAGGAGTAGTTGCAGGAGGGACAAAAATCTTGATCTTGAGCCATATTGTTTTGAGGGACTATGGCCCTACTTTGATTTGCATTTGAGGAAGAAGCATGACTATTTTTCCTACTTTGATCAAAAGAATTGTTCCCATAATTATGACTTGGAGGCCTACCATTATTCATAGTTTGATATTGCAGTTGAGGAGCCTTATTACCTTGAGTTTGTTGTCTCTCTAAAGTCACCACTTTTTTGCTCACTTTCTCCATCACAAAGAAGCTATCTTCCAAATTTTTCTCTTGGCCTTGCAATTTTTTATCTAGGTTCATCATCATAAATTGCATCATCTCCTTGATATCCTCCATTCCATTTGAATATGTGGAAGTTTGACGGACTAGAAAAAGAGATTATATGTGGAAGTTGTGGGAATAGGGGCCATTGTTGGTTGGTGATTTGGGGCATCAGGGAAGAAAGGCATAGGAGGCCTTGGAGCTAACTTTCCTTCTTGTATCAATATGTTTTCTGCCCTTATCACTATTTAATAAGCATTCGGTAAGGTATCTCCTCCCATGGTTTGGATTTTGGTAGCAATGCCACTATTAAAAGCTTTGAGGTAATGCAAGAAGGCATTACTATGGGTAGGCTTCACTGAAGTAGGTATTTTGTCCCATGTATTCTAAAATTTGTAGTTGAAATTAGTCATACATTCATGGGGGGCTCTTTTTATGGTAGTCATCTATTCTAAAAGTGACAATTAGTAGCTTTTGTCTCAAAGTTTTTATATAGTCCTACTCCTAATCCATCCCAATCTATTATAGAACCATGTGATAGACCCTTGTACCATTGCATGGCTTTCCCTTTTAAAGATGAAGCTAGGAGTCTAACAACCACATCATCTTATGTAATACCATGGATACTATAGACATTTGCAACCTCTTGAATGTATTCTAAGGGAGAGACAGAACTTTCACCAGTAAATTCAGGCATACTCTTAAGTGCAACTACTAGTATGTCATGTCTCTGGGCTAATAAAAGATGACTTTCACCATTCAAGGTGGCAAAAGCATGAGCTCTAGCCATGTAATAAAGTAGTCTATTAATATGAGCTAATGGTTTTCTAGGTTGAGATCTAACAATAGGAGGAGTAGAAATTAATCTTAGAGGTGTATGCATTTCCCCTATACTCCTAATTGGTGATAGAGACAATCTAGTCTTCTTCTTCTAGGATTTGAAAATGAAAGCTCTTGGTATTGAGATTTACCTCTAGAAGATGCCCTTGTTTCAACTTTGGGCATGAATCATAACAACTTTGGTCTAGAACAAGATATGAAGGGTGTAGAGTCACCAAGTTCTTTGTAGAATGAGCCTCTTGATCATCTATAATATTGAGAGCAACACTATCTTCTCAATATCAACTTTAAATTCTTCTCTTTTGACACCAGTAGACTTGAAATCTTCTTGTTATAAGTCCCACCAGGCATGCCAAAAATTATTTTCACAAAATTTTGCACCATTGTCCAAATTTTTTACCTAAGGACAACATTGTGAAACATGGAAACAACCTCCAAGCTATGGGACGTGAACTGTGAGGTTGAGTCTCTAGAGAAGGTCAACTTCCTTTACTATTGGGGTGCACGTAACTACACTTGAAGAGAAAAAGAGAGAAGGAATGCATAAAATAAAACTACCTAATCAAATCTAAGGGATTGATACACCAAAATAGAGTGTTTGAGCTTATCTCTACCCATAAATGCACAGTTAACTAGTTATAACCTCAAGGAATACAGATTCATACCTTGCTTGATTGCAACAACCACATGTTGATCAGACAAAAAAAGAATACTATAGGAAGACACTTCACTTAATATCATTCAAATGCCAAAAGTAGATACAATCATGCAAATGCAGAATATGGACAAGAACATTAACTAGAGGCAAATAAATCTTGCATAGTGCTTTAATGGCTAAAAGAGACTCGATAGATAATTAAAATGGCTTAGAGGCATGAGAAATTATAGTAGTATACATAGAAGAAATACTAAAGAATTAGAAAAAGATCAACTCCAACAAAGATTACAAAATATGCCTTTATAGCTCAAGCATAACTGAGATATTTCTAAGGTTACTCCACAACCACTACCATTAAGTGCTCAGGGAACAATCAAGACAATCCAAACAATATATTTGATTTGGGTACACTTGCAGAGGCATGGAAATCATGGAAAACCTTGGCTGGAGTGAATTGTAAAGTGATAGAAACATTTCCAATCAATGCATAGTTGGGTAGATGGATAACCAGATGATGAGCACATGCTTCATTTGCATTTACTAGGCATGGGGATGTTGAAAGTGATCTGTAGATGATTAGAAATTTGATCTGCCATTAAAGAGTCATTTTTTCTTTGCTACCAGCATGCCAAGTTAAATATATTAGCAAGTCAATTATATTCAACCCTCACACTGTACCTTTCTTATAATTTTATTAGTTGGAAACCCTTTACCTTTCCAACTCAGACAAGTGAAACATCTTATAGATCAACCCAAGTTCTACAATCATTCAATCATCAACCTATCTTATGATTAGAAGCACCCTCAATAATCTCTACAATCTTACGATTGTTAACTTATCGTAACATCAAGCTCCCTTTAAATTTTATCTACAATCCTATGATTGTCATGATGCTATGATAATCCCTTTATCTTTGTTCCTTCAAAAGACCTCTACAACTACACTTACAATCTTATGACAACCATATATCATAATATTGTAACCCTTCTTGATCACCTGCTATGACCATCTACTTCTTTGATGTTACGATAATTGCATATCATAACATCGGCGGCCTTGATAATTGAATTCATATTCATATGTTTGATCATAGGATCATAGCATGGAACACAATAGTTTAATCATAGCCTTGACTTTCACCCTTTGCAATCTAGAGAATGGAGCCCACCAAACTAACCATGTCAAAGGGTTTAGCCAGTGAAATTCTCATCGTACACTAGTTCAATCTAACTCATCACCTTGTCACATTATGGCCCACACAATAAAACCTGGCCCAAAAATCCACATGGCAGAAAGTCTCTTTCTTGCATCATATAATATTCTAAAAAGAAATTGAATGTGTGAAGTGATAGCCAATGCAAATCCATCTGTATGCAAATTTACACCTGCCATCTCAACCTGACATCTTTACAGAGCACTTTCATAATCCAGGAAAGTGCCTACTGTGGATCTATGCAAGATTTGATGGTTCAAAAAGTTGTAGGGCTGGGAAAAATAAACTTAGGAAAGTAGGAAATATGATAAAGTTTGTTTCATTTATTTATCTCATATTTCCATGGAATTTAAATATTGGGAGTGACTATTTAGCATTTGAATTCAAATATGGCAATTTTTTTGGGAAGGAAAATTTGGCCAACAGGAAGCATTAGGTAGCAATAAGGATCAACCACAACCACTAATTCTGACCTAACCCATCTCCACCAATGTTTATTTAAGAAAGTAAAACCCTAAAGAGTTTAATGGATGCACAAGGAGACAAATGCTAAGAGTTCAGAGGGAATTCATGGTGGCTTAGACAGCTATAACACATATATAAATTATAGAATTAGTTTAAGGAGAACAGAGTGAAGCAGTGAAAGGGTAGAGGAGACATATTTCATTAGGAGGATAAAGTTTAAAGAATAAGGAGGAGATGTGACATTAAGCAATAAGGTGCTAATCGAAGGATCATGGTGTTGAATCATTCTAATAGGTGATATAGAGTAAATTTCTTAACAGAGTAGTCCTATTAGGCTATTCTAGGCTAGAGTAGTCCACATACAAGGTGAGATCTAATAGTCTTTGTAAGCCTTAAATAGGAAAGATCTTTCATGGGGTAGATCATAGTTTATGATCATAACATTGTAGCCATAATTGGTCACACTTTACAACTGTAGTAGGGAAGATTTGTGGGTGTCATCCCTACCCTAGTTTTACCTTCTCATTGGAGGGTTTTTGGGTAACAAAATTATTTGTGTTATGTGTCAAATTTTCTTTGTGCCATGGATGTGATGTATGGTTACTTATTTCAGTTTACATGTTAAGTAATGAGATGGATGTTAGGTGAATTACTTTTGAGGTTAAAGTTTCTAGTGTCGATCCTCCCCCCCCCCCCCCCCCCAACTTCTCAGAACTTACTTTCCCATTGTTAATTCCAAAAAATTCGTCTATATAGGTCTATCCATTTTCTACCATAAAACATATATGCTTATTATACCTCTCTATAACTGATTTGTGAATCCTCACTCTCTCACTAATCTTAGTCTAAAATTTCTTGATCATATTTGTTATGCTTTTGGTAATGAAATTTTATGTTGACTTTTTGTAACAATAACTAATTGATTCCATGGTGCACTTATCTAAATACCAATATTATATTGGCATGGTAGGGAATCTTTTCATGAAATGAAAGAATAGATATGTTATCAAATATCCAAATCTGATTTTTTCATACTTATTCCCCTTTGACCTCTCTAAATTTTGAAAGATTTGTTTCAAAATTTTAGTCAAGTTTGCTTCCACTCCCTCAACACACATTTTGTATACTACATTAATGAAGCCTTCATAGACTTCATCTTCCTTTGAGATGGGACTCATCTAAGAAGCTAAGATTTTTCTAATGAATATCACATCATCTTTCTTTATCAGACTCAACATCATGCCTCTTCCATCCACTTAGTCTTGGTGTTTTCTAACACTACTTTGTTCACATTTTTCTCACTAATAGGTATTTTTCCCTTATTTCTTAAGCTATCCACTTCATGAATTAGATTACTTGTTATCTCAATGAATTATTTTCCAATCCAAAACTTCTCATCATGAATTCTACTTAAAATGATTCTTTCCCAATCTTCATTGTCAAATTCATGGAAATATATCCACTACACAATATTTAATTGCCACAAGTGTCCAAATTCATCCATCAAGTTTATAACTTGTTTATAAACCTTGTCAAATTCACTTGAGATGCTTGAATATTCAAAAGTTTCAAATTTATAGTGTATATTAGATCTTACATTTTCCACATCTAACACTCCAAGAATTTGTGAAAATGCTCCAACAAGGTCATTTCCCAAATGTGCAATTGAACTCCTTTTTAACTTATATCTCAATTTTTCCATTATATAATGCAGTACAGATGGATCCATTTTACAAATTTCAATTGACTTCATAGTTTAACCTCAATGATGTAGATGAATACCTTAAAATCATAGAATTAGGGCTTTTGTGTAAATTCTTTGAATTCATTTTCCAAATGCTTCAATTCACATTCAATCTCCTCCATAAGTTTCTCTAGGCTACAAATACTCAAGTGGTGGTTAATTACTTTGATTTCTATCCTTTTATCTACCACAAATCTAATATGTATTAATTGTGCTAGTATGCAAAACTCAAAAAGTTTATTTTACATCAGTAGTCTAAATTTATTTGTCATGCTCACATATGACCTTAGATCCTTATGCACTCTTAATGGTATATTTTTCATTATTATGTCCATGCTTCTCTCAAGTATGCAAAATTATATGTTAACATTTTAGGATCTGATGGATTTTCAAGTGTATTATCCCCTATTTCTCTAATGTACTGATTACTTTAAGTTGATAAGGGTTTCTCAACTCCTACTACTAATTTCAAATTTTTCTTAGATGTGTCATTTTTCTTTTTTACCCATACTTGAGCACTTTTAGGTGTCTTTTATTTAACAAATGTTTCATTGAAGTTTTCAACTTACTCTTTCACATTTTATTTCTTCCTTTCTGTTGGAATTACAATAGGAAAGATTAATTTGGGGGGCACCAAGGGGGGGTGAGGGCGGGTTGAATCAGTGCTTAAAGCTTTAACCCATAAAAAAATTCACCACACATCCATCTCGCAATTCAATCACTAAATTGAAATACCATGTAAAGAAGATATATTTGAAGTATGTAAATAAGTAAGCAGTCACACATATATGACAAAGGATATGATTACCCATAAACCCTCCAATGAGAAGGTAAAACTAGGGTAGGGATGACACCCACAAATCTTCACTACTATAGTAATAAGGTGTATCCAATGAAGGTTACAATGTTTGATCATGAAACATGATCTACCTTGTGAAAGGTTTTCCCTGTTAAAGGCTTACAAAGACTATTAGGTCTTACCCTGCTAAAGGATTTCAACAACTGTTAGAAGTGTGTCTGACTAAAGGACTTTAACTCACAATTAAGTAAGCACCTTCTTAGAGGATTTCAATAGAGCCTATTAGGACTACTCTATTAAGAGATTTAATTGATTCACCTATTAGAATGTCTTAGAAATGATCCTAGGATTAGCACTATGTTTCTAGAGGATAGATCACCTCTATACTAATGTATTCTTGATCCTTCTTGATGAGATGTCTCTTTGTTGTTCACTATGTCCTTCCTCTATTATTTTTTAATTGATTCTACAATGCAATTCAGATCATAATATCTTGGTCACCATGAATGTCCTCTTTGCACATGTAAACTCTCCTTCATACTCATACTCTACACTCATAACATTTTAGGATTTTGTCTTCCTTAAGAAGACTTAGGTGACTTAGGGTTATGAATCAAACATTGTGATTCATCAATATTGCTACTTAAACCTTCCCTTTACCTAATTTGGTTCATGTATTACATAGGTATTCCTAGATAAGATTCATCCTTATCAATAAAATATCATAATTCAATCCTTAAGTTGGCCTAGAAATAGTTTACATAGTAGTTTGTGCTAATATAAACAAATATGTCAAAACTGTGTAACTCAGCATCCGAAATCCCTGTTGCTCGACACTAACTATGACTTCAATATTGTTAGTCAATATTTGAATGACTCGACGTGAACTACCTATTTGGCACATGAATATCTCAACACATACTATCTACAGAGCACTTGAATGACTCAGCACATGAGTGACTCGACACTCACTGTTTACTCACTATGCACTTACTTTTATATTGTGATGGACATATGTTACTTGTTCGACATGAACTAAGTAAATGATTTAAGTATATAGACACTGCTTGTCAAAACCAATTTCAGACTAACAATCCCCCCATTTGACATGAGTGTCAAAAACACTTGATCATACATTAATAATCTTATTCCTGTGAGCATAACGTAGATGTTTGTTTAGCTTGTATTCAAAATTTGAAAAAAAAATCAAAATTTTGCGATATGACTTATACCTCAAAATATCATAACTCACACTCAGTTGTTTGATCTATTCTATACTATACTCTATATCAAAATTTGTCTCTTGCTAAGTAGATTTGCATCAACTGATACTCTTTCTTTGTTTTCTGTTTAAACTGATTTTGGCTTTTTGTTGTTCTCTTTATTCTGCTTGCTTGCTTGCTCTCCCACTTGCTCTTAATCCCCCTTTTTGACACTAATGTCAATGGGTTATACACCTATGGTGTATTTTTTCAAAAATGATTTATGGACCTCAAGTACATAGGTTGTCATGAAATGCATCGAGAGGGGTCATAGGTTAACCTATGATGCCTCTCAATGCATTAGAACCAACCACATGTGTCCCTAGGGTCATAGGGCCCCTAGGGACATACATTGTCATGAAATGCATCGAGAGGGGTCATAGGTTAAACTATGACCCCTCTTGATGCATTATAACCAACCAAATGCATCCCTAGGGGTCTTAGGGCCCTTAGAGACATACATTGTCATGAAATGTGTTGATCGGGGTCATAGGTTAACCTATGACCCCTCTTGATGCATTGGAACCAACCAAATGCATCCCTAGGGGCCCTAGAACCCCTAGGGACATAGGTTGTCATGAAATGCGTCAAGAGGGGTCATAGATTAACCTATGATGCCTCTCAATGCATTAGAACCAACCAAATGTGTGACCCATAGGGTCCTAGGGCCCTTAGGGACATAGGTTGTCATAAAATGTGTCGATCGAGGTCATAGGTTAACCTATGACCCCTCTTCATGCATTGGAACCAACCAAATGCATCCCTAGAGGACCCCTAGGGACATAGGTTGTGATGAAATATGTTGAGAGGAGTCATAGGTTAACCTATGATGCCTCTCAACACATTAGAACCAACAACAAGCATCTGTAGGGGCCCTAGGACCCATAGGCACATAGGTTGTCATAAAATGTGTCGAGGGGTCATAGGTTAACCTATGATGCCTCTCGATGCATTAGAACCAATCACATGCATCCCTAAGGGTCCTAGGGCCCCTAGGGACATACATTGTCATGGAATGAATCAACGCATTGGAACCAACCAAATGCATCCCTAGGAGCCCTAGGACACCTAGGGACATAGTTTGTCGTGAAATGTGTTGAGAGAGGTCATAGGTTAACCTATGATGCCTCTCGATGCATTAGAACCAACAACATGCATCTGTAGGGGGCCTAGGACCCATAGGGACATGGGTTGTCATGAAATGCATCAAGAGGGGTCATAGGTTAACCTATGACACCTTTTGATGCATTAGAACCAACCACATGCATCCCTAGGGTCTTAGGGCCCCTAGGGACATATGTTGTTATGAAATACATCAAGAGGGGTCATAGGATAACCTATGACCCCTATCAATGCATTATAACCAACCACATGCATCCCTAGGGGTCCTAGGGCCCCTAGGGACATACATTGTCATGAAATGTGTCAATCGAGGTCATAGGTTAACCTATGACCCCTCTTGACACATTAGAACCAACCAAATGCATCCTTAGGGGCCCTAGTACCCCTAGAGACATAGGTTGTCATGAAATGCATTGAGAGGGGTCATAGGTTAACCTATGATGCCTCTCGATGCATTAGAAACAACAACATGCATCCATAGGGGCCTTAAGATCCATAGGGACATAGATTGTCATGAAATGCATCAAGAGGGGTTATAAGTTAACCTTTGATGCCTCTCAACATATAAAAACTAACCACATGTGTCCCTAGGGGTCTTAGGGCCCCTAGGGACACATGTTATCATGAAATGCATTGAGAGGGGTCATAGGTTAACCTCTCAATGCATTATATCCAACCAAATGCATCTCTAGGGATCTTAGGGCCCTTAGGGACATACATTGTCATGAAATGTGTCGATTGACCTATGACCCCTCTTGATGCATTGGAACCAACCAAATGTGTCCCTAGGGGCCCTACGACCCCTAGGGACATAGTGTTAGTTTGTGGTGACTGATCAGGAAAGTATTGTACATACTTCATAAATTATTTGGCTACTAAAGTAATGGCTAATATTTGCCAACTTATGGCCGACATGTAGTAACCCTAAAGCAGTTTAATACTAGTATAAAAGGGCTTAGGTTTATGGTTGTTTTCTAGTTGTGATGCAAAATTGGTTCTTGCGATGGTATTGAGTTATAAGGGATTGCAAATTGTAATCAGGTTATAATCACTAGATTGGAATAATATCGGACTTGTTGTTTGGTGGACATAGCCCAAGGATTGAGTGAACCACGTTAAATCTTGGTGTCCTATGTTCTTTTTTGTGTGATCTATTATTTTCTGTTATTGGTTATATTTGCATGTAATTGTTATTTATGTCTGTGGTTTAATCATAACAAGTGTTATTAGAGTGAGGTTGTTTTTTCAATTATCCTTTGTAGGAAAGTCTCACGATTGAGTGGGAGTCTCACGGTCAAGTGGGAGTGATGGAAGACGAGGGTAAGCTGAGGGTTAATAGGTTTAATGGGTAGAACATCTAGTTATGGAATATGCAAATGGAAGACTATCTTTATCAAAAGGATTTATGGAAGCCATTAGAAGGAAAAGCTCAAAATCAGGGATCTATGTCGAATGACAAATGAGATATTTTAGACAAAAAGGCACTTGGAAGCATTCAGTTCTGCCTGGCACCATTAGTGGCATTTAATATTACAAAAGTGAAGATGACAGAAAAATTGATGCACACCCTAGTGAAACTATATGAAAAGTCCTTCACTTCAAATAAGGTATTTCTCATGAAGTGTTTATTTAATATAAAAATGGTAGAAGGGGATCTGTTGTAGATCATTTAAATGAGTTTAATACTATTACTAGCCAGTTATCTTCTGTGGGTATCAATTTTGATGAAGAAATTGTTGGAAATGATTGAAAAGATCATTAGGAAAATTGTTGGAATATTCATATGGAACTGGTAAAGAATGTTCTCAATCATTGTTTTGTCATTGATGTCAAACTTGCTACTTGCAGAAATGACAATTGCTTTAGTGATCCAAATACTATCAAGTGGTTGATTGACAAGGAGGAGGCAATCAATAAGCTATAACTAGAACACCTAGAGAAAGGTTGAAGTTATGATGTTGTAATGAAGTACAAGGATCAGCTAAGTCACTGATGAAATAGTATATTGATGACATACTCTAAGACATAGAGAATGGGCACATTGAAACATATCAAAGATGTAAGGTTTTAGCTAAGACATCTGTAAAGCCTAACTAAAGTTCATTAGAGAGAGGGAGTTGAGCAAGCTAGTAGGTGCCGAATAGATTCCTAGTTGAAGCCGAGCAAGTGAACTTCAAGTGCCAAGTAAACTTCATATGCCAAGTGAACTTCAAGTGTCGAGTAAACTTCAAGTGCCAAGTGAACTTCAGATGCCGAGTGAACTTCAGAATGTCGAGTAAAATCAAGTGCCGAGTAGATACAAGTGCTGAGCAGAAACAGACGTCGAGCATCAGAAAACCAATAGTGCCAAGTAACACAGAGATGTCGAGCATCAGTAAATCAATAATGTCGAGTTGCTGCATTATTATGAAAATCGAAGATTCGCCAGATCTAAGCTGACAAGGTTGTTATCTAGAAATCTGTGAATTAAATGGAAGATGAGAATGATGAGCTGGTGGCACAGAACACCATGTAGAACGTTTTTGAAAATTACAACTGAAGTCTAGACGAAGTTTCTAGATAAGAGAAAGATATAGGGTAGATACATTGTATCCTACCTAATCCATTTGAAACCCTAAAATTGGAGAGGGAAAATTGAGCGAAAAAGACAAATTAGATTTCTATTTAAGAAGTTATAAGGTCATGAAGCAAAGAGAGGAGAAGGTAGTCGAGCATAAAAGAATGAAGTGCTGAAGAAGGTGCTAAGGAGAAGAAAGCATAGAAATTCTATTTGAATAAATGACCATAAGGATGATTGCATTGGCATGATGAGTAAGAAGACTCAAGGAGATGAGGCTTGAGAGGAAGACAAGCTGTCAGAGCTAAAGTGATTAAAGCCAAGCAAAAGGATAGAACTGAAGACTGATCTGAAATCTGCAAAGTATGTTGTAAGTTGTATTAGATCAACAATTCATTATTGTTAATCTCTAGCAATTGTAACAGCTAGTTTAAATCCTATGGACTTAGGTTGGTTTAATAGCCATGAGGTAAATCCTTTAACAAGGTGACATTCCAAGTGAATGTTCTAAAGTCCTTTGATCAGGCCCATTCCTAATAGTTTGGTGAAATCCTCTAACAAGGTCACATTTAATAGTGTTTTGGAAGCCTTTAACAGGGCAGGCTTTTAACAGGGCATCACTTTAGAAGAGTGAGAATCAAGTAGCATGTTACTGGTGGTTTTTCCCAAATTGGGTTTCCATGTAAATCATTGTGTCATGTGTTAATCTTGCATGTTTTATTGCTACATGTTGATTTGATGTAACTTGCTAAGATGGTTGATTTAAGTTTGGATGGATGAAAAGTGTATGGATTCATTATAAGTTGTGAAAAAGTATTATTAGGGCATATGGACCCTGAATAACTGATTCACACCCCCCCCCCCCTCTCTCAGTTATTCTAAAGAATTCTAACAGAAATTAGGGCTCTTTTAAATTTGTGTTCTTTGCCTGAAAGCTAGAATGGCTTGGTAATGGTTGTATGTAATTCCATTCCTGGAGTTAGTACTCTAAAATGTGAAGATTTGATTGGTGTTGTTTTGAGTGAGGAAACTCATAGGAAAACCTCAGGTGGATCTACATTAGGAAGTATTTTGAATGCACAAAGTAGGGGCAGAACGAATAAAAGAGGAAGTAACTCTAGAAACTATGAGAAATCAAGAGGAAAGTCAAAGGGGAAGAGGTCTCAATCGAGAGGACCCAATGACTATTGGTACTGTGGAAAATCGGGTCATAAAAAGAAAGATTCCTAGAATTGAAAGAAAAATGAAGGAGATAAACTAGATGGAGACAAGGAGACAAATGTGGTAAGGAACAAATTCGAAGAAGATGTTTTGCTTCTATCTTTAGAAAGTCTTGATGATTCATGGGTTTTAGATTTCGATGCTTCATTTCATGCTACACCTCATAGAGGTTATTTTATCGATTATGTCCAAGGGAATTTTGGACTTGTTTATTTGGGGGATCATGAACCCTATCAAATTGTTGGAAAGAGAAAAATTAAGATTAAGTTGCAGAATGGGAATCATTGGCTACTACATGAGGTAAGACATGTTCCAAGGCTGAGTAGGAATTTAATTTTAGCAAGGCAGCTCGGTGATGAGGGTTGTGTAATTACTTTTAATGATAGAAATTGGAAGGTTTCAAAAGGTTCCCTTGTAGTAGAAAAAGGTGTGAAAATAGGCACCTTATATCTTTGTATAGGTCATATTGCTCCTTCTACTTTAATTATTTCAGAGAAAAATGAATGGTCAGAAACAATTATTGTAATTGAGCAGGGAGAACAAATAGCTGCTGTAAATTCTGATATAACATTGTGGCACAACAGACTTGGGCACATGAGAGAGAAAGGTATGAAAGTACTTCATTCAAAGAAAATTTTACTAGGTCTAAAATGTGTTAATATGGATTTCTGTGAAAGTTGCATGTATGGGAAACAAAAGAGAATGAGTTTTGTGAAGACTGGGAAGGGAAAAAAAAAGGAGAAATTAGAGCTTGTGCATACCAATGTATGGGGACCAACTCAGGCATCTTCCCTTGGTGGCTCTCATAATTATGTTACATTTATTGATGATGAAACTAGAAAAGTATGATTTTATTTCCTTAGATAGAAATCTGATGTATTTCAAACTTCTAAGAAATGGAAATGCTTGGTTGAAAATGAGACTGGTAAGAAATTAAAATATCTCAGATCTGATAATGGTGGTGAGGTTTATAGTCATGAATTTGAAGATTATTGTTCCAATAATGGTATTCGTAGATAGAAAACTGTTCTAAAGACTCCATAGAAAAATGGAGTGGTTGAACATATGAACAAGACTATAATGGAGCACACAAAGAGCATCAGGTTCATTTTGGGTTTCCCTTACACATGTGGGCGAAGGTTTTCAATACTATTGTATGGTCCATCTACTCCTTTGGTTTATGGTATTCCAGAGGAAGCATGGATTGGTAAGAAGGTGAGTTATTCTTTTCTCAAAACTTTTGGTTGTGAAGCATTTGCTCACATAGATTCTAAAAATAGAACCAAGCTAGAAGCTAAGCCAAAGAAATATGTATTTGTTGGATATGGCATTAATAAATTTGGTTATAGGCTTTGGGATTTTGAAAATAAAAAAATTGTAAGAAGCAGGGATGCCATATTCAATGAGAAAGTGTTGTACAAAGATCTGTTGTAACAACATGAGAAGAAAGAAGATGATTATGTAGTGTTGGATGATACTCCAGAAGCTAATTTTCAACCATTCCTCATGATGTGCAACAACTGCAAGAATAAATATCGCACACACCGGTGAATGTTAGACAGTCAACAAGGCAAATTAGACCTCTAGAAAAATTCTCTTCCTCTTTGTATTATATTTTACTTACTGATGCTGGTGAACCAAAAAGTTATGATGAAGTTGTGCAGGTGGATACTAATATTCAGTGGGAGTCTGCAATGAAAGAAAAAATGAACTCTTTGCTAAAAAATAAAAATTGGGATTTATGCAAGTTGCTTGAAGGTAAAAGATCTTTATAGAATAAGTGGGTTTACAGGTTGAAAGAAGAGGAAGCAAGTAAGAAAAGATTTAAAACTAGGTTAGTTTTAAAAGGATTTGCATAGAAAATTGGCATTGATGTTGATGAGATATTTTCTCCTGTTGTTAAGATGACTTCTATTTGTACCATTTTAAGTCTTGTGGCTACTAAAGATTTTCATTTAGAGAAGCTCGATGTTAAAATAGCCTTCCTTCATGGTGATTTGGATGAACTGATATATATGGCTCAGCCACAGGGATTTGTAGTCAAAGGTAAGGAGAACTTAGTGTGCAAATTGAAGAAAAATTTATATGGCTTGAAGCAAGCACCTCAGCAATGGTATCTGAAATTTGACAATTTTATGCATGAGCATGGTTATAGTGGGTGTCATTCAGATCATTGTGTCTACTTTAAGAGGTTAGATGATGAGAGCTACATTATTTTATGTTTATATGTTGATGATATGCTTGTAGCTAAGTTTAACATGGATCACATCAAGGGGCTGAAATGCCAATTAGCACATGCATTTGCTATGAAGGATTTGGGGGTAGCAAAACAAATCCTTGGTATGAAGATTTGTAGAGATAGGAAGAACAGAAAATTGATGCTATCTCAGGCTGATTATGTTGAGAAGGTGTTGCAACATTTCTCTATGCTAAAATGCTAAAGCTATTAGCACACCTTTACCTGGTTATTTGAAGTTGACTAAAGAGATGTGTCCTAAGACAAAAGAAGAGGAGGATAAGATTTACAAGGTACCCTATGCTTCAACTGTAGGAAGCTTGATGTATGAAATGGTATGTACCAAGCTAGATATTGCATATGTAGTGGAAGTTGTTAGCATATATATGAGTCATCCAGGAATTGAGCATTGGAATATAGTCAAATGGCTTCTCAGATATTTGAGAGGAACATCCAATAAGTACTTACACTTTGGGGGATCTATTACTAATTTACAAGGCTATGTTGACTCAGATTTGGCAAGGGATATTGATACCAAGCAGAGTACTACAAGTTATGTCTTTACTATTGGTGGGGCAACCGTGAGCTGGGTTTCTAAGTTACGAAAGATTAATGCTTTATCCACTATAGGGAAGAGTATGTAGCTACTACAGAGGTAGTCAAGAGATGATATGGCTTTAGTTCTTCTTGGAAGAATTGGGACATCCTCAAAAAGATAATTATTTGTTCATAGATAGTCAAAGTGTCATTCATCTTGCAAAGAATTCAACTCTGCATTCAAAGACCAAACACATACAGCTGCAGTACTATTTCATTCGGTTAGTTTTGGAGGATGGATAGTTAAAGCTAGAGAAGATACATACAAATGATAATCCAGCAAATATGTTGATAAAGGTAGTAACAAGGGAAAAGCAAAACTCCTCTTTAGCTTTGGTTGGTCTTCTAGACTGAACATGAATAATAGAAAAACAGAGTCCAAGGTGGTTTGATCCAGTGGGAACCTAATGGAGTAGCAACTTCGCTACAAGATCAGTCTCCAAGTGAGAGATTGTTTTTTAGTGCGGAGCCTAATCAATCTTCAAGTGGGAGATTGTTAGTTTGTGGGAACTGATCAGGAAAGTACTGTACATACTTCATAAATTCTTTGGGGTTCAAGGCATTGGCCCAAATTTTTTTTTGGGTACTATTGGTAGATTTTCCATTCATAGATTCACCACTAAAGTAATGGCTAATATTTTCCAATTTATGGCTGACATGTAGTAACCCTAAAGCGATTTAATACTTGTATAAAAGGGCTTAGGGTTAGGGTTGTTTTATAGTTGTGATACAAAATTGGTTCTTGCGATGGTATTGAGTTGTAAGGGATTACAAATTGTAATCAAGTTATAATCACTGGATTGTAATAATATCGGACTTGCTATTTGGTGGACATAGCCCAAAGATTGGGTGAACCATGTTAAATCTTGGTGTCTTGTGTTTTTTTCTGTGTGATCTATTAATTTTTGTTATTGGTTATATTTGCATGTAATTGTTATTTCTATCTACGGTTTAATCCTAACACATAACTTGTCATGAAATGCTTCAAGAGGGGTCATAGGTTAACATATGACACCTCTCAATGTATTAGAACCAACCACATGTGTCCCTAAGGGTTCTAGGACCCCTAAGGACATATGTTGTCATGAAATGCATTGAGAGGGGTCATAGGTTAACCTATGACCCCTCTCGATGCATTGAAACCAACCAAATGCGTCCCTAGGGACTCTAGGACCCCTAAGGACATAGGTTGTCATGAAATACATTGATCGAGGTCATAGGTTAACCTATGCACTGTCTTCACCCATTGGAACCAACCAAATGTGTCCTTAGGGGCCCTAGGACCCCTAGGGACATAGGTTGTCATGAAATGCGTTGAGAGGGGTCATAAGTTAACCCATGAAATGCGTCGAGAGCGGTCATAGGTTAACCTATGATGCCTCACGCATCCCTAGGGGTCCTAGGGCCCCTAGAGACACGAATTGTCATGATATACATCGAGAGGGGTCATAGGTTAACCTATGACCCCTCTCGATGCATTAGAACCAACCAAATGCATCCCTAGGGGCCCTAGGACCCCTAGAGACATAGTTTGTCATTGAAATGCATTGATAAAATTCATAGGTTAACCTATGACCCCTCTTGATGCATTGGAACCAACCAAATGCATCCCTAGGGGCCCTAGGACCCCTAGCGACATAGGTTGTCATGAAATGCATCGAGAGGGGTCATAGGTTAACCTATGATGCCTCTCGATGCATTAGAACCAACCACATGTGTCCCTAGGGGTCCTAGGACCCATAGGGACATAAGTTGTCATGAAATATATTGAGCAGGGTCATAGGTTAACCTATGACCCCTCTTGATGCATTTGAACCAACCAAATGCATCTCCAGGGGCCCTAGTACCCCTAGGGACATAGGTTTTCATGATATCTATCGAGAGGGTTCATAAGTTAACCTATGATACCTCTTGATGCATTAGAACTAACAACATGTGTCTTTAGGGGCCCTAGAACCCATAGGGACATAGGTTATCATTAAATGCGTCAAGAGGGGTAATAGGTTAACCTATGACGCATCTCGATGCATTAGAACCAACCACATGTGTCACTATGGGTCCTAAGGCCCCTAGGGACATATGTTGTCATGAAATGCATCAAGAGGGGTCATAGGTTAACCTATGACCCCTCTCTATGCATTATAACCAATCAAATATGTCCCTAGGGGACCTAGGGCCCTTATGGACATACATTGTCATGAAGTGCATTAATTGGGGTTATAGGTTAACTTATGACCCCTCTTGACGCATTGGAACCAACCAAATGCATCCCTACAGGCCCTAGGACCCCTAGGGACATAGGTTATCATGAAATGCATTGATAGGGGTCATAGGTTAACCTATGATGCCTCTCAACACATTAGAACCAACCACATGCGTCCTTAGGGGTCCTAGGGTCCCTAGGGACATACATTGTCATGAAATGCTCGATAGCCTATGACCGCTCTCAATGCATTGGAACCAATCAAATGTGTCCCTAGGGGCCCTAGGACCCCTAGGGACATAGGTTATTATGAAATGCGTCGATTGGGGTCATAGGTTAACATATGACCCCTCTTGATGCATTGAAACCAACAAAATGTGTCCCTAGGGGCCCTAGGACCATTAGGGACATAGGTTGTCATGAAATGCATTGAGAGGGGTCATAGGTTAACCTATAATGCCTCTCAACACATTAAAACCAACCACATGCGTCTCTAGGGGCCCTAGGACCCACAGGGACATAAGTTGTCATAAAATGCATCGAGAGTGGTCATAAGTTAGCCTATGACACCTCTGAATGCATTAGAACCAACCACATGAGTCCTTAGGGGTCTTAGGTCCCCTAGGGACATAGGTTGTCATGAAATGCATTGACAGGGGTCATAGGTTAACCTATGATGCCTCTCGATGCATTAGAACCAACCACATGCATCTCTAGGAGTCCTAGGGCCCCTAGAGACATACGTTGTCATAAAATGCATTGAGAGGGGTCATAGGTTAACCTATGACCGCTCTTGATGCATTGAAACCAACCAAATGTGTCCCTAAGACACCTAGGGACATAGGTTGTCATGAAATGCATCAAGAGGGGTCATAGGTTAACCTATGATGCCTCTCGACGCATTATAACCAACTCAATGCGTCCCTAGGGGTCCTACAGCCCCTAGGGACATACATTGTCATGAAATGCATTGATCCTCTCTATGCATTTTAGAACCAACCAAATGGATCATAGGTCATAATAATAATAATAATAACAATAATATTATATGTTATAATAATAATAATAATATATTAATAACATATATAATATATTATGTTATTATATTTAATATAAATATAGTTAAAATAATAATAATATAATAATCATATATATATATATATAATAATAATAACAATATATATTACCTTATTATATTTAATAATAATAGCAAAAATAATAATAATATAATATAATAATTTCGTATATGTATTAATATATATTATATATTTATAGATTATAATAATAATAACATATATTATTATATTTAATAATAATATAATATAATATACTCATAACTCATTATAGATAACTCATTATACATTATAATCTTAATCTTAATTCTTATTTCTCTTGAAAATTTTGGCCTCAATATCGGATATCCAATTTATTATCAAGTATTCGATCTTAGATTGGATAGCCAATTTTACTGGCATGTTTTTCCCAAAATATTCCATGTTACTATAGACCCGAAAACATCACTTTTTGTGGGTCATTTTCACAAGTTTTGGGAAAAGTCACGTTTTGGGCCCAAATAATCGAAAAAGGTTTGATAATATATCATTAGGTATCTGATATTGTCATTTGAATGGGGAGCA
The DNA here is from genome assembly GCA_028749045.1 of Cupressus sempervirens. NCBI lineage: Eukaryota > Viridiplantae > Streptophyta > Pinopsida > Cupressales > Cupressaceae > Cupressus > Cupressus sempervirens. The sequence goes on along the minus strand of CM053790.1, from coordinate 827,272,954 downwards.
ACAATCGTCGAAACGCCAAACACAAAAAGAAGGTATCCAATGAAGACATTGTGGCATATAGGGAAAGGGACAAAGTAAATCATGGAAGGAAAAGACAAGGTATGTTATATGTGAGTCAAGTTGATGATGAATTAGTCGAAGGTGAAATCATAGAGTCAAATAATGAATATGTGCACCTGGAGAATGAAAATGTACCAATTGAAAACGATACTGCCGAGATTGAAAATTTTGAGAATGAAAATTTGGAGGATGAAATGCTACCAGGTCATAATGTAAATTGCATGATTGATCATGCTGAACATGACAATGCATAGGAACCTTACATATCTCCTAATTATAATCAAAATGAAGGTTCTAGAACACCAAAATGGATAACTGAAATTGATGAAACAATTATTACCAATTTGAAAGGGAACAAATTAGAAAGAACCATTCCATTATGGGCTTCAAGACTATATAAGATGTTTTTCGGCAACAAGACAATGGTGGAGCAATGTTAGCTTTTTATGCACTTATTAAAAATGCAAAAGATGAGACCTGTGCTTTCCAAATTGAAGATTCATGTCAATAAAAAATTAGAAAGAAATGTCATTATTGTGAAGAATCTTTTCAGTGCTCTCAATAACATTGGGAAAATAGCAAGGAGAAGGATAAGAGAGCTTCTCGAAGGGTTATTACAACCTCTTTGGTAAGTCATCATTTGAGAAAGAGGAGATATATGACACAAACTTGTATTGACTTGAACCTAAATCATACTATTTTGAGAAGAGCACTTAGTAGACGAGAGAGAATTGATGATCCTCTTCAATATGAAACATGGGCTTTTGGTGGGAGGCTTCCACATTTTGATAAGAAGCTATCCGATGATGTGAAGGAAGAAATTACACAATTTTGGCACTCTAGCTCACAAGTATCACCCAATGCTAAAGACATGTTAAAGTTGAGAATTGGCATCAGAGACCACACACTACATCCTAAACACTATTTGGAGGTAAGTCAAACTATGTTGTTCAAACAATTTAGAGAGAGTCATCCAAGTTTTTATATATCACAAAGGTCTTTTGAATCTTTGAAGCCATTTTATTGTGTGCCACTTAAAATTTGAAATACATGTTGTTGAAAATAGCATGTCGAATTTTCTATGCACCATGAACTATTACGCTCCATCCGTTCTACTTTGCATAGTAAAGAAATGTTGAAGAATTGTGGTGCTAGTGAGCTTCCAAAATCTTCAAGAGACTTGCTAGATCAATTTTTATGTCATAGAGTTGATGGTTGTTTCTTTTATAAAAATGCTTGCTTAAATGAGAAGTGTTCAGAATGTGGTGGCTTATTCAAGTTTGACACATGTTTCCATGAGGGCTTTAGATGTGAATTGGTTGCAAAAGAAATTAGTGTGGCTAGTTCTATTTTAGATTTCAAGGAAAGTCTTTTCTACAAGTATGCAAGATATAGCCATAGGTCTCAGTGGTTGGATCAACAATTTAGAATGTGTACCAAGACTTTTTCTATTGGCACTCTTATATCAGTTATTGATTTTGTTGAGAACTACACATTGCAACCTCAAAATGAGACACAATATCAGTATTACAACTCCATTCAGATTGCTATTTATGTCCACATAACATATAGACATGCCCTTGATAGTGCGAAAGATAATCAGAAGATTATTAGACAATATCATTTTTATATGAGTGATGATAGATCTCACTCTCATGAGTTTGTGCAACATTGTTTTGAGAATTATTTTGATAATTTCTTAGAGGAGCATGCAATTGCTATGGATAGACATATCATTTGGTCAGATAATTGTACAGGTCAATTCAAGAATGTTCGCATGTTTTATTGGTTGTGTAGGATGCACGTAGAGAGGGGGGTGCCTCATATTTGGATTTTTTTTTGAATCGGGCCATGGGAAAGGGGAACATGATGGAGTAGGGGCATGTGTGAAGAGAAATCTAGTTAAGGAGCTATTGAAGATTTCAGAAATAGAGCTTCTCGATGCTCGTAGCATTATTGATTGGTGTAGTTTAGCATTATCATAGGGGGGGACTCTTGATTCAATGGTACATAGGTTTTTTTGGTTGGTTGAGGAAGGGTCCATAGGTGATAGATCAGATTGTGCTACAGTGAGAGACTCATCAAAAATGCATTCATTATGGAGCTCTGATTCTAGTACATGGACCATTTGGACATGACAACTAGCTTGCTTTTTTTCTAGTTGTTTTCAGTGTGATTGGGATCACTGTGAGTCGAGTGAGTGGGTGGACACATGGGCTCCACATTATCTTACTCCATTGTCTATCATACCCACTATCAAAAATTATGACATGGAAAGTTCACTTGAGCATAACAATCTATCAAATCTTCTTCATCCAGGACATGTCTTTGCACTAGTTGCACCACAGGGGAATGATAAGAAAACTGATTATTGGTTAGCACGTTGTGTAAGAGGTAAAAAAAATCTTGCACAACCGATCACAGATGATGATGGATTCACATATCTTATTGGTTTAGTGGTTGTCACTCGAACATGGCTGCGGACATACATGCTTAGAAGGAATGGAATTCCTACATTCGAAGACTATCAAAAGCACAAAATAATTATCATATATTCGCATCTTATTATAGCAACAAATGTAAATTTGTTGAAGCATTAAGGAAGACCAAAAGTAAAAGAACTTTTTACTATTACTAATGTTGATCATGAAGCCCTGTTGGAGACCCTAAAATAAGGAGAGGACCCTACTGGAACACTCGACTAAGTATATTTACTTCTTATTTTATTTTCCTCATAATGATTTAGTGAACTGATGATTATCTTGTTTAATGCAATAAGTTACTAATATTTTTTATGATATTGGAAGGTAGGTACATCATGAAGAGTGGGAGGGAGGTGGGGTGTTGGGGAGAATTCCTAAGATTTATGATGTATTATGATGTAAAATGTGAAATTTTTTTATGTAGTTTTTTGTAATAATGAAAACGACAGGTTAAATTAATTGCATATCCTAATTTGTATTTTGGTAGGTTCTTTGTAAGGAATTATAAGAGGATGATATAAAATGAAATAAATAGTAGATGTAGATCCTTAGAGAAAGATGTTGAACAAGTTTTTGAAAATCATATTTGCATGTGATACAAGGCTATAAGGACAATTTTAAGAGCATTTATAGCTATATGAGTATTCAAGCAAGAAGATAATTGTTAGAAAGGTTAATCTTCCCTTGGATGTATTTAATTGGGATATTCCAAAGATCCCTAAATGTAGTTTGTCCTATTGTACACATGTGGAGGACATGTCATTGTTCGTCCTTTATTCCACATGTGAGGAAAACTCATTTTTATAATTCCTTTATTAAGGAATTTAGTTTATCCTCCTTAAGAGGATTGTGACACTTTGCACACACCTATTATGAATGTGGCATTCATAGAAATGGGAGTTACACATGCAACTCCTTTCTCATCTCTTTATAAGAGATGCTCCTCCTTCTTTCTTCTTTACTCTTATCACTTTGATGTTATTGTATTGAGCTATTTTGCTCCAACACTCTCTCTCTCTCTTCTCTAGGCATTTGCCTTCATTCATAATACTCACAAGGGATTTTCTTTGCTTTTCCCTTATAAATCCTTGTCTCCATTGTTGAACCATCTTGGTGTATGCTCTTGAATTTTTCTTATCTCATGGTAACATTGTTTCACACTTAACTTACTTGGATTGTTTCTTGTTCCTTGCTCTATCTTATCGTTTCTTACATGGTATCAGAGCTTGGCTACTAATCCTTGTTTTAAGTTTTGTGTTGAAGGTTGCCATTCATTGGAGCACACCTTATTTGGAGACGTCATTGAGAGAAGAAGTTTGTGTTGTGATTTTCTGCTCATTCTAACATCCTTTGTGTGCAAATTTTATTGCATCATTTTTTTTGTTCACTAACCCTCTTTGGAAGGCTTGCCGCCAAAGGGTTTTCCTATAAATTTTTTTTTAAAAAATCTTGTTTTGGAAGGCGTGCCGCCAAAACAAGAAATATTACTTCATATCACTCATTTATTATTATTGAAGGATATCATTATTTAAAGTGTGCTTTTTAAAATATTTAAGGTCATTCAATAGATTTGTTTTTAAAAAATTGAAATTTAAATCATTCCTTATATTTCTATTTTAAATTTTATATCTCATTTGAGATATTTTAAACCTTTCATATTCATATTTAAAAAAATAAATAAATATCTATTTTGAGTTATAAATTTTTAAAAAAATCTAATACATTTTTATATATATTTTAATCTATATCTATTTGCCAAACCTTTTTTTAAAAAAATTTATGAGTTTTTAATTAGAACTCTCTAATCCATAAACTTTCTATTTTTTTTACCTTTTGAGTTCTTAAAGATCGCTCAGATCTTTTCTTGTTTCTTTTAGAAACCTTCTTTTTTTTCCTGTCATTCACAGGTTGTCTTTTAAAAACCTCGATTTGTGGCTAGTTCAGAGGTTTGAGAATTCTTATTGCGAGTTTTTCATTTGAGCACCTAACCTATCTTCCTTGGTCTCTTCGTTATTCAGGCTCGCATGCAAATAAGAACGCTCTTTTCAATATCTTCTTGAGGCGACTTCATTGCTTTCATTGCCCGAACTGCATCACCCTGCTTCTCCACCATTTTATGCTTCTACCTCGCTGTGTTTCTCACCCTTTCCGCATCCATAGCTCTTCAATCCCAAAGACGCTCAGTCTTATCACCGGAGGCAGTAGAAGCCAGGTTGATTTCCGTCTGTGAATTACCTCCGAGCAGATCTCTGGTTCTTCTCATATCTGGTGAAACCTTCTTAAGCAAAATAGAAGCTCCTGCCTGCGAACCATAAAGCCCGTGTACCTCGGCATTAACACTGCCCTCTCCAACGTCATATCCCCCAGAGTATTAATAGATTAACGTTTTTTATGAACCTTTGTTAAACATATTGATGCATGCATTTTTTTTGTGTAACGTATGAACAGATCAGGCACGAGCGGGAACAGGCACAGCTAGTGCTGCCAATGCTATACAGATCTGAGTTCTAACTTTTGAAGGACCTTTGCAGAACTTTATGTGAAACGCCCATATAGATTTGAAATGCCCTATGAAAAAGATTCTTTGCATTCAATCATTGCTTTTTTTGTTTGTCTATCATTTCTTTTCCTTGCATGAAGTAACACGTTTACGTTTTTTACTCATACGTTTTCTTTCTTCAATCATTTTGTATCTTAATTATAGCAAATTAGATTCCTCTATACTTTTTCAATACAAAACACTTAAATGTTGTATTACATTTTTTTTAATCATTAGGAATCATTAATATAGCCATCCTAAATATAGAAAATTGGATTCGTTGTTTTTTTTTAGGCTATAATCATTCTAAAAATGCTTCTGCAGGATTTTTTTTTTTTTTCCTTGTACTAACGTTTTGTTGCAAAGTTATATCATTTTTTTTTCCAAAAACTTATTCATAGTTCCATCATCATGTTTTGTTTTTCATTCAAGTTAACGTATAAGTCATATTTCTATTAGGGGGGACATTTTTTTTCATAAAGATGTCAACCTTAATTCCAGAAATAAAACTTAGTCATTCTAATTATCATTCCTAAAAAACTCATATTTCATTCATTTTTCGTTTTAAACACCTCTTCAAGATAGCCACTGATCCTTCTGTTGAACCTGGTTCAGCGGCTACCCAAGACGAAAAAGATACTTGGAAAACTAAAAATGAAGAAGCTTTAGGTTTAATTGGTATTTCCATTATTCCAAATTTATATGTGTTAATTGCACACTGTTCTAAAGCTCATGATGCCTGGTCAATCTTGCAAATCAAGTATGACAGTGGAGATGAATACCGCAAAATACAGTTGTAGGATCAACTTGAAGATCTCAGGTATACAGATTTTAAGAGTATGGATGAATTTTTGTTAAAATTTGATTCTCTTAAAAGCCAAATTATTGCTTTAAGTGTTCAATTAGAGGACATTCGTTTAATTCACCTTATTCTTAAAAAGTGTCTTCCTAGATAGTTTCAACAGTTTATAACTAATATTCATGCACAGCTTGCTATTCCTACTTTAACTACTTAGTTAACTTATGGTATTTTTCAAATTTTATTAAGACAGGAAGAAGCTAAGCTAATTCAGTTTGGTACCCTTAAATCAACTGAACATGCATGTATGTCTCGAAATTCAAATAATAATTTTCATTCAAATAATAATAATAATAATAACAACAAACAATATAATACTAATTCTAATAATTCCAACAATAAATTTCATGTGAAATATAACAATAATAACAATCACCATAACAATCATCATAATAACAATCGTAATACTAATAATCAAAGGAATCATTCCAATTCCAAACCTCATTGTTCTTATTGTGGCAAAGATGGTCATGTTGTCAATAACTGTTTTAAAAAGCAAAATGATAAAAAAAACCTATGAATATCAATAACCATAATCAAAAATCAAATCATAAAAAAGGTAACTCTACTGGTTCTAATTCTCGTCATGCTTTTACTTGTAACTTTAATCTTTGCAGACCTTTAGAATGGATTGTTGACAGTGGTGCATTACAACATGTAACTTCTCATAAAGAAATTTTTGATTCTCTGAAACCTGATATTGCTAACATTCCTATTCAGTTAGCTAATAATCAGACTCGTAAAGTTGAAGGTTTAGGTGATGTAACTATTCCTAATGGCAAATTGCATGATGTATTGTATGTACCTGATTTGAAAACTAATTTGCTTTCTATTTCACAGTTATGTCAGGACTATAAAGTTGAATTCTATAAAGATACATGTTATGTCATAGATCCTCAAACTAAACAAGTGATTTCTCATGCTAAAATGGATAATGACAACTTATTTAAATTCCATGAATTTGCTAGTTCACGATATTCTTTACATACTTCTATTGATTTCAATATATGGCATGAAAGACTTGGCCATTTAAATTCGGATTATATTACTTTAATGCAAAAAAACAATATGGTTGATGGCTTACCTCACATTATTCCTTCTAAGATTGCTTGTACAGGTTGTATGAGTGGTAAGATGCATAGGGAGCCCTTTCCAAATGGAAAATCATGGTGGGCAACTACTAAGTTGCATCTTGTCCATAGTGACCTTTTGGGCCCCATGGAGAATAACTCCATCCAAGGTTCTCGGTATGCACTTACCTTTGTTGATGATTTTTCTAGACGAACTTGGATCTATTTTTTGTATAGCAAGGATCAAGTTCTTGATATATTCATTGAATTTCAGTTATATGTTGAAAGGCAATCTTGTTTTAAACTTAAAATTCTCAGAACTGATAATGGAAAGGAATATGTGAATAATGCTTTTCACTCTTATTTGAAATCATGTGGAATTAAACACGAGCTTACTATTCCTTATACACCACAACAAAATGGTGTGGCGGAAAGAAAGCATCGGACCATTGTTGAAATGGCTAGAAGCATGTTGCATGCTAAGAATCTGCATTATAAATTTTGGGCTGAAGCCATGTTTTGTGCAACTTATATTCTTAATAGCAATCCTACCAAAGCTCTCAAGGATATTACTCTAGAAGAGGCTTGGTCTGGTAGGAAACCTAATTTACATCATTTGCGAATTTTTGGATCTGTTGCTTATGTTCATACTCCTAAACAGAAAAGGCATAAATTAGATGCTAAGTCATCTCCTTATATTTTTGTTGGTTATGATGAGAATACTAAGGGTTATTGTGTTTATGATTCCACTACTAACAAAGTTCAAGTTGCTAGAGATGTTTGTATTGCAGAAAATGGAGTCCATGATTGTTCTACTACACATGGTGCAGATTTCAATGGCACTAAAATTGTGCTGGTGGAGGACCAACCTCCTTCTCTTAACCCTACTCCTCCTCTTAACCCTTCAACTCAAGTACCACCTATTATTTTTGCTCCTACAAGTAATGATATTCAAGTAGCTACTAATGATGCTTTTATTGCTAATGATTCTTCCTCTAGTGATAATTCCATTGCAACTAAACGTAAACCTAAATGGACTCAAAACTTAATCAATGAAGGTGATGACTACATTTCTAGATTTGGTGGAATTAAACATAGAAGGATTAATTATTGTAATTATGCTTTGATGACTACTATTATGAATTCTAACAATCCTAAGTCTTTTGATCAAGCTAACTCTCAACCTCATTGGCAAAAAGCCATGCAAGAGGAATATGATTCTTTAATTGCTAATCAAACTTGGGACTTAGTCAAGTTACCTCATGGCAAGAATATAGTTTTATGTAAATGGTTATACAAAACAAAATTGAATACTAATAATGAAATTAGTAAATTTAAGGCTAGACTAGTTGCTAGAGGTTTTTCACAAATTGAAGGATTAGACTATAATGAAACTTTTGCTCCTGTTGCTAAAATGCCTACTATCAAATTAGTTCTTGCTTTAGCATCTAAAATGAATTGGCCCATTCATCAAATGGATGTTAAAAATGCCTTCTTAAATGGTGATTTACATGAAGAAATCTATATGGCTCAACCTCCTAGATTTGTTAAGAAAGGTAGTGAAAATCTGGTTTGCAAATTGAAAAAATCTATTTATGGTCTTAAACAATCACCTAGAGAATGGTATTCTAAAATTAATTCTTTCTTTATTTCTCAAGGTTTTTCTAGAAGTAAGAATGATCCTAATTTGTATATTAAACATACTAACGATGATATTATCATTGTTATTGTTTATGTAGATGATCTAATTCTCACTTCTAGTTCAGATGCTTTGATTTATGATATCAAGTTTCAACTTAAACAGAAATTTCAGATGACTGATTTAGGTATCTTACATTACTTCTTAGGTATGCAAAATTGCCAAACTCCTAAGGGTATCTTTCTTTCTCAAGGCAAGTATGATCATGATCTTTTAGAAAAATTTAAGATGAATGATTCTAACCGTGTTTCAATTCCATGTGAATTAGGAACTAAATTAATGGCTGATATGAACACTCCTTTTGTTGATGAAACTTTGTATAGACAGTTAGTAGGAAGTTTAAATTATTTAACTCTTACTAGACCTGATATTGCTTATAGTGTTGGTTTAGTTTCTCGATTTATGTCTAAACCTCAACAAACTCATTTTAAAGTTGCTAAACGAATCTTAACGTGCATTAAAGGAACTATTAATATGGGATTATTCTATGATGCCAATTCTGAATTTATTTTACATGGCTACACTGATTCCGATCTAGTTGAAGATCCCAATGATGGGAAATCCACTTGTGGCTATTGTTTCTTTGTTGCTTCAGGTGCAATTTCTTGGAAAAGCAAAAAAGAACACTCTATTTCCCTTTGCTCAACTGAAGCTGAATACAAAGGTTTTACCAATGCAACTAAGGAAGCTTTATGGATTAGAATACTTCTTGACGATTTGGGTCTACCTCAACAAGCACCTACCCCTCTACATTGTGATAATCAAAGTGCTATTGCCTTGGCAAAGAATCCAGTTTTTCATGCAAGGACCAAACATATTTCACTTCAACATCACTTCATTCGAGAACAAGTTGAAGACAAGAAAATTACTCTTCTTTATTGTAAAGGTGAAGATCAAGTGGCTGATATTTTAACCAAACCACTTTCTAAAGAGAGATTTCAGTTCCATTGTAAAAATTTGGGTTTACAACCCATTGATGTAAACTCCCCAAGTAAAGATTAAGGGGGGGTGTTAGAAAGGTTAATCTTCCCTTGGATGTATTTAATTGGGATATTCCAAAGATCCCTAAATGTTGTTTGTCCTATTGTACACATGTGGAGGACATGTCATTGTTTGTCCTTTATTCCACATGTGAGGACAACTCATTTTTATAATTCCTTTATTAAGGAATTTAGTTTATCCTCCTTAAGAGGATTGTGACACTTTGCACACACCTATTATGAATGTGGCATTCATAGAAATGGGAGTTACACATGCAACTCCTTTCTCATCTCTTTATAAGAGATGCTCCTCCTCCTTTCTTCTTTACTCTTATCACTTTGATGTTATTGTATTGAGCTATTTTGCTCCAACACTCTCTCTCTCTCTTCTCTAGGCATTTGCCTTCATTCATAATACTCACAAGGGGTTTTCTTTGCTTTCCCCTTATAAATCCGTGTCTTCATTGTTGAACCATCTTGGTGTATGCTCTTGGATTTTGCTTATCTCATGGTAACATTGTTTCACACTTAACTTACTTGGATTGTTTCTCGTTCCTTGCTCTATCTTATCGTTTCTTACAATAATGAAAGATAATTTCTTGTGGATATCTTATTACAGGTTTGGCTTTTTCCTTATTTGACATAGAGCTAACATTATGATTATTAAAATCATTTTTATCAAACTAATAAAATAAGACAAATCTAGAAAATACAGATGAACAATTAGAATTAATATAGATAACTAATGAGGAAGAAAATTTCAGCTGAGAATATGTATACTTGATTCCTTAAAAAAAAATTTAGGGAAGGTGTCAATAACTTTGAATACTCATTTGCAATGAGGCATTGAAACAAAAAGTAATTTTATGATGCTAATATTGTGTAAGCCTTTTACTACAAGTCTTATCAATGCATTTCGTTTCTTTTATGATGTGAGGTTTTCATCTCTAGGTTATTATAAAGAAAGACTTATGGTGCAAGAAGAGCGATGGGTGGAAGAAATAGTTGATTTGGATAATAGTTTTCTATATCTTGGGAATGCTAGGGTGGTTCTATTACACTTTATTAAAGTTGGTTGTTATAGTTCAAGTCAAATTTTGGGTTCTATTTATTATATAGGCTCTAATTGTGTGACAACAAGCACATAAACTTACTTAAACACTTGTATAAACTCAAAGTATTGTTGTCCATATATATCCTAGTTTATCTATTAATTTTTTTAAAAAAACAATTTTTAACATTTAAATCAAAGCCATTATATTGAACTAATATTATATTAAAATAAGAAAAATTAAATAAAATAAGTAAATTTCATTTATTATTTTCTTATTTTGTTGTTGTCATTTACAAATTTGACACACCTCTTTTTATTTTCATATAGAGAGAGGAATGAAACTTTTATAATCTAGAATAATTTTATTAAATTTGAACTTATGACCTCTTATTCAAAAACTAAATTCTCCACCTTTTGAAAAACTTAACGTATGAAACTTTCAAAAGATTGGAAATAATTCATCATTCATTAATTCCTTATGAAACTCTCAAAGCCTATTAGAACCCAATTTGTAAATTCAAAATGATGCTTCATATCTAAGAATGTAATTTCTTGAAAGTTTTTAAACCATACTTAACAAGTTCCATTCATGCACATCTTATAATCTTTGATTCATTAGATAAAATCTATTTGAGACGGTCTATGAGGAAAAATTAGGGCTCTTTCTTTGGGATCTTTATGTGTAAACATGTGAAACTAAGGTTTATAAGGGCTGATCAAGTGTAAGACTAGCCATTTAGCACAATACTAGTGCTTCCATGCATATGACAACCTACTACAAATGTGTTTGCTTGATAACTGAACATCCAAAGATCTCCAAATTAGAAATCATGGGTTCTTGAGTCCCCCCAAACTCAAGCAAAATAGGAATTTAAATCTAATTATTATATAAGTCAAATAATTAAACAACATGGTATTAAAATAGAGGATCAATTTTACAGCGTAACTTTGAAACTGTTGATGTTGGCATCAAATCGTCAGTGCCATTAGCTCCGGATGGATGAGTGAACCCTAGTGACACCCTTGTTCTGGCCACGAAGACCCTTCATCGTTCATGACCACCCCGTACCAAGTAGTCTCCAAGGTGCTCTAAGTGCATTTCGAGGTCAATCTTCCGAGGGTCGTAACTCAGAGCTCGTGAGGGCTATCGATGAAACATCGAATTCTATAGGACAATGATGTTGAGGCCTAAAATAAATGATCTCATTTTCAAGAGCACATTTTGTTTGGATTTGGCACAACGATCTCGCTCCATGCCAAAACTCACAATGTGCCTCAGTTCATAGGTGCACCACAACATAACTTTGAAACCATTGATCTTGGCATTGAATCGTTAGTGCCATTAGCTCCATATGGGCGAGTGAACCCTAGTGACACCCTTGTTTTAGCCACGGAGACCCTCCATCATCCGTGGCCACCCCATACCAAGTAGTCTCCAAGGTGCTCTAAGTGCATTTCAAGGTCAATCTTTCGAGGGTCATAACTCGGAGCTCGTGAGGGCTATTGATGAAACATTGAATTCTATAGGACGTGGTGCCAAGGCCTAAAATAACTTATCTCATTTTTGAGAGATCACATTCCTTTTGGATTCGGCACAGTGATCCCACTCGATGCCAAAACTCGCAGTGTGCCTCAATTCATAGGTGCACCATAGCATAACTTTGAAACCGCTGATCTTGGCATCGAATCGTCAGTGCCATTAGCTCCGAATGGGTGGTTGAACCCTAGTGACACCCTTGTTCTTTCCATGGAGACCATCCATCGTCCGCAGCCACCCCATACCGAGTAGTCTCCAAGGTGCTCTAAGAGCATTTTGAGGTCGATCTTCTGAGGCTCATAAATCGAAGCTCGTGAGAGCTATCGATGAAACATCATATTCTATAGGATGGTGATGCTGAGGCCTAAAATAACCTATCTAATTTTTGAGAGATCACATTTCTTTTGGATTCAGCACAACAATCTCGCTCGATGCCAAAACTCGCAGTGTGCCTCAGTTCATAGGTGCACCATAGCATAACTTTGAAACTACTGATCTTGGCATTGAATCATCAGCATCATTAGCTCTAGATGGGTGGGTGAACCCTAGTGACACCCTTTTTCTGGCCACGGAGACCATCCATCATCTGCGGCCACCCCGTACCGAGTAGTCTTCAAGGTCAATCTTTCGAGGGTCATAACTCAAAGCACGTGAGGGCTATCGATGAAACATTGAATTCTATAGGACGATGATGCCAAGGCCTAAAATAACCTATCTCATTTTCAAGAGATCACATTTTGTTTGAATTTGGCACAACGATCTCGCTCCATGCCAAAACTCGCAATGTGCCTCAGTTCATAGGTGCACCACAACGTAACTTTGAAACCATTGATCTTGGCATTGAATCGTTAGTGCCATTAGCTCCGGATGGGTGGGTGAACCCTAGTGACACCCTTGTTTTAGCCATGGAGACCCTCCATCATCCGTGGCCACCCTATACCGAGTAGTCTCCAAGGTGCTCTAAGTGCATTTCAAGGTCAATCTTCTGAGGGTCATAACTCAGAGCTCATGAGGGCTATCGATGAAACATTGAATTCTATAGGACGGTGATGCCAAGGCCTAAGAAAACCTATCTCATTTTTGAGAGATCACATTCCTTTTGGATTCGGCACAGTGATCTCACTTGATGCCAAAACTTGCAGTGTGCCTTAGTTCATAGGTGCACCACAGTGTAACTTTGAAATTGCTAATCTTAGCATCGAATCGTCAGTGCCATTAGCTCCAAATGGGTGGGTGAATCCTAGTGACACCCTTGTTCTGGCCACGGAGACCATCCATCATCTGTGGCCACCTCATACTAAGTAGTCCTCAAGGTGCTCTAAGTGCATTTCGAGGTCGATCTTCCAAGGGTTGTAACTTAGAGCTCGTGTGGACTATTGATGAAACACCATATTCTACAGGATAGTGATGTTGAGGCCTAAAATAACCTATCTCATTTTTGAGAGGTCACATTCCTTTTGGATTCAGCACAATGATCTTGCTCGATGCTAAAACTCACAGTGTGCCTCAGTTCATAGGTGCACCACAATGTAACTTTGAAACTGCTAATCTTGGCATCGAATCGTCAACGCCATTAGCTCTAGATGGGTAGGTGAACCCTAGTGACACCCTTGTTCTGGCCGTAGAGACCATCCATCATCCATGGCCACCCCGTATTGAGGAGACTCTAAGGTGCTTTAAGTGCATTTTGAGGTCAATATTCCAAGGGTCATAACTCAGAGCTCGTGAGGGCTATCAATAACCCCTTGCCAAGTTTGGTGAACTTGTCTAATTAAGAATTTAAAGTTATAACAACAATTGCTCAAAATTGCAAAAGTTAACTTTTGCAACTTTTTCTTGCAAAGTGAAAATGAGTGCAAAGTGTCAGTTAGGGGTTTGATCATGACCACACAAGGTTGGAAACACTTATATAAAGTGTGAAATGATAGCATGCATTAATGAAACCAATTTTTTTAAGTGGATCAGTATGGGTTATGTGAACCTTGTGTAGGAGGTTAACAAGTGTGTTTATGTCATGATAGCACTTCAAATTAAACATTGCATCCAAATTTGATAATAAAGGTTGTTAAAATGTTATTCAAAAAATATTGCATTTGAATCAAATATAACAAACATGATCAAAATTAATGATATTCCATAAACATGAACAATACACATGATCTACAGTAATTTGAACAATACTAGATACTAAATTAATATGTATATCATTGTGCAGATAAATGACAAAAATATATATCAAAATACATGTATCCATAGACAAATTACACAAATATATATCAAAGATCATGTATCCATAGACAAAGTACACAAATATATATCAAAATACATAGATCCATTTACAAAATGTGGCTAATCATGCCATCAGAATGTGTATAATATCAATGTTTCTGTAAACAATGTGGCATATGTCATCTCAAAATGTCTCATGATGCATCCTATGACAACTATACTATCCTAGGGTGCTAGTGGATGATTAAAATGCAATCTCTTTGCTGCACTAGGTGAATCGGATGCCTCCTACATAAGCAAAAAAAAAAAACTCAAAGTTAGACTATTAAATTTATATGATTCTTTGTATCTAACATTGAATTACTCAAATGCATAATGATCTTTTTTTTAGTGAAGATTTATACTATTAAACTTTCAAAATAAATACCTCTCTTGTCGACCTCCTGTGTCGGTCAAGAGTCCTCTCGTATGCCCTCAGCAATGCTTGTACCTTGCTGATTGTGGCCTATGTATGTTTAAATATGTTTGTCAAATGAATCTACAACTTAAACTATAACATTATAATTCATAGCATGCTAAATTTATAACATATTTAATCAAGAATTCAAACTACAACTTACTAGTGTAGGCTCCACCTCAGGATATAGTGGTTGCATCATCAAAAGATACAAAACTCTCTCATCGAACCTTGTGTGCACTAGGAGTTTCCTATGAGATACAAAATAGTAGTTGTTAATATCACAGAATTCAGTTTTGAATTTATTTATGAAGATAAGGGGGAAAAAATGATACTTATATATACAATGGGGCTCTCGGTGCAAATGGAAATGCATGAGCATCTATGATGCGGAATCTATATGGGCTCATTGCCAGTAGCCACACCCTATATACAATAAAGAATGTACTTAAATTTTATTACCACAAACATTTTACAAGAATGCATCGATTTTATTTTTTTTAAGGCAAAAGTGGCTAGCCACTATAATATTTATTAATCTGATTCAACGAGGTCAACTGGGAAAGAATCAGTGAAGAAAATCCAGCATCATCCCTAATGTTTACATATATTTAGATATTATGAGCAAGCAATTACAAAGGGTTATCACCCAGCAATATACCCCTGAAGATAACCAAATCTAAGCTTCTACAAAATTCAGATACAATAGCTTTGGCATGAAGTACTTAGCCATAGAGCTGCAACATACAAAAGATAACACCAGTTGATGATGACATATCTTGAAAGGGACCTTTAGAAACACTTCCTTTCAATCCTGCCCAAATAGATACCAGACCACGACCAGAAAATCCAAGTCCATCAAAAAGAATTCCCAAGCCAAATCAAAATTCTGAACTATCTACAAGCCAATCAGAATTCATCGCACCAATTGAATCCCAAAACCTCTGTTCAATTGGTTGTAGATTTACTGACGGTGCATTCGGCTGTATGGATTTTAAAACATTAGAATCCTTTTGCAATTCAATCATGGCTAGGCCAACTAATTTAATTCTTTCCACCAATTGCACACCCATCAATCTTGGATAAGATGGCAAAGTATGTTTCAGATAAATGAAACTGCAAGTATCTATAGATTTCTTCATAGCCTCAAAAACAACATAAAATTCATGTTTTTGCAGAAGTTGAGAATGTGAAAACAAATCACCAACTAAAGCCATACCATTCCACAAATCATACTTGTGCATAGCCATAGTCAATTTATTATCCACTAGGAAATGTGGCAGGATTACCTTTCGAGCCAAGGCTTGAAGCCTATCCGGAGATTGCAAAAAATCCATGGCATTGGATGGAAATATAGATATGACCTGAGAAGGATAGAAAAACACGTGTCGATGGATAGAGAAGCTCTTCACCAATGATATGCCGGATAGCTGTTGTGATCATTTGTGAATGCAATATGAACATTTGGTTATTCACCTCATCCGTAACATGACTAGGTAACACAGTTTCCTCTAATGCCGGCGGCAACCAAATACGAATTTTTTTTGGCATGAAGGTACGATGTTGTTTATGACACATTTCGCAAGCCAAAGCAATATCCCACCCACAATTCATCTTAAAGCACAATCTCAGCTCACAAAATTTGCCTAATTAAGCATATGCAGGATGTTTGTGAAAGTGTGCAATGAAAGATACATATAGGCAACTTCAATAAATAATCATAGTGCAACTTGTCATTTGCCATGTAGACTGTCACCAATTTTGTCCTTATCATGCCTAGAAATGGTACTAAAGACGATACTCCTTAATGAAGGATTTATTCGCATGAGGCAATCAAAAATAGGACTTCAAAATTGAATATCGTCAGGGGATAAAAGATTTGGAGCATACAAATTGTACTTTAGAATTCGTGTAATTATAAATGCACTTAAGAAAAACATGTGGCATTAAATTAACTTTAAGACGACAGGGTAACTCAGCACCTGACAACCTCCTCTTCTTTAATCGGCACCAGAGAATAACTTATTCAACTAGGCACCTGACCAACCTTACTAACCTGGGCACTCCTTTCTACTACACAACTCAGAACCTAATAAATTCGGCACCTTAAATAACTCAGCATCTTATTTAAGACTCAATTACTCGGCACTTAGTACTAAGCAGAGTAACTCAGTACCGACACCTAAAAATCTCCTATTAACTTGGCAATTCTGAAACACTCGGCACCTGAAGAACTTGGTACCTGCTGCATGAATAACTCGACACCAAAGCAATTTTGTTCGGCATCTTAATAAACTGGCTCAACTTAGCACTTGGAATTTACCTCAACATCAATAATAACTAATGAGTTCGGCATCTGATTTAAGGCTCAGTTACTCGGCACTCAGAACTAAGCAGAGTGACTCAGCACCGATTTCCTTTATGCCTACTTGGCACCTGAAAATCTCCTATTAACTTGGCAATTTTGAAACACTCGGCACCTGAAGAACTTGGTACCTGCTGCCTGAATAGCTCGGCACTAAAGCAATTTTTCTCGGCATCTTAATAAACTAGCTCAACTCGGTACTTGGAATTTACCTTAACATTCAAATTTTACCTGCTAAGCTCAACACTTTAAACATTACTACTAGCAGAGGCTTCCATGTCATCATGAATAAGATTTTTTAAAGCCTTATGTTGCTCAATAAAAGGTAGAGAGTGAAATGTAGAAACATTAACCCCATCACAACCCAAATTTGATAAAAAATCTGCAACTTTATTCCCTTCTCAATAAATATGCGAAATGCAAACATCTGAACAATCATCAAGGAGTCTCCAAATTTGATTCAATACATATTTGAGTTTCCAAGAAATGATGTGCCTATGTATACAAGCATCAATAATAACTGATGAGTCCCCTTCTATATGTAGCCTATTGAAACAACCTGCCTTAGCTAATAAAAGCCCAGCCAACAAGGCGTGAGCCTCAGCAATGTTATTTGTGTCAATAGGCAAAGGGGATACTATGATTGCTACAACCTCTCCAGAAGAATTTCTAATACATGCCCCTAAACCCAAAGGACTTGGATTTCCTCTAGAGGCTCCATCAAAATTCAGTTTCCAAAGACCAAATGATGGGGGTCTCCAAATATTCTTCCGGGGTAAGATATGTGCTAGTGAAGGACTTATTTTCCACCCATTAGGAATAAATAATAATTTCCATTCTTGGACAATTTGAAAACCCCAATGGGTCACAATCAGATTAAATTTAATCATTTTCAAGCTGGAATTAGTCACTTCCGAGATAGATCTTTCAATACCATTCAAAACAATTTCTAATGGAAGGAATTCCTTTCTGAAAATGCGCTTATTTCTTTCCCACCAAATAGCCCAAACAACCAAGGCTGGGATACATTTCCAGAGGTTTGCAAACAATGATTTTTGGTAGAGAACTAGCCAGGCTTGAAAGAGATCCTAGAGATTATTTGGCAAGGGAGTACAATACTTAAGCTTACTCAAAATAAAGCACCAGCATTGGTAAGAAAATGAACATGTAACGAACAAATGATACACAGTTTCATCCTGTTCCCCACAAAGAACATATTTAAATGGCAAAGCAAGTTGTAGTCTATTCAATCTGTCACTAGTCAAAATCCTGTGTTTTAGTGCCAACCATGAGAAACAACCTGCTTTAGGAAGAACTACCGAATTCCAACAAAATGAAAAAGCTCTAGAAGTAGATTTATTCAAACCGTTCTGCTGCAAAATTTTGTACCCCTCTTTCACTAAATAATTACCATTCTTAGCTGAAGCCCAAAAAATCCAATCTTGGACTTCAGAGAAGTAGACTTGCCTTAACAGTAAATTTTGAAATTGATTAATTTCCTAAGATGAAAGAGGTAGAATATTTGGATCTTTCCAAACTATTTTCTTTGAAAATTCAGAAACATATTCCACATATTGATTCAACTAGGTCCCCCAATGGGTTTCAACAACTTGAATAATGTTCAAAGAAATCCCACTCTTAGATAGGGGAATTTGACCATTCCAGGAATCATTCCAAAAATTAATACTTAGTCCATTATTGACTTCCCATGAAATATAATCAACTATGATTTTGCGTGAAGCTATCATGAAGTCCCAAATAATAGAGCCTTGTGGAGGATTAGAAATCATTAAGATTCTAGAAGGATCATTGTTATCTAGATATTTTTGCTGCATAATTTTGCACCACGTGGACTGAGACTTAGAAAACATGTGCCAAATCAATTTCCCACCAAATGCTTCATTTCTATAGGAAAGATCATGGACTCCTATTCCTCCAACATTAGGAGTGTGTGACATATCTTGCAAAGAGATGAGTGAAATCTTTCGAGACTCATCCATATTACCCGACCAAAGGAAACCTTTGATCAACTTATGAATTGTAGCTAATACTTTGGGTGGGATCTTAAGGACAACAATAAAATAGTTAGGGATTGCAGTTAAAACTGATTTGATCAACAAAATTCTTCTCGCCAGTGACAACCATCTAACTTTCCAAGATGCAATTCGACTCTGAATACGATGAATAACTGAAGACCAATACAAAGATTTATTTGAACCCATGAAGAAAGGAATGCCCAAATAGACTGAGGGTAAGAAGTCTTCTGAAAAACCCAAAATATGTTTAATTTTGTCGGAAACCATTTTGACAGTGTTGAAAAAACAGATATTGGATTTATGAGCATTGATAATCTGACCAGACACTGCAAAGTAAAGATCAAGAGTATAAAGACTATGGCGAGCTTCCTGAACATTTGACAAACCAAATAGGAGAGTATCATCCGCAAAAAGAGAGTGTGTGATAGATATGTTTGTACCTGAAATGAGAGCTCCTTCCCATTTATTTAACAAATGTTGATGTGAGATGGCCCTACTAAAAGCTTCAGCCATAATAATAAACAACACTGGAGATAAAGGATCCCCTTGTCGGATCATATGTGTAAGGAAAAAAACCCTCAAGCTTCCCATTAATGACCAACGAAAACCAAGCCCTCGAAATACAAGCCTTAATCCATTTGCACCAACTTTTTGGAAAACCCATTTTAGCAAGTACTTGCAGTAAGAATTTCCAACAAACTCTATCATAGGCTTTCATCATATCCAGTTTGATAACAAAATTTGAAGTCGTATTTAAATTAATAGAATGGAGAACTTCATGAGCCACAAGAGCCCCTTCCATGGTTTCCCTTCCCAGGACAAATCCACCTTGTTCTGGGGAAATAATACATAAGATGTTGAATCCTAAGATATATGGCTTTAGTAATAATCTTATAGGATAAATTGCATAAGGAGATTGGCCTAAAATCCGCAAAAAGTTTGGGGATCCCTCACTTTTGGAATGATGGAAATGTTGGTAGTGTTAAAATATTTCAGCATGGTTTTAGATCTTCTAGATTCTTCCACAGCTACCAATAAATCCCATCCAATTATATTCTAGCAACTTTGGTAGAACAATGCAGTAAAACCATCTGGCCCAGGAGCTTTGTCAGGCAAAAAAGAAAATACAACTTTACGTATTTCTTGAATGGTAAAGGGAGCCATCAAAATATCATTATCCTGTTCTGTTAACACTTGTGGAATGGAGTCAAGGAGTTCTGCAACTTGTGATACAGTAGGAGAAGGCAAGACATCAGGTGCAAGAAGATTCTTAAAGAATTTGATGCCTTCATTTCTGATAAGATTTTCATTACACAGAAGGTTACTAGAGGCATCTTTGATATGAAAAATTGTACTGTTAGTTCTTTTTTGCTTGGCTGAATTGTGGAAAAACTTAGTATTTCTATCCCCATCCTGAAGCCATAATTCTCGGGATTTTTGTCTCTAGTACATCTCTTCTCTAGAACACAGTTCCTCCCATTATTCTTGCAGATTCTTTTGAGAAGAGTATGTTTCTTCATTCATGCCCTCTTGGATGATCTGATTATATACTTCTTCTAGCTGATCTTTGACTATAACCTTTTGTTGGAACACATTTTTGAAAACTTTTTGATTCCAAATTCG
This sequence comes from Cupressus sempervirens, assembly GCA_028749045.1. NCBI lineage: Eukaryota > Viridiplantae > Streptophyta > Pinopsida > Cupressales > Cupressaceae > Cupressus > Cupressus sempervirens. The sequence goes on along the minus strand of CM053790.1, from coordinate 827,251,963 downwards.
AATTTGAGACTTGATATATTTCAATTTCATTGCAAACTTATGCATTTTTCGTCCTTCCATTGGAATTTCATTCCACCATTGATGAATATTGTGTAAAAATTTTGGATGCCTAAGCTACATGCTTTCAAATTTGAAAGAAGAATGAAAGTGTTGGTAAGAACATTTGTTATTACAATTGAGAATTAACGAAATAGGAAAATGATCAGATCTTGGCAAGGTAAGGATTTCTGAAGAAATATCTGAGCAACTCAACTTCCAATCTTTAGATAAGAAAAATCTGTCAAGACGAGCAGCAATATTGGCAAATCCAAACCTCTTGTTAGTCCAGGTAAATAATCCATTATTAGGATGAACATCCATCAAATTGTTATTATCTACAAACGCATTAAAATCTTGTAGCATTTTAGGGGGGGATAATACCACCAATTTTTTTTGAATGAGCTAATAAAGCATTAAAATCACCTCCAATAACTACTTGCATTTGAAGAGAATGTGTGATAGAATCCCATAAACATGCTTTATCCAAAGTTGAAGCAGGACCATATACATTAATCAGGATAAAAGAAATATCAAATGCAGTTATATGTATCAACTGTCAATTACTTTCTTGTCGAAAGAGCTGAGAATTAACTGTAAAGGGATTCCAAAGAACTGCTAAACCTCCGAAGGCACCCAAACCTTGCATATGAAAGGCCTTCCATTTTTCCCATCTTGCAATGGTTTTCTCAAAATTGTTTTGGGATAATTTGGTTTCCTGCAATAAAATAATATCTACCTGCAAAGAATCAATGGCTTGTTTGATTCTTTGTCTCTTGTCAGAGGCATTTAAACCTCTGACATTCCATGAGATGATTTTCATTGGGGACAAGGAGAACACCTAGTTCTCCTTGTCGATCTTCTGATAACAATGAAACTATCATCCAATATAGTTTGAATACCTGCTGCAATTTTTGATTTAATTTTGGAACCTTTCTGTCTACCTCTGGCCTTTGGTGTTTTAGCAAAAGGAGCTGATGTAGACGGGGTTTGCACTATAGATAAAGGCTGAATTTTAGAGCTATCTTGCATTTGAAAATCTTGAGGCTGACTTTCTTGAGGAGACAAAACCGTAGACTTTTGCACTAGTTGATAAATATTGGTCTCTAACCCCATGAAATCTCCTACCACTGAGCTTACAATTCCTGCACCAGAATCCTGAGGAAGACTGTTAAGAACTGACTAATTGTCAAATTGGTTAAGAATTATCTGTTTTTCAAATGCTTGACTTGGGATCAAAGAATGCATCGATATTTAATCAAATAGAAAACACCTAATTACCTTTCCTTTGTCAATGGGTGTTGGCTCATTCCCCGCACTTTGTCCCCCACGGATAGGTGGTACTTGCAAGATTAAAAAAAGATTAGAAACCATTTATGCTACAATATCAAATAGAAAAAATAATGAGAACACAACATAATGTACCATAGATGTCTCAAGGCCAAATGAAATAGCCAAGAGTGTGGCATCATCAACCTGTCTCAACTCCTCAGTCATCAACTAAACATGAATGAAGATCATATACATGTATAAGTAGAGCTTAAAAATTAAAATTACTCTATTATAAAATTTAACTTTAAATCACATATGTCATAACAAAAAAATGTATACACGTACTGACACAGAAGGAGTCCATGCCTTTGCGTTCCCCTCCTCTCTCACATCAAGGTTTTTAGCCTTTACATGTGCCTTTGGTGTATCCTCATCTAATACAAAATGATACTCAAGAAGATCACCTATGGGACCTAGGAAAATATTCTTGCACGTAATGCAAGTGTGAGACACAAACATGTGATGAGCTATTCGATGATGAACTGGCGCTGACATCATCAAGACAAGGAGACAAGACTGACCTAGTCTAAGATATCAATAGGCTACTTAGTTTATAAATGACTCTAATGGTTTGAGAGCTTGCCTCTGCGATAATATTAGGATGTTGCACTTGAGGAGCGGGGGAGACATCAGTAGGAGGGACAAAAGTGCTAGCTTTCTTCTATTGGGAAGAGGGTCTATTCTGAGGAGCTCCTCCTCCTACACCCATGTTGTGCTTCATGCTCCAATAGTTCACCTTGAGGCCCAACACTAATTCTACATACAATTTTCTAAGGAAATAAAATGGCACCTCTAAATTTCTGTGGAGGGATATCAAAAACCATCCACCAACGATCCCAAAAGTTTGCATGCATGACATAATTTGTGCATCATTTAATCGATAGTTTGGGTTTTTTATAGTTGACTAGTAAACCAATTTTTGGGTTTGCAAAAAGGCCAACCAAATCTTTGGTTATATTGAGGGTCGCAACCTCATCATAGTCCAAGCCATCATCAAACATCTCATGCATTTCATCACGCCAATGAAGAGCAGCAGTTTGTTCATTGGTAAGGGTTTCAATGTTATCCACTATGGTGTTTAACGTGAATAACATAGGAGCCAATGTGGGTACATTATTATATGTTGTTCGCAAAGCCCTCAATTTGGTGAGATTTTCAATTATCAAATCCTTGATTTGAGGAGGGTTTTGAGGGGTAAAAGATCATTTGATGGACAATTTTGTGGGGGCACTGGATCATTTGGTGGGGGGTTACGAAAAACAATATTCCTTGCCTCAATGTCATCATTTTAATCGGCCATTCTTATTCATTTGCAAAACATAATTTATATTAAAAAAAACCTAAATTTTAACAATTTCTATAAAAAAAACCCTAAATTCTAACAAATTCAACTAAAACTAACAAATTTATAATAAAATTTATTAAATTTGTACTAAAATTGATTAAAAACAAAAACAAACTAACCTTTTATCGTGTATCCGATTGAAAAATGGATATCCGTGCAACAAACGCAATATATGACTTTGAAAACACAACCCACAAGTTGTATTTTTTTTAAAATAACACTGACAGTTATTGGGTATCCAATATAATATCTGATACTTGATATTATTGAATATCTGATATAATATCGGGTATCCGATATGAAATTGGATACCCGATAAGGGTTGGGCCTTACTTTCCAAGTTTGGTATCGGGATGAGTGAAAAAAAAGTCAGAGTGGATTTTGAAACACTTTTAGACATTTTCAAACTCTAATTTTTTCACATCACTACTTTTTGGCACACCATGATCATATATATACCTAGTCCTACATTCATGTGCCTGATGACCTTGTCTATTGCACTTACGACAGTGACCCATGTTCTTCTGCTTAACATTTTGATTTGCAATCTTGCTCCTACACACATTAGTAGTATGTCCTTTCTTACCACAATTATGACAAGTAGGTTTTGAGTTCTTACCTTTGTCACTTCTTTCTTTAGCACTTATAAATGATTCTCCTTCTTCACTACTAGTGTATCCTAGTCCATATGTATCATTGTTAGATCTAGGGGATCTCATCAATTATTCAAAGTACTTGATGGCTTCACTAGGTTTATTGAAGCTTTAAAAAAACTACTTTTCCCTTTTCAGATCATTGCTCAACTGTTCATTCTACAACTTCGGTGTTGTTATCTCAATGTCTTTACTATTTATTTCATGATTAGAAATCATTCAACTTGATTCATTGTTTCCAATTGTATGTTAGCAATCCTAGTTAATTATGATGTTCTCTCTTCCACTCTACTGGTCAAAATTCTTTTGTCATCTTCAATCATGACATTGTCCTCCATAACTTTCTTTTTCTACTCGGTCACTTCACATAGTAATATGGCCTGCGATTCTTGCTCTAACTTAAGATTTTTGATCTCTTCAACTAGGGTTCTATTCTTTTCCATTAGATTTGCAACCACTACATCAAATTCATTGGAGTTTCCATCTGCAAATAGTTTAGTAGTGTCCATCTCTTGGTATTGTGTGTCATTCTCCTCAATAGAAATTTCCTTCCTTCTTCTCAATGATTTCTTCAGATCTTCTCTTACTTCATTTAACTGATGTAGAATGAGTTGTATTTCAGTCTTCTAATTCTCAATAACTTTTCCTAACTTGTAGACTTCCATTTCCAAGATCTTTTCTCCAAGTTGTTAGGCTTCACTTTCAAAGAACTTAGCTCTGATACCAATTTTTGGAATTACAATAGGAAAGAAACTCTGAGAGGGGTGGGGGGTGAATTAGTGCTTAAAAATTTAACCCATAAAAACATTAACCACACATCCATCTCACAATTCAATAACTAAATTGAAATACCGTGTAAATCATATAAATCTAACGTATGTAAATAAGTAAGAAGTCACACATATATGACACAAGATATGATTACCTAGAAACTCTCCAATGAGAAGGTAAAGCTGGGGTGGGGATGACACCCATAAATCTTCACTACTGCAGTAATAAAGTGTATCCAATAAAAGTTACAATATTTGATCATGAAACATGATCTACCCCGTGAAATGTCTGCCTTGTTAAAGGCTTACAAAGATTGTTAGTTCTTACTTTGTTAAAGAATTTCAACACCTTGTTAGAAGTGTGCCTGATTAAGGGACTTTAACTCAAAATTAAGTAAGCACCTTGTTAAAGGATTTCAATATAGCCTATTAGGACTACTTTGTTAAGAGATTTAACTCATTCCCCTGTTAGAATGTCTCAACAATGATCTTGTGATTAGCACTCTGTTGTTTGATGATAGATCACCTCTATACTGATGTATTCTTGATCCTTCTTGATTAGATGTCTCTTTGTTGTTCACTATTTCCTTCTTATGTTCTCCTTTAACTAATTTTGCAATAAAATTCATATCATAATACCTTGGTCACCATGAATCTCCTGTTTGTGCATGCAAACTCTCCTTCATACCCATACTCTACACTCATAACATTTTAGGGTTTTGTCCTCCTTAAAAGGACTTAAGTAACTTAGGGTTAGATATGAATCAATTGTTGTGATTCATCCATATTGCTTCTTAAACCTTCCCTTTACCTGATTGGGTGCATGTAATACATAGGGATTCTCACATAAAATTCATCCTTATTAACAAAATATCATAATTCAATCCTTAAGTCAGCCCCAAAAATAGTTTACATAGTAGTTTGTGCCAATACAAACAACTATGTTAAAACTATGTAACTCAACATTTGAAGTCCCTGATGCTCAACACTAACTATGACTTCAATATTGTCACTCGACATCTGAATGACTCGACATGCACTGCCTGTTCGTTACTTGAATCACTCAGCACATACTATCTGTTCGGCACTTGAATGACTCAACACTCACTATTTACTCGACATGCACTTACTTTTATGTTGTGCTCAACATATGTTACTTGTTCGGTATGAACTAAGTAAAAGACTTAAGTGTATAGACACTACTTGTCAAAACCAATCTGAGATTAACATTTTCATCACTATTTTCATTCCTTCTTACATTGTTGTTTACATTCTTTCTAAAGTTCATATTTTGTGACCTCACATTGGTTCTCTCATGTTGTTCGTTCTACAAAACGTTGTTGTATGTTCCAAATTGTTGCAAATATGACATGCTATAACATTATTTCTATATCTAGGTCCAAATTGATTAGTCTATAATTTGCAATCCTTAGCAATATGTCTAAAATTATTGCACTTTTAACACAACTCTATTTATTATGACATTTTTTCCTCCCAACAATCTACTCACTACAGGGTTAGTACTTTCATATATTCTATTATTATTATATCTAGGTTTCGCACATTAGCTATATGTCCATTAGTAAAACAATTATAAAAATAACCAAAAAATGGTTTAGTATACTTACCAGTACAAACCTTCCTCATGTGTCCAAGTTGATTACATGCAATGCATCTTTCATTAGATTGTTTCTTTGCTTCTTCATGTTGTTTAGGTGGTTTAGGTATTTCTTTGTTCAGATCTTCTTGTTGTTTAAGTTGTTGGTTCACTAGATCCAGTTCCTCAGTAACTTCAAATCCCTTAGATGATTCTCCTTCATCTGATCCAATCCATGTCTTATCTTAAACATGCCTTTGTGCCATAATCTTCTCATCAAGCTTCTTAGTGCTAGGATATAGCTCAAGATGTTGCTTTTTGTGTGTAAATTCTCCTTTAACAACAATGTTGTACTTCTCAAGTTCTGTATACTACAATTTTGTAGTCTCTAGCTCAAATGTCGCCTTGGTAAGTTTATATTTTAGATCTAAATTCTCATATCTCAAATCTCATTGACTTTTCTTTTCATCTTCCATCATATTCACTTAAGATTGGTGATATCAAGCTCATGCTTTAGAATCTCATTCTTCTTCTTAAGATTAGAAACTACATCACTATCCTTGATCTGATCATGTGACTCTTTCTTCTTGGATTTAGTTGATTCAATCTTCTCTTTCAACTTTTGAATGAAATCACATGCATCCCTAAGTTTTTGATTAAGAAAAACAAGTTTTGAAGGGTGCCTGAAACCCTGTACAAGTCTAAAGATTTTCAATAAGCACAGATGCAAAAGAGCAGCAAACAAAAGAGGAACTGGTCACCTCCCTAACAAAGGGTACCCATGGTGATAGAAAAGCCTATCACCAACCAAAACCAAACATCCAGCTAGGAGGCTAAAAACCAAACAGAGATCAACCTCCAAATAAACCAATCACTACAAGGGAGCTCACGATTTTTCCTTTGATTTAGAGCCTCCCTTGCACGACTGGAGTTTCTTTTCTAAAGGAGGGGCAGAGGGCTTAGTTTTCTTTCTTTTTACTACAGTCCAACCATCCTCCACCTTTGTTGCCTCAGCAACCCAATCCCCAGAAGAAACTAAACAGTGGAACCTAGGGGAGGTAGAAGCAACAACATTCTCCCTAGGAGAGTCTGTCGATGACTGGCCCCCAATAGGATGAGGAAGAGCATCTGATACAGGGGCAGGGGCAGGAGAGAGAATAGGGTCCAGACCTGAAGTTCGTACTTCCCCCACTACCACTAGCACTGAATGACCGCCAGTAGCGTCGACATGGGGAGAGTCATCCATAGGTTCTTGGGGTGCATCCATGGACTTAGGCACCGTATAGTGCTCAGAAGTGGCTCCTGACCACCAGGGGGTGGTCGCCTTGATTTGGTCTTCACAGCAACACAACGAGTAGCTATGTGACCTATCATGTGACATTTTCTGCAACGAAAAGGGATACCTTCGTAATCCAAAATTTGGATCCAAGAACCCCTCAAGGATTCCAAACAAATCTTCTCTAGAAGGCCCTTTGAAACATCCATCTCTACAAGAATTCGTGCACACGTCGAATGGAAAATATCCAAAATGTCAGAGTCCACATATAAAAAAATCACCGATAGCATCCCCAATTGTTTCAAAAACAAAATCTAGCCATAGATGCAACTCTAAGTTTGATTTTTATTTTATTTATTTTATTTCTAAACACATCAAGTTCCTCAAGAGCTCCCTCTAGATTAGTCTATAACTGATCCATATCCAAAAGTTGAAGGTGTGTGCAGGTGGACCTACTCTTTAGTGAATTTGTCTCACCCTGACTATGCCCTACTATTCTATGGAGACCTACCAAAACCCCTCCCCAAACTAACCCTACCGCCTGATGCTTGCAATTGATAGGGGGCCAATGTTCCCAAGCTATTATTTTCTGTTCCTACATCTGTGCTCCCAACTAATCTACCAAGTCGTAGTCTTGTGCATGTCTGCAAGGTCGACACATTCGACCTCAATACTGAAATTTTCCTTCGTAAGAATGGAGCACAGATTATGAAAGAAGCCATTTGCCCTGTTCACAATTTGTTTCTAGAATGCCATTGTAATCGAGAGCTAAAGAAGTGTAATCATCCCACTCATTTTCTAGGTGAACCAAATGGTTCTACTAAAATTGCAAAAATCATTTTCAAAATTTGCAGAGCCTTGATTTCGCTAGATCAAGATTTATACAAATCTTGATTTCTACAATTCCACAAACCAAACAAACTCTAAAAGTATGAGAAAATTTCAACAATGCATGTTAGTGAGAAGATAATTCATCTAGAATTCTTATACTAGAGACCCATGATAGATTCATATACATTTTGTAGACCCATGTCATTATCCATTCACCTTTGTGTCTATTTTCCAAAGTGGTATAATAAATAAACATATTGACAAATGTCCTATAATCTATATATAGTTGTTCCTATTGCTCCTTCACAATTGTGAATTTGATGAACTTGTTGATCAGGACAAATTTCCTTGTTGAGCTCTCCTTATTGTAATCCTTTTTGTCTTAATAAATTTTTATCCCTCTTTTTTCAAAAAAGACCCACACCCAACACCCATATATTTGCCATATCCACCAAAATTAAACATGCCACTTTTAAGTTCAATCCGGCTGTAATAAAGTCAAGCTCTTAAAATAGTAGGATTCCTATCACAGCTTGGGAAATCTTAGTTACAAGTCTTTAACCATTTCCCGTAATTTCCTTGGAGTATTCCATTGAAACCTCTGTTTAAAAATAAATAAATTTAAATCCGTCATAATCACTTAGCTCTGTTTGGTTCGTGGAATTTAAAAAACTGAGATTTCTACAAACCTTGGTTTAGCCAAATCAAGGTTTTGCAAATTTTTATTCCGATTTTTGGGATTTTACTTGATATGTTTGTTTCACTTGAAAGATGTGTGTGAAGACACATTTTTATACGGGAAATTTTTTTAAAGTAGTCCAATCTATTGTTTTTACACTCCTTAAAAAACGTAACCAGGTTTTGATTTTCAATTCCTACTTGCTAGTAGGAAGTTGGAAAACCTGATTTTGAGGCAAAATTGGAAGTTCAGTATGCTAATTCCATTTTGCCAATTTTGAAATAAACGCCAAAATTTTCAAATCCAGATTTTGAAAAAGCCAATTCCTATCATCTTTCAGGAACCAAACGGACCCTTACTGTTTATAAATTTTTTTAAAAGGTCTAATCTAGGTGTTTAGTTTTGTCATAGCTTAACGACGACTTGATCCAAGATAACATGGGTGTCCAGTCAAAGAAATTGTTGCTGGTGAGATTGAAGGACCTCAGATCTTCGCCCCTCGTAGTTTAAAATCTGCATAAATCCATATTGAATTTAGGAAATATCTAGATAAAAGGGTAGAATAACAAGCCAATTAAGTGTTTGTCATAAATTTCGTCCTTTCACTTGCTTACCCGAAACATATAGGAATGGCAGATAGCGAATAAGAATGACAAATCCCAGACATTTGATTGCATAGAATATTTATCTTCACGAAAAGCAATGTTTATTAAATTAGCACACAAATTTCAATGCAATCGGTTCTTTGGAATTCTAAGATTAAATACCCTTCTGGCCAGGTAAGTTGATAACCGTGTTGTAGACGTCTCTTCTACGTAATATTATACCTTAAATAAAGGTTGAATATGTTGTTCACAGCCATTAGAAAGTAAGGATTGATAATCTTTTTCATAAAGATAGAACTATATAACTACTTTTTTGTGGAAATGATCCGTTGAGTTGGCTGAAGTTTATTGTTGTGCTGTATGGGAGATGATGCCGCTCAAAAATAAACTAATCTCTAATGATCAAGGCTGTGTGAAAGAGACAGATAAAGAAATTAAAATCATTTTAAAGGTGTCATAATTTTTTTTAAATGTTTATATGAACCAAGAGAATCTTATGTTTCTTTCAAAGAATGGCAGATTTCAATAGTGCGAGTAAAAGGTGAGAATGTCAAAATATTTCAAAATAAGTGTTGAAACCATTCTTATAACTAGGAAAAATTATTCTTGGTTTTGAAATGAATAAAATGTGAAGATGTTATACTGTATTTATTTTATATGTATAATTTGTAAAAATTTTGAAATAATGTCCATGAGTCTTTGATCTATTGGTAAAGTCGAATGGTTCACAAAGAACCCACATAGATCATAGATTGATTTCAATCTTGAAGCGATCCAAGATGGTTTTGCCCTTCAAACCTTGGCTCCAGAAAACCCTCATGTATTCCTCAAATTTATATCCTCTGTATAAAGCCGGATGCTCCTCATCTACCATTGATGCTGCAGGAGCAATAAAGGAATCAGACGAAGGCCCATAGAAGGTGGGAATAGATATCCTTGCACTAGTTCCACTGGTTACAGCCCTGTGCTTGGCGCTTTTGAATCTTCCATTGCTTATAACCTAATAAAAACCCCACACAAAAACAACTCAAAATTTGTCCACTTAAAACAAGTTTCAAACAGAGAGGAAGTCTGTATCCAGTGAATATCAGTTATAAACCTAAAGTTGATCAGCCAAATTGACGACAAAGGCATTGGGTATTGGTTCTACTGCACACCATTTCCCATCTTTGAGCATTTGCAGGCCACTCACATCTCCTTGCATCAAAACAGTAATACCACCTGGATCTGAATGAGGTGCTATGCCAAAGGTGAGATCTGGACTTGGGCATGCAGGATAGTAATTTATGTACAGTACCTTAGTATGCTTTCCAAATATTTCATTCAAATAATCAGAATGTTGTCCCATAGCTTCAGAAATCGCAGCCAGAAGTCTTAGAATCAGTACTCTAATCTCCTTGGCATACTCCCCTGCAACCTCTCTGTTTTATAAAAGTGAAATGAGGAAAAGAGGATTCTTGTAAGATTTAAATTTATTAATGGTAGCAGATTTTTACAGTTTTGATGATGGATCATGGAATCTGATCCTAAATTTTGATGTTGAAAATTTGCACACAATCTTGTCTAGAAAAAATAACAGTAACATTTTTTTGAAGTTTTTGATTGCTACCTGTAAAGTGGAGGCTTTTGAGGCCATGAATTGGTAAATTTGTCCTCAGTGAAAGTATTTGTCTTTGGTGACATTGAAGCTTGTGGAAACCCTGACATCCTGCTTTGGATCCCCCGAATAGAGACAAGCCCTCTCTTCCACAGGCATTTCAAAAAACTCTTTGGCAATGGCCATCATGCTTTTCATTACAGTCTCTGGCACTCCGTGGTTCATGATCTGAAGGAATGATCCTTATTGAAATAGGGCGACAATACAGAAGGAGAAAAAAATGAAACAGATTTGGATCTTTACCTGGAAGAAGCCGTCCTCCTCGCAAGCCCACCTAATCTGATTGACTATCTTTATTCTATCAGACCCATCTAAATCTTTGAGGTCTATGACTGGAAATGTGTATGAACGAGAGATCTTGAACATGTCAGGACGTTCATCCGGAGGAAAGACATACTTGTCCTGAACATGAAGGCGTTTGTGTCCATTGGACATGAGTTTATCCACACCATTGAGATTGAACCCAACATGGGCTGTGGATGTCATCTTGTTCAGGTACGTATTCAAAGATTGCTTAGCTTCAGCTGCTCTGGGCAGTTTTCGGGAGAGGTAGGGAGCTTTGATTTGTCATAGAGATGGAAATTATTGTCTGCATTCAAGAAACCACTTGCAGAGTCCATCTCCATTATCATAAAAGACGTCCATTTATGAATTGATTTTAGATAATTGGTGACGTTGTGAACACTATTTAATTTTGTGTGTCCCCACTTATGTTTGTATTGCAATTTAACTCAGATCAAACGAATCAAAAAATCAAGGACAAGTACAAATTACATTTAATTCATGCAAGTAAAGAAGTTTGCCATACCATCTACTCCACCGGGTAATGCTACCTATATTCAACCAAGTAATGTCAGACTATTATAACCACATCACAAAGCGAAATTGTTTTAAACTAGGGGAAGAGACTAGTAGCCGCAAGTAGTCAGTCTAATGACTGATATAGTATTGTTATAGATTCCTCTTGATTATCCCTTTTAAAAATCTGCAATAATGATAACACATGTACTAATAGCTAATAACACATGTACTAATAGTTGATTTTTTTTAGCTTTCTTGATTGCCGATTGGTTTATTTGTGCAAAAAGTACTATTTCTTGGTGAGGGGTGGAAATAATGTGGGCGAACACTTTGAAATGTCCCATTTTGATTACTTTGCACTCTACAACTTCTACAAAGAGATCTATAAATGCAAAAATGCCTAAACCTTAGCTTTAAGCTCTTCAGTCACCTACGAAGGTTCACCTAAAAAATTGGCAAATTTCGATGTATGGATTAGGAGTCCTAGGTGTACAAAGTTAGCCTAGGTGGCTACTGGGTTTCTTCCTCTACTTTTCAGCAACATTACTAAGTGTTATTTGCCCTACATTTATGCCTTGAAAATTTTAAATGATTGTGATATTGCTATCAGGATTTAACCGTGTAGTTTTAGAGTCAAACACATTGACCCACATTTCCTGAGTAGTGATTCACATGAATCCGTCTCTCATGAGAATAAATGAAACACTTACCACTCATTGGATCTAGGTGATGCTCACAGAGGTGAAGCACTGAGACTTCTCAAGAGATCACCCATCCCAGTTCTACTCCAGCTCGAGGGCACTTAATTGTGGGGTTTCCTCCATTGTTTAACCCACTTTGCTTGCAACCCCATTTGCAAAACCTTCACCAATTGTTGTGCCTTATGAACTATTCATTAGAAAGCCCCTTAAACTCATCAATTGATAAGTAGGAGATATATTCTACAAGAAGTCAAATTGTGATATTGCTATGAAGACTTAACCGTGTTGTTTTAGAGTCAAACACATTGACCCACATTTCACAAGTAGTGATTTACATGAATCCATCTCTCTTTAGATCTAGGTGATGCTCACAAAAGTGAAACATGGTAACTTCCCAAAAGATTATCCATCCCAATAGCATTTCAAGTCCGATGCATAAAATCCAGAGTAAACCAGAAATTGAAAACTTTATTTTGAAACTATCAAATAGAAGCTGTCCTAGAGGACTATGCTTACACCTTATTTCCAGATAAAGCATTGCTATACAAGGTAGTGTCCACAGTCCATACCAGCGTACTTATGTTCTAACAACAGTTATATACGACTTTCTTCAATCATGGACTGACTTCGATCTTGAAGCGATCCAAAATGCTTTTGCCCTTCAAAACTTGGCTCCAGAATGCCCTCATGTATTCCTCAAATAGAAGGCCCAATTACTACACATACTTGAGGGATAAAACACCTTGATCCGCTTCATTCTCCACCTTGAATTGGTGATGATCAGTGCCTACACTCTCGAAGAAGAGACATTTCAAGCAGGATTCGTTGGTTTTAAGTTTGAAAATTCATTCTGTGACAGCAGATTGTGATTTAAGCATAAGTCGGGCAACTTGCCTACCTAGAAGTCGCTAAAGCACTTCAATAGCAATCTCAACATTTTCACAGTTTTGAAGTACAATCTTGAAAATCTTTTAACAGACACGGGAATAAAAACATTTGTGGTCAAGCAAATAAAACCTGGAATCTAAAACACATTTTTACAGCTCATAACAAAGACCAAATATGTAAAAGGATATGATTTGTCTAAACTTAAAATCTAATCCATGATTCCATAGAAAATAAAATTTAGGCTTATCTTATGACAAATACCAAACATGTAGAAGGATATTATTTGTTTAAGTTATCGAATACTCACATATCATTTGCTTTTAAGCCTGAAATAGTTAGGGCAGAGACATTTTATTCCTATATAAATATTATACATTTGTGGCCCAGGATTATCAGATTGTGAAATTATCCAGAAAGATTCAATACCAATAGCCCTCAGACCATTTGACCCTGTGCTTCAGCTTTCCAATTCCAAAAAGAATATGTTTAACTTTACAAATTACAGATGTAATACGGCTCTTCCTGAAAACGAAAAACCATTCAAATTGAGCACTATATATCCAGCAAATAAAAGGAGATTAATCATCTTTATAAATACCAAGTCACACTTCTTGATCCTTGGTTAAGAATATGCTAGATCACTGTACCCAAAAAGCTATAACTTCTAAATATTGATGGTTATAATAGTGTTTATTATCAATGTGTTACAAGTATCAAACACCTTCATCTGTCTATGGACATAGTTTGAGTGGAGGTGATCGACAGCCAATAACAATTGTGTAAACCATTTCAATAGATTCTAAAGAAAAGAAGCAATATAAGTCAGAAGAATATTGGAAAGCTGTAGAAATCTCCCGTGACGTTCCTCTCAAAGAAGTCTACCTCTTCAGGATAAAATCTCGTTAGATTTCTATAGACTCTAATCATCTGAGAAAATTGGAGAAGCATAACTGTTTGCAGGATCTGCCACAACAAGCACAGCAGCATTGAACTCTCCAAATATTGCCCCTTTATATTGCTCCATCACTCGATATCATAGAAGTGAGGGAGTCTTCTGAATGGATTGATGACAATCAATATCATAAATAGGAGATAGTTTTTACAGTGAGTCAAAATTGTAATATTGCTATTAGAATTCAATTGTATAATTTTTTGGGTCAAATTCATTGACCCATGTTTCATAAATAGTGATTCAAATGAACAGTTATGCAATTCTCTGAATTTTGTGTCTTTTATGCATATCCCTCGTGAGCGGAACAGTGTGGCTGATTGTTTGGCTAAATGGGCCTTCGAGCATGGGCCAGGTTGGAACATTATTGATCATAGTATGCTTCTCCTTAATTTATCTCAGATGCTGGATCAACTTGTGGACCAGGATAAAGCTCTATAGTTCTCTTTGTTTGTTGTGTTGTTCTGCTCTCTTTGGTATTCAATAAAATTTTACCCCTCTTTTACTAAAAAAAATATTTATAAACAATCAATATATTTCCAATATAAATTGTCAGATACCAAATAACGCCACCATTGACACATGTTAGCTGGCCACATAAAAGAATAATAAAACCCTTGATAGCTGGTCACATAAAAAAAACTTCTTTTCTCCAAATTCGTACAATGTTCAAAAGTTTAAAACCTCTGTAAATATCTGACCTAGCAATCAAGGAAAAATAGGAAAAACTTATCAGACAATATATTTTGAAAAAGCAAAACTCTCCAAGTCATAGGATAGCCCTATTTCCTCTTTTGCTGCTATGATTTCCAGGATGCTGATTAATTGTGCATATGTGTTCCTCTTTACTGCCCTAGTTTCCAAGGTGCTGGTTAATTGTAAATATAGGATTGGAAATTTTGTTTTTAAAAGGTAAAAATATTAGTCTCTATTTATATAGGCAGATTATATGTTCAGATTATTTAGGAGATCTTTTAACTTTATATTAATGATACTAATTGAGAGAGAAAAAGTAGTAGTAATTAGTAAGAATGTGCAAGAGATTTTGATTTTGATTATAATAGGTAGGAAAATATGCGGATAATCTAAGATGATCTAATGATTTAATGTTATTATAATGTAGGAAAATGGGATCGAAGTAAAAATTGCAGATTAGAGATTTATTCATTCACTATCTATAATATTCATTGACTAACAATCGAAGTCTAAAATGCAAACTAGAGATTTATTCTTTCACCATCTACAACTTTCATTGACTAACAATCAATATAGATATGAAAATGAAAAGAACTTAGATTAAATGTTAATTTGACCAAAATCAGCATAAACAACAAGCTACAAAATCAGAAGTCAAAAATATTCATTTATAATATAGAGACAGTAGTATTATATAAATATAATGTTTCGACAAAATCAAAAATATAGAAACAAAGTACCTGCTGGTGCAATGATTCAAATTCCTTCACCAATGATAGATTTATACTATATCTTTCAGATATGTTTTTATGATGTCATGTGATAATATGTATTACATTGCAAGTGTTTTTGGTGGTTCACATTGTGAATTAAGGTTGGATGATTGTCTTGCTTCACCTGTTCTAAATTCTAGAGTTGATCTGAATATTTTGGGATCATGTGGTAGCACACCGTGATATAATGCAAAGTTTTGGAAATGCTTGAATTTTGTGTCAACTTGGTTTGATAATTCACGAATTTTGATTTCCTTCCACAAGCAATTGGAGATAGAGTTCTTTGGTAGATAATTTGTATACTACACATTTCATCTAATTAGATAAACTTAGTTGATATAATTATAAGTTGTGGAGGATATCTATATGTTCAAATCATTTTTTAGGGTGTATGGATGATGTAAGAAATAAGTGTGAAGATGTGCAAGTGTGGCTACATAGCGGATAGATAGTGGATGTGAAACACAATGACAAAGAAGATTATTATTGTTTTATCCTATGATTTATTTTTAAAATTTCAACATAATTTATACAGTATATTTGAAAATTTTCTATCATAAAATTTTTTCAATCTTCATATTTCAATTTCAATTCTAGCCTGTGAAAATAGATGAAACAACATATTCCCAATTTAAACAGAGGGGAAAAAACAGCTATACTAATGACAACTTACTTTCAAAATGACTGCTGATATTATTAAAAATCAATCAATATAAATTCTCCTGAATTGCTTCTAAATAAATATAATTATTAGAAAACCACTACAAATTCTACCACCAGAGTTTTTTAAAGAGCTCACTGTAAGAGATTACAAAGATTCAGAGAAAAAGACAGCAGCTGTACTAATGACAACTCACACTCAAATTGACTGCTGATATATACAAGATCAACCAAAATAACTTCTCTTAGACTGCTTATAAAGAAATATTGTTGTTGGAAAACTACTACAAGTTACGACTGTGAAACACTCAACAGATTATATATCTCTGCACCACCAGTATGTACTATGCATATAAGCATAGGGGTATAACTACCAGAGCAATTACACATGCAACTAGAATCATTAACAACATACATGTATACTAGAAGGTACAGGCTTTGGGCTCAATGAACAATTTCATTGATCAGTTTCAATCTTGAAGTGATCCAAAATGGTCTTCCTCTTCAATTCCTTGCTCCAGAATACCTCCATGCATTCTTCAAACTTGTATCCTCTGTACCGAGCCGGATGATCCTCATCCACCATTGATTCTGCAGGAGCAATGAATGTATTCATTGAAGGATTATAGAAGGTAGGAATGGTTATACGACCAGTGGTACTGTTTGTTATAGCCCGATGTGAAGTTTGCTGAAAGTGCAAACTGGAAATGAACAGAACAAGCAAAAGAAAAGAGAAACGCAAACACACAATTTATTGTGGTTCACCACAAATTGTGGCTACGTCCACACTGAAGGGAAGATCTCTATTAATGTAAATAATTGAACTTTACATCACAGCTATTGCTTCAGCTCTTTGAATACAATCTAAAATGATCAACCTCCA
Source organism: Cupressus sempervirens (assembly GCA_028749045.1). Classification (NCBI taxonomy): domain Eukaryota; kingdom Viridiplantae; phylum Streptophyta; class Pinopsida; order Cupressales; family Cupressaceae; genus Cupressus; species Cupressus sempervirens. The sequence continues at coordinate 827,234,831 of CM053790.1, read as the reverse complement.
AAACATATTTATAAAGTCTCAAAGGAAATGAAGAGACAAACAATTTGGAGGGAACAATAATAAAATGAGCATAATAAAAAAGAGATTGTTGGGCTTCACATATGCACCCAACAAACCCCCACTTGAAGTCCAACAGCGGTAATCTTTGAGTCTCCCCTGAATTCCCCTATTGTTATTTCTTTACAACGCCAAGAGAAGTTCGACAGAACTCGAACTTCTCTCGTGGAACAACCTTGGTGATGCAGGAGCATCTTGCATCCAAAATAAAGGGGAGACGTGTTGAATGTAAAATTTAAAATTATAAAAAAAAAAAATTAAAAAAAAAATAAAAATTTAAAAAAAAAAAAAATTCTGGAGGAGAGAGAAAAGTGACGAAAATTAGAAGAGAAATGATAAAAAATAAAAAAAGGGAAAAAGGAGAAAAAAAGAAAAAGAAAAGAGGAATGTCTAGTTTCAAGGTGCGTAGGTGGCATAAAATAGAAAAATAAGAAAAATAGTTGTCATTCCATTAATCGAGGTGTGTAGGTGGAAATTCTAGAAGGTTTTGGATAAATGATGTATTTAATATTTGTTGGGTGCTTAGTTGTATTTGGGTGGGAATTTAATATTTATTTAAAGGTAGTTGTATTTACCTTTTATCCCACATTGGTTGTGTTTGTAATGTCTTGGGTTAGAAGTGCCTATTTAAGCAAGGCTTATTATCATTTGTAATCAAGTTCGGAAAATAGAAGCTCTTCAAGTGTAAGCTCTTGTAGTGAATTTTCAAGTATTAATGGATGCTTTATGAAGCATTTTTTTTTCATCTCTATCTTCATATTGTTTCATTCTTGATTGTGAGTGGGTAGAGTGGTGTGACCCTCTATCAAGTGGTATCAGAGCAGGAGTTCCTGAGTGTGTGGACAGATCGCCGAACGTGAGGCAGTTTACACCAGCATTTGCAAAGAAGGTTGATCTTGTGGCTGATTGATCTTTTAGATTGGTGGATTTGTTTTGCTTAGGGTTTGCTAAATTTTTGGAAGATGCCTCCAAGAAGATTGGACCCCAAGGAAAATGATGACCTTAGTGAAGCGATGGAAGAAAGAATCTTAGAGAAGATAAGAGCAGAGGTCAAATCAGAGATTGCATTGATGAAGAGTGACATGATTGCTGAAATTGTGAGTGCTTTGGGTGGTGTACCTAGGCATGTGGGTACTGAAGACAGATATGACGAAGTTGCTGAAGACTTTGAAGCTGCTAGTGAGGATAGAAGTGATCATGAGGAGAGACCTATTGGAATTAGGACTACTCAGTTTGCTCGACCTGGATCTCAGTTGAAGCTGAAGCATAAGATGGAGGTTTCTAATTTTTCAGGTACTTTGAATCCTGAAGACCTGATTGATTGGATTGGTGAATTAGAGGACTACTTTGAGCTTGAGGGTATTGAAGATCCATTGAGAGTAAGGTTGGCACAAACTAAGTTGAAGGGACATGTTGCTCTTTGGTGGAAGGAACTACAAAGAGATAGAGAAGAGGAAGGTGAAATGAAGATCACTAGATGGAAATTGATGGTGACTAAGTTAAAGGCAAAGTTCATTCCAGCTGATTATGAACTTGAATTGTTTAAGAGGTTGCAAAATTTGAAACAGAAGGATATGACTGTGAAGGATTACACTGAGGAGTTCTACAAGTTGACTATTCGGTCTGGGCATAGAGAATTGTCAAAGGAGAAGGTAGCACGGTATATTAATGGTTTGAGATTCAATATTCAGGATGAGGTTGGTATGCTAAATATTTCCACAGTGGAGGATGCTTATCAGTATGCTTTGAGAGCAGAGGAAAAGCTAAAGAGGAAGAATCAAGGTAGTTCTCGAGGGAAGGAGAAGCAGGATAGTTCGGTACAAGCTAAACCAAAAGTAGAAGGTGAACCAAAACCTATGGAACAAAGAAGAAGGACAGGTGGAGGTGTATTCAGAGGTAATTGTTTCAAGTGTGGTCAAGAAGGGCATAGATCTTTTGAATGTTCTATTGGTAGGACAGCTACTATTGTGAATGAGGTTGAAGTCCAGGAAAATCAGCCTGAGGAAGGAGAAAGTTTGTTGGCTCGACGAGTACTAATGGGTAAGAAGACATTGGATTCTTGTCAGAGGACTAGTTTGTTCAGAACTTGTTGTAAGTCTGGTGGGAAAGTTTGCAAGGTGATTATAGATAGTGGTAGTACTGATAACCTTGTTGCTGAGGAGATGGTTCAAAAACTTGGTTTGAAGAGATTGAGACATCCTTGTCCTTATAGGATTGGTTGGTTGCAAGGTGAGCATGCTTTGGAAGTGAGAGAGCAATGTCTTGTTGATTTTCAAATTGGGCAGTATAAGGATCAAGTATTGTGTGATATTGTGGATATGAATAGTTGTCATGTGTTACTTGGTAGACCTTGGCAATATGATTGCAGGGCTCTGCATGATTGTGTTAGGAATGTGTTTACTATTGAGAAAGGTGGTAGGAAGTTTTCCTTGATTCTTTTGCAGAATGAAGCGCTCGGTAGGAGAAACCTGAGTGTTGGCAGTCGAGTTGAGTTGGCAGATTTTGAGAAGATTGAAAATCAGCATGGGAAGCAGACCTATAGAACACCTGTGGTGGATGTAAAGGAGAAGAAGAAAAACAAGGGAAAGAGTGTGCAAGTTGAAGATTTGGAGGACATATATGTGAAGAACCAGTTTGGGATTTATGTACTGAATCTCAAAAGATGTTCTTCCAACTATTAGAACATCTTTTCGGACCTCGGGAGTCTGATGCAGGAGCATCTTGCATCCAAAATAAAGGGGAGACGTGTTGAATGTAAAATTTAAAATTTAAAAAAAAAAAATTCTGAAGGAGAGAGAAAAGTGACGAAAATTAGAGGAGAAATGATAAAAAATAAAAAAAGGGAAAAAAGAGAAAAAAAGAAAAAGAAAAGAGGAATGTCTAGTTTCAAGGTGCGTAGGTGGCATAAAATAGAAAAATAAGAAAAATAGTTGTCATTCCATTAATCGAGGTGTGTAGGTGGAAATTCTAGAAGGTTTTGGATAAATGATGTATTTAATATTTGTTGGGTGCTTAGTTGTATTTGGGTGGGAATTTAATATTTATTTAAAGGTAGTTGTATTTACCTTTTATCCCACATTGGTTGTGTTTGTAATGTCTTGGGTTAGAAGTGCCTATTTAAGCAAGGATTATTATCATTTGTAATCAAGTTCGGAAAATAGAAGCTCTTCAAGTGTAAGCTCTTGTAGTGAATTTTCAAGTATTAATGGATGCTTTATGAAGCATTTTTTTTTCATCTCTATCTTCATATTGTTTCATTCTTGATTGTGAGTGGGTAGAGTGGTGTGGCCCTCTATCACTTGGTTAATGCATCAGCTGGATTTTCCTTGGTATTAATCTTCAAGACTTGAAGTTTGCCCTCTTCAAGTTTACTTCGAATGAAATGATAGCGAACCTCAATATGCTTGGTCCTGCTATGAAACACTGCATTTTTAGCTAAGTCAATAGCACTTTTGCTATCACAATGCAAGGCTGAACCTTGTTGAGGACAATCAAAGTCACCAAACAGACGTTGCAACCAAATCAACTCTTTTGCTCCTTCAGTGAGAGCAATGTATTCAGCCTCAGTAGTGGAAAGTGAGACCACTTGTTGTAACTTTGATGCCCAACTGATCGCTGCTCCAGCAAATGTAAATACATAAACAGTAGTAGATCTTCTATTGTCTAAATTTCCAGCCATATCTAAATCCGTATAACCTCTAAGTGAAGTGTCTTTGCCACCAAAACATAGTACAAAATCAGAAGTGCCCTTAAGATATCTCAAGATCCACTTTACCGCATCCCAATGTTGTTTACCCGGATTGCTCATGAACCTGCTGACAACCCCCACTGCTTGGGCAATATCCGAACGAGTGCAAACCATTGCATACATAAGACTACCAGCTGCTGAAGAATAAGGGATGTTCTTCATGTAGCCTTGTTGTTCTTGTGTCTTGGGACACATGGCTAAAGACAATTTGAAATGATCAGCGAGAGGTGTGCTGATCAATTTGGCATCCGCCATGCCAAATCTTTCTAGTACCTTAAGAACATAGTGTTCTTGAGAAAGTTTTATTTCCTTCTTCTGCCTATCACGGATAATGTCCATGCCAAGTATCTGTTTCGCTGCCCCTAAATCTTTCATGGCAAACCTTTCTGACATTTTTGCTTTCAATTCTGAAATTAGCTTCATAGATGAACCGGTGACAAGCATGTCATCAACATAGAGAAGTAAAAGAATAAAGGAACCATCAAGAAACTTCTTGTAATAGACACATGGATCAAATTCACACCGAATGAAATCATGTTCAGTCATAAATCGATCGAACTTGAGGTACCACTGCCTCGGAGCTTGCTTAAGACCATACAAGCTCTTCCTCAATCTGCAATATAAGTTTTCTTTACGACGTTTAATAAATCCTTTGGGCTGCATCATGTAAATTTCTTCATTCAGATCACCATGGAGAAATGCAGTCTTGACATCCAACTGCTCAAGTTCAAGATCGTGAGCAGCAACTAAGCCAAGAATAGCCCGGATTGTAGACATCTTGACCACAAGAGAAAAAATCTCATTGAAGTCTATGCCCTTTTGCTGATCGAAACCTTTGACAACCAGCCTGGCTTTATACCTCTTCTGATTTTTACCTTCATCTTTCAATCAATAAATCCATCGATTTTTAAGAGCTTTTCGATTTGATGGCAAAGGAACCAAGTCCCAAGTATTGTTTTGCATCAAAGAATCCATCTCTTCCTGCATCGCTGCCTCCCATTTATGAGAATCCGATGCTTTGCGTGCTTCTTTGAAACTAGTTGGTTCTACTTGGTCTAAAAGCAAGAGTTCTGGATCTGCTTCTTCAGAGTACAAGAGTTCGTAATTAGAGAATCGGGCAGGAAGCCTTCTCTGTCTTGTGGATTTTCTCAGCCCTTGAATGTTATCATTATGCTCAAAATGTTTCTTTTGTTGATCCTGAGAGTTTGGTGTGTGAAATTCAAATTCACTGCCTTTTGAAGATGTGTAAGAACTCCTCTTAGAATTTGAATGCACAATCCCCTTATTGGAATTATGGCTTTGTGAGTTTTGCTGCCTTGGAAAAACTACACCATGTGATTGATCATTTTGAGATCCATACTCTGCATTAAATTAACTTCTCTGTTGTATAAGAAGTCTGTTACTGAAGTTTTCAACATGACAATGCACAATTAATTGACCCGTGCGAAGTTTATGCTCATCGTTGTGATGTTGCATAGGGGAACCCATATGTGTATTTAAACAGGGAGTTTGAAGTCCCCATACAGCCTTGGGGCTGAGAACAGAACCACATGGATGAACATCATGTCCTCTGTCTCCTTCACACCAGTCAACGTTAGCAAAATCAGGCTTATGCTGAATCGACTCCACATCCCTTCTGTGTCCTGTCTGGCAGCCAGTGACCTCCTCATGCAATGGGTTGTGGGACGTGCGATCTGCTGAAGAGTCCAGGTGCCTAGCTGATCATTGTTTTCAATGGTTTTAATTCCATGACTATTTGTGCGCATGTCAAGCCATTCAATGCCAATGTTAGAAGCCTGTTCACACAGACCACGTGATATGGAGCTATCACTGAGTCTTTCACCGTGAGCTGTGGGTTTAATAACCATATTATTTCTGTCTGCATCCAAGGTGTGCTGTGAGCCATAAGAGTGAGCAGTGGAGCCGTGAGTGTGCATAAACTCATCTGACTGTGGAGTAACGAGCCTGTGATGTGGGCTGGAACTGTGAAGTTCCATATTACTGCCGTGAAAGACAGTTGCTTTTGCAAATTCTACACCTTTAGACTGAGGATTGTCTACAATACTTTGATTTGAAATGTGATGAGTATCCTATTCCTTATTAAGACTGTGATTTCCTAATTCTTCAATACTGTGTTCATCAGTAGAATTGGAATGACTCCACATGCTAGTGGATGAAGCGGAAAAAGGGGCAGGAGCTAGAACTGAATTTGGGGATAAATTACTAGAAGGAGCATTGTTCTGATTTCTTTCAATGTTGGAGTTATTATCAAACATAGAGAAAGGGGCATATTCACATACCGTTTTTTCTTAATGGTGTAATGCTAGAAATACCTTCTCATTGAAGACGACATCTCTACTTCTAATGATTTTCTTCCCAACTGGATCCCATATTCTGAAACCAAATTGGTCTTCACCATAGCCCACAAAAATACTTTTTTGCGATTTTGGATCAAGCTTTTGTCTTTTCTCCTTCGAAACATGTACATAAGCTTCGCAGCCAAACACTCGGATGTGTGAGTATGAGATTCTCTTTTCCAGCCACTCTTCCTCAGGTATTCCAAAGTCCAACCGAGAAGAGGGACTTCGGTTGATTAAATATACCGCTGTATTGCATGCCTCTGCCCAAAACTCCTTGCCTAAACCGGCATTAGAGAGCATACAACGAGATTTCTCAAGGATTGTTCTATTCATCCTCTCCGCTGCTCCATTTTCTTGCAGGGTGAATGGAACAATCTTAATTCTACGGATGCCATTATCCCCACAAAATGAATCAAACTCCAATGAACAAAACTCTCCGCCATTGTCCATTTGCAAGCACTTTATTTTGTGGCCAGACTAATTCTCCACTAAAGCCTTAAAGATTTTAAACTTGCTGAAAACATCAGATTTCTTATGCAATATGTAAATCCATACCTTTCTTGTGCAATCATCAAGGAAGGTGACAAAGAAGTTTGCTCCTCCAATAGAGCTTTCCTCAGTGGGTCCGAACACATCAGACTAAACAAGTGCCAAAGGAGTACCTTTCTTTTCATGTCTGGTCCTCAAAAAGCTGACCCGCTTCTATTTTCCATAGAGACAATGTTCACAAAATTGTAAGTCAACTAATTTCAGCCTTGGTAATTGCTCCCTTTTATGCATAACAGCAAGTCCCTTTTTGCTCATGTGACCGAGCCTTTGATGCCACAATTCTGAATTACTATCTTCAACTGTCATGGCAGCCCCCACTTCACCGATATTTTCTACAATATACAAGCTCCCAATCTTGTCTCCTTTTGCAACTAACATGGATCCTTTTGTGACTTTCCATGAATCAGTTTGAGAAGTGACAAAACCTTGTGCAAATAGTTGACTTACGGAAATCAGATTTCTCTTTAGTTTTGGAACATGACGCACATCTTTTAATAGCCATTTAACGCCTCCTTTCAAAGATAATAAAATATCTCCTTTTCCTATTATTTCACATGCCTTATTATCACCAAAGTATACTTCACCGAACTTACCTTCTTGATAATTTGAGAAGTATTCTGTACATGAAGTGGCATGAAATGATGCGCCGGAATCCAAAACCCATGAGGCTGAAGTGGTTTCGGTTGTAGATAAAATCAACACGCTATCGTCTTTGTCATAGACAGTGTTGGCTTGACTTTCCCGCACTCGTTCTTGTGCTCTCTTATAACCTCTACAATCCTTTTTCACGTGACCACTTTTGCCACAAAACTAGCAATCTCCTCCTTTCCTTTCCCTTGACTTCGAGCGCCTAGCTGATTTTGATCTTCTATGATGATTGTTCCTTCCTCTATTTTGGCTTCTTCCTCTATTTTCGGTGCTGACCACCGTCAAGGCTTCACCAGATGAGGATTCCTTGGTGCTTCTCCGCATATCCTCACTAAGTAGAGTTGCCATAACTTCATCATAAACTAACTTCTTGTTTGAGGAGTTAGAAGTACTAACTGCTGTAACAACGGGATCCCAGCTGTCCGGTAATGAACACAACAAGATGATAGCTTTAGATTCATCATCTTGTGTCATGCCAACGGAGGTTGCTTGGCATAGCAAGGTGTTCAAATCATTTATATGATTCGACATCACAGTCCCATCTTTCATTTTCAACTTGTAGAGCTTCTTCATAATAAATATTTTATTTGTAGCTGAGGCCGTTTCGTACATAGTTTGAAGTTTATCCCAAACTTCCTTTGTCGAAGATTCATTGTGAACATTGAATAAAACATTTTGTGATAAAGAAAGAAATATTGTTGCCTTCGCTTTATCATCAATTTTAACCCAATCTTCATCTGTCATTGCAGCCGGTTTGTTTGCCTTTCCATCAATTGCTACTACCAAGTCTTGCTTGACTAACAATGAACGCATCTGAACTTTCCACAAACTGAAATTCTGTCCCGAGAATTTCTGCACTCGCAAATCTTCCATGACTCCGGATTTTCAAACACCAAAATCAATTCCAGCGTCTACGCCAAGCTCTAATACCAATTGTGAAGTTTGCTGAAAGTGCAAACTGGAAATGAACAAAACAAGCAAAAAAAAAGAGAAATGCAAACACACGATTTATCGTGGTTCACCACAAATTGTGGCTACATCCACACTGCAGGGAAGATCTCTATTAATGTAAATAATTGAACTTTACATCACAGCTATTGCTTCAGCTCTTCGAATACAATCTAAAATGATCAACCTCCAAAACATATTTATAAAGTCTCAAAGGAAATGAAGAGACAAACAATTTGGAGGGAACAATAATAAAATAAGCATAATAAAAAAGAGACTGTTGGGCTTCACATATGCACCCAACACCCGATGCTCGATGCTCTGGAATCTCCCATTGCTCAATACCTAATGAAATCCAGTGTCACACTAAACCATTTCAACATTCAGTACATTAAAAACAAGTTTTGAACTCCGGGGAGTTCTTAAAATAGAAACTACATCTCTAAGAGGACAGCAAAGACATAAATTAGAAATCATAATGAAGAAAGTCAGAATTCTATATAAAGATCCCAGATTTATCTTCTTTGTCATTTATTTCTATTTGAGCTCAGATTTTTGTTTCGGATCATTTATTCTGATGATGAACAACATTGTATATAGTTAGAATAAGTTTTCTATAAGGGGCTTTTTTGCTGATATTAGCGTTGTATGTTTCTGTATCGATGTTTAAGACCACCCTTGACATTCTATCATAGAAAGAAGAGTGACAAACTGTCCATACACAACAGCTTCCAATAACAATCATATAATAATCCAATCTTTTGGTACTATTAAAAATTAGTGAAACTTAAAGAAGTCTTTAAAATGAAATCATATATATTAGAATAATAAACCTGAAGCTGATCACGCAAGTTGACCACAAAGGCATTGGGTGTAGGTTCCACTGCAACCCATTTTCGTCTCTGAGCACTTGTAGGCCACTCACAAGTCCTTGCATTAGTACAGTGATGCCTCCTGGGTCTGAATGAGGTGCTATTCCAAGTGTGAGATCAGGATTTGGGCATGGTGGATAGTAATTTATGTTTATAATCTGTCTATGCTTTTGAAAGACTCTATTCAAATATTCAGAATCCTGTCCCATAGCTTCAGAAATCGCAGCCAAGAGCCTTGAACTGAGGACTTTTACTTCCTTAGCATACTCCTCTGCAATCTCTCTGTTATACAAAATATATAAAATAATCACTTATGCTTCTTCTTTGCGAATACTAGAGAATTTTATTTTATTTTTTTAGGTTTTTTTTACCTGTAAGCTGCGGGCTTTTGAGGCCACGCATGTATGTATTCCTCCACAGGATGACATGGCTGTGTTAGAAAATCCATCCAGTCGAGGGATTTGTCTTTGATGATATTTAAGCTTGTAGAAAGCTTAGTCAATTGTCTTGGATCATCTGAACAGAGGCATGCTCTTTCTTCTATGGGTATTTCGAAGAACTCTTTGGCAACATCCATCATGCTTTTCATCACACTCTCTGGCACTCCATGATTCACAATCTGGATGTTTCTTCACATCTTTTTAATAAATTGAAGCAGGTAAAATTTGATTAATGGAAAAGAGGAACACAAACGAATGCTTTACCTGGAAGAAACCATCCTCTTCACAAGCTCGTTTGAGCTCATTCACCACCGAATTTCTGGCAGGACCATCTAAATCTTTGAGGTTTATTACTGGAATTCTATGAAAAAGAGAAACCTCATCCATTTGGGGGCGTTCATCGGGAGGAAATATGTAGTTCTTCCTAACATGAAGATGGTTGAATCCATTGGACATGAGCTTCTTGTTTCAATGTTAGAAACAAACTTCTCAACAACATCAAGATGGGTTTCAACAAGGGCTTGGATTGAAATTTCTGTGGATGACATTGTGAGTCTCTGTGAACCTGAAAGGGGGAAAGTGGAAACCTTTATTACAGTGGACTGGATTTGTTATGGGGTTCTCAAATAAATTTTGGATTCAAAAAGTATCGTGGTCGTTTTTTTTTTAAAAGAGTGTCAGGTGTGTTTTTTTTGGAGAGTGTTAAGAGTGTTGGATTTGAAATAAACTAGTACATGCGTCCGAAAGAGGTGCAAGGGGTATGTTCATAGATTTTATTAGAAAAGAAAAAATTAAGAGATGTAAAATTAATGGAAAGATTTCAAATTGATAACATATAATCAAATTTGTATATAGAATAGTGGCATATACACATCACTAATCATTTTAGAGGTTCAAACATTGTACAACATTCCAATTCAAGAGTTGATTTGAATAGTACATTTTTTGAAATATTTTTTGAACTATAAATACATTTAAATGAAACATTTGCAATATCATGCAATTAGTCATGTGAGGGTTTTTTCTTTCCAAATTCATTGAATATAATTGCACAATTCTTCAGCTGTAGCCACTCCATCTCGTACGGACTCTTTGGCTTCACACTTTTCCTCATCAATTCCTAACTTAATAAGAATTATATGAACCTCAATCAATTCCATTTTCATCTTGTATCTGACATAATCTTGTATAAAATAGTTTAGGATTAGAGATTCCATGTGGCATGAAGATTTGTCGATTCATAAAAATAACATACCTTTATCATCCCCTTTGAATTTCAATGAAAAATTCTCTTAGAATGATTGTATAATACTAGATTTCTTTTCTACCACCAACTGAGTTATGTAGATGGAAATGAATTCTCCTTATGATTGTTTGATTAGAATGATTACATTAAAATCGTAAAATATAAAGTCATAGAGATGTTATGCAAACTTGTGTTTAGTGGAACCTAAGCGAGAGGGTGATCATGCTTGATATGGAATAAAATTTCAAAATGGCATCCAACATTATTCAACCATGTCAAATGGTTGAAGAACATTATTTTGACCAACGTATTAAAAATAAAATGTTAAACAATTTATTTAAATGCCCACATATCCAGAGTTATGCAACAATTTGTCAAACTATTTCATTTAGAAACAAGAGACACAATGCAACGTAGTTCCTGGTTGAAGCAAGCATATTTTAAAGTAAAAATGAAGATAAAGAGGGTAGGGAATCAGTACAATAAATAGTTGTGGAGAGAAGTGGGAAGAAAAATAGTGAATGGGATGAGGGGATCAAGAATCTTTAAATAAGATATGAATACAATGAAGAAGATAAATATAGAGATGAATACAAACACCTAAACATAAGAGTATGAGAGATAGGTAAATTGTAAAAGGTAAATTGTAAAATTTTAGGAGTGTTGGTTTTCCATTGGTAGCTTGATCTTGTAGCATTCTAACCTATTAGTTGACAAAGTTTGAAAATACCAGGACATTTGATGTTGGAAATGATCTTGGTGTGCAATGAGTGTGTAAAAATTGGGTGAAAAGTCAATAAAACAAAAAAATGGTCTTTTTCACATGCATTTATGTAGTAAATGAGGATGAGGTTAATCAATAGTTGATTGAGAAAAGGATTTTGTTTGTTAGCAAATGTTCTAATAGACAAGTGATAGCTTCAAAGGAAATATGCATCAATTTTCATGAATGTTTGAAATAAAACCTTTGAATTGTCACCAACATGCTTGTTTTATGTCTACAATGGAGAAAGGGATAAATAAGGAGAGAAGGGGTAGAGAAGAGTTGGGGTGGGTGAGTGGAGGGTGTGGGGTGAGATCCATTAGAGGAGTGAGAAAGACAAAGAGAAGGGGAGATGTCTAGAGATAAAGAAGAGAGGAAGTTAAAAGTAGATGGGAAGATAGTAGGAGATTGATAAAGAAGAAGAGATAAAGAGACATTAAACATTAAATATATATAAATATGTAAAAAGTAATTTTTATATTTATGAATGAAAAATATATATATTTATATCAAACGTTATGATAATAACAAATGTAAACAATGTAAAGATAATCTAATGTCAATATGTACATCCCAGATAGAGTATAGTGCATGTCTTCCACGTTTTGTTAACACAGCTATGAAAAATGTGTTTCACCACACAAATGCACATATAGTTGACTCACTTTATGATTGGCACTGGCATATTTTAATTATATAAATCTAATGGACAAGTGATAGCTTCAAAGGAAATATGCATCAATTTTCATGAATGTTTGAAATAAAAACTTTTAATTGTCACCAACATGCTTGTTTTATGTCTACAATGGACAAAGGGATAAATAAGGAGAGAAGGGGTAGAGAAGAGTTGGGGTGGGTGAGGGGAGGGTGCGGGGCCATGGAAAATGTGTTTCACCACACAAATACACATATAGCTGACCCACTTTATGATTGGCATTGGCGCATTTTAATTATATAAAAAATTTCACCTTCTAAATAATATTATATTAACATTTTTATATTTAAAATACTATATTCAAAATAAATATAGTGATGAAATATAATTATTATTACATAAAGTAAATGTAATTAAAATGGTAACATTCAAAAAATACATTTGAGAGTTTCAGGCGATAGTTTCCTACTTGAGATAATTTTTTACACAATTTTATTCAAAAAGATATTCATCAGCTATTACAGACTATGTAGAACATAAAAACCCAAACATTGAAATTTCTTAGCATCCAAAAAGGTATATCATTTGGCAAATTGGCAGTGATAATTTTGATGAGATGGACAGTCTTGTAAAGGACCATCCTCGTTTAGTATTGACAGTGCGAGTAACTAAACTTCTTAATAGAATTCAGAATTATGTACATTATGCAATTAGAGCTTCTATGGTATAACATTAATTAAATATTTTTTTTATACTAATGCTAATCAGTTTGATGATTCTTTTCCAAGTGTATTAAATATGTATGTGTACCGTCAATAAATACCAATTGAAACATACCAATGCAGAAATAAGAAAACCACCAAACCGCTTATCAGTGGCTCAAAATTCAACTTGATTTTCCAGCATCTTCTCGTAGGGCATTTTAATATCAGTTGGCCTTGTAGTTGTGTACAAAACATGCTTTGTTGTCTGATCCAAAACCACCACAGTTTTTAGCAGGCTATTGACTTTCGGCATCAAACAGAATGTAAAATGCACGTCTTCAACTTCAACTTTTTGCACTTGATTATTGCTAATCCTGCTCAAAAACTCACTGAAAGGAACACTAACATGGCTAGTCAAAACCTTGGAGTCTGATCCCATCAACAGAAAACCAGGACGCAAAATCACACCCAAGTGCAAACACATCGTTCCAATTTCCCACACTGACTTAATAGGATTTCCTTCCAATCCCACTTGCGGTTTCTCCACCATTGTCCTCTGTTTTTCTTTTCTTGATAGGACAAGCTACCAGTACCACTAGTTTCATTAATATCACTTAAAATATTATATAAGATAAAAATAGTATTTATAATTTTTAATAAGATAATAGTTAAATATCATTTTAATGGATTCAAACAAATTGATGCTTTCCATTTATATACCTTGTCTTATTCACCACTTAAGAGAGGTTTTAAATGTCTATATTTTCATTTTTACTTTGTTCTTAACTTTAGTCATCTACCCCCCTCTTAGATAAGAGGCTCACAATTTACCATTGTGTTGTAGGCTCTTGCCTATGTTATAGAAGTCATATTTTAATATTATTTTTGAATTTAAAAAATAGCAAGAAAACTAATATCCTAATATTATTATTTAATAATATTAATTATGGGATTATAATTAATCAATCAAAATAACATTCTGGAAGGATGAAGGGAGGATAGGACCTAGAAGCAGCTGTGTGTGAGGGTTTCGAAAGCTTGTTTTGTTGCCGCTAGGCTATGCATGCATAGGGAGAGTGCCTCATTTCTCTTCTATCTGGTGAGACCTTTTGTAACTTCAATATTGGATGATTATTGTTGTGCAGGGTTTGCGTTTATTGTGGGAAAAAAAAATTCAGAGCTTTTTTTCAAAGTTTGTCTGCCTAGCTATTATGGTTGCAAGTGGGGTTTCCACAAGTCTCATTCTTGCTAGAGCCTCTGGTTGTGATGGATCTTCTCTCGGGGCACGATCACAGGAGAAGGAGCCATTTTATGTTAGTGAGCGCCAAAAGTTAAATAAAGTTAATGGTTGTTTTTCGCGTAGTCAGGATCGGCCTATGCTGGTTATTCCTCCAGAAGCGGTAATGGAGGATGTGGACTATTTGGCCACACATGCATTGATATGCAAGTTTCTTGGTATTCAGATTTCCCTAGCAGCTCTAGAAGCTTGGATTCGCCGTTCATGGCAAGTGGAAGGTGATATGGACATTATGTTGGCTGGGAATAGCTACTTTTTGGTGAATTTCTCTTGCGTGTCATATCAAAATCGAGTCTTTGAGGGAGGCCCATATTTTTATGACAAAGTAGGTCTTTTTGTCAAACCCTGGCATCTAGGGTTCAATTCTGCTAAGGATCTTCCTTCGAGAGTTCCTGTTTGGGTCTGCCTGTCGTGACTTCCTTTGAAGTTTTGGCGTGAGGGTATCTTGCGACAGATTGCCGCTGTGCTCGAAAAATCGATTGCTATAGCCCACCAATCTCTAGACAAAAAGGCTAATTCCTATGCCCGTATTTGTGTTGAAATTGATTTAAAAAATCCTTTGTCAGATTCTCTAGAAATTTGTCTTGGCTCTTCTTCTTGGATCCAACAGCTAGACTATGAATCTATTCCCTTTCGTTGCCACCTTTGTCATGTGTATGGTCATTTATAGCGTCAATGCCCTCAAGCCTCCAAAGGCAATGGTACCCCAGTTGGGTTTTCTGGCCCAAGGACGGCTAATGATGGAAAGGGGAATGGTCCAAATGTTAGTGGAAAAGGAAATGCTTAGTCTGATAGTGCAGGTACAAGGAAAGCTCATATGAACACTTCAAGTTAGGGGCCAGGGCCATCTAGTTCTACTGGTCCTGATAAGGATGGTTTTATCCTAGCTCGAAACCATGCTAAGGGGTGGGGTCAAAAATGATCTCAGCTAGATCGGCAAGTGGACTTAGGGTTTAATCGTTTTGAGGTTCTTGACAATATGGTTCTAGAAGAAGGTATTCTTATAGAGGCTCAGGGTGTAGCTACTGGTTTAGAGGGGAGGAATTCTACTCTTAGTGGCAACCAAGATGTTGTAGTTCAGCATATGTCAGAGACTTCTATTGGCCCTGAGTCTAGTGCCCTTGTGGTTTCTCCTGCTCCACAAGAAAAGGATAATGTTCTTCTAGTAGATTTGGTTAAAGATGTGTTTGCCTCTGGTAAAGGAAAGGGATCTTCTCTTGCTTTGGGCCTAATGCAAAGACCATTTAAGAAAGTCTCTTTTACTACTCCCTCAAGAGTTGGGTGAAAGCAGGATCAGGAAAAAATTAAACTTACAGGCGATTTATTGGTAGAGTCTGGGGTTGTCAAGACCTTGGATGAGCATTTTTCCCACTCTACTCAATGATTATTCTCTCATGGAATGTGAGGGGGTTGAATAGCAACCCCAGACAAAAAGCTATTCACGATCTTGTGGTTGAGCATTCTTCGGATATCCTTTGTATCCAGGAGACCAAGCTTTCAGTAGACTCCATGTTTAGATGTGCTCCTAACATTTGGTTTCTAGGCCAATGTCAGTGTATTGGTGCTTTGGGGAGCTCTGGTGGTCTTGCCATCAGCTGGGATCCTAGGAAAATTATGCCACTTTATTGGGTCTCTTGCCTCTCGGCTCTTTCAATGGTTGCTTCCTCTCTAGAGGCTGGCGAGATTATTCTTGTTACTAATGTGTATGCTCCTATTGATCTCCCTAGCAAGTCTAAGCTCTGGGATCATATTAAGCATGTCAGAAGCTGCCATCCTTTCTTGCCTTGGATTGTGGCTGGAGATTTCAACTCTGTTCTTAGTTTAGAGGAGAAGAGGGGTGGTCTAGCTCGCTTGGGTCCTTCTTCTGAGCTCCTTCGGCAAAATATTGATCTTTTACATCTCTCTAATGTCAAACCTCTCAATGGGCTCTTTACTTGGAACAATCAAAGAGTTGTAAATTATGCTATCTCAGAATGATTAGACAGGTTCCTTGTTTCCTGCTTTTGGAATTCTAGTTCTCTTTCGCTCTCTTCTGAAATTCTTCATTGCAGAGGTTTTGACCACTGGCCTATTAAGCTCACAACTAGTTATGTTACTATCCCCAAGAACCCTCCCTTTAAGTTCCAGCTGATGTGGCTTCGAGACTCTTCTCTTCATGACTTAATGGCTCACTAGTGGAGACAGGGAGGCCCTGCCTATGGCACTGCTATGTTCTCCTTCTCTAAAAAATTTCAATTTGTTAAAAGGAAGTTGAAGCATTGGAACATGAATTGTTTTGGTAATCTCCATATTATGAAGAAGAGGGCTCAGGATCGTCTTGATGTTATTACCAGGCAGATTCAAGATCTGGGTTTTTCAGAAGCTCTTGGCATTGCAGAATCCCAAGCTTCTGTTGATTTAGTTGAGTGGGATCTTAGAGAAGAAATCTATTGGAAATAGAAGGCTTGAGTTGACTGGCTTCAGGAAGGGGACAAGAACACTACATTTTGCCATAAATTTGTGTAGGCTCGACGTAACAGGAGTTACATTTCTTCTCTTGTTACTTCTGATGGGATGCGTCTGACTTCTTCTCAAGCTATTTCCAAGGAAGCTATTCAGTTTTACTTTGCTCATTTTTCAGCTAATTTACCTCCAACAGAGATTGAGGAGAATACTATCTTGTCTTGTATTCCCTCTGTTATGACCAGGGAGATGAATGATTCTCTTATGAGGCCAATTAGTATGTCTGAATTAGAGGAGGTGGTCTTTATCTTAAAGGAACTGATAACTTTGGACTATACTACAAAAAGAATGAAAAATTTGAGCTCAATGCATATACAGATGCAGACTAGGGAGGAAACATTGATGATAGAAAAAGCACAAGTGGAGGTGCATTATTTCTAGGCAAAAGGCTGGTCACCTGGACTAGCAAGAAACAAACATGTACATCTCAGTCCACTGTAGAGTCAGAATATGTGGCAGTTGTAGTCAATTGCACAAACATTGTATGGCTCACACATCTATTGAATGGAATGAAAGAAGAAGTAACAAAACCTGTGATATTGTATTGTGATAATACAAGTGCTATAAACAAATCCAAAAATTCAGTGATGCATGCAAAAACCAAGCATATTGCAATCAAGTATCATTATGTCAGAGAATTGGTAGAAGACAAACAAGTAAAGTTGGAATACATTCACACAAAAGAACAAACTGTAGATATCTTCACCAAACCATTGCCCAAGGATGCCTATGAATATCTTAGAGGCAAGTTGGGGGTAATACCCCTAACTCAAGCAGTTTAAGGCAACAAGGAAGTTGCCCTGCATCAACAGGAATAAATCATTGAAATATTAACAGGTTGATGCAAAGGATGACAGCAGGAGCAGAAACTCCAAATCAGTCAAGAGCATGGTGACAGAGGGAGAAAATCAACAAGAAGCCAAAACTTATATTTTGCATGATAAAGATGCTACATCTTTGGCATTTATGTCAAAGAGGGAGAAATATGCAGAAATCTGATCAATACAAAGAAAGAGGGAGATATATATGAAAGAGAGAGATATATGAGATCAGTAGTAAAAATGAAGCAATACAACGTATACAATCTTGGTGGTAACTAAGTTGATTAATTGATCAGTTTGGTTTGCCATCAATGCCAAAGAGGGAGATTGTTGGAAATGATTGAAATGATCATAAGAAAAGTTGTTGGAATAATATATGGAACTGGTAAAGAATGTCCTCAATCATTATTTTGTCATTGGTGTCAAACTTGCTACTTGCAGGAATGACAATTGCTTTAGTGATCCAAATACTATCAATTAGTTGATTGTCAAGGAGGAGGCAATCAATAAGATGTAACTAGAACACCTAGAGAAAGGTTGAAGTTATGATGTTGTAATGAAGTACAAGGATTAGCTAAGCCATTGATGAAAAAGTGTATTTGATGACATACTATAAGATACAAAGAATGGGCACACTAGAACATATCAAAGATTTAAGGTTTTAGCTAAGTCTTTTGTAAAGCTCAACTAAGTTCATTAGAGAGAAGGAGCCGAGCAAGCTAGTAAGAGCTGAGCAAATTCCTAGTTAATGCCGAGTAAACTTCAAATGCCAAGTAAAGTTCAGATGCCGAGCAAGTTCAGATGCCGAGTAAACTTCAAATGCCGAGCAAGTTCAGATGCCGAGTAAACTTCAAATGCCAAGCAAGTTCAGATGCCGAGTGACACGAAGTTTATCAAGTGCCGAGCAGAACCAAGTGTCGAGTAGGTATAGGTGTCGAGTAACACAGAGGTGCCGAGCACCAGTAACTCAATAATGCTGAGTTGCTGCATTATTTTGAAAATCAAAGATTCGCCAGATCTAAGCTGGCAAGGTTGTTATCTAGAAATTTGTAAATTAAAAGGAAGATAAGAATGATGAGCTGGTGGCACAGAACACCATATAGAATGTTTTTAAGGATACAACTGGCGAAGTTTAGAACAAGATATGGGGTAGATACATTGTATCCTACCTAATCCATTTTGAAACCCTAAAATTAGAGAGGGAGAATTGAGCAGCAAAGGCAAATCAGATTTCTATTTAAGAAGACATAAGTTAATGAAAGAGAGAGAGAGAGAGGTGGTCAAGCATAAAAGCATGAAGTACTAAAGAAGGTGCTAAGGAGAAGAAAGCACAGGAACTCTGTTTGGATAGACAACCATAAGGATGATTGCATTGGTAGAATGAGTAAGAAGACTCAAGGAGACAAAGCTTGAGAGGAAGACAAGCAGTCAGAGCTAGAGTGATTGAAGCCAAGCATAAGCATTGAACTAAAAGTGTGATCTGAAATTTGCAAAGTATGTTGTAAGTTATATCAGATCAAAAGACTATTATCGTTACTTTCTAGCAATTGTAACAGTGAGTTTAAATCCTATGGACTTAGGTTGGTTTAATAGCCATAAGATAAATCCTTTAATAGGGTGACATTCTAAGTGAATGTTCTAAAGACCTTTAACTAGGCCCATTCCTAACAGTTTGGTGAAATCCTCTAACAGGGTCACATTTAACAGTGTGTTGTAAGCCTTTAACAGGGCAGGCTTTTAACAACGCATCACTTCAGAAAAGTGAGAATCAAGTAGCATGTTACTGGTGGTTTTTTTCAAATTGGGTTTCCACGTAAATCATTGTGTCATGTGTTGATCTTGGATGTTTTATCTTTGCATATTGATTTACTATAGCTTGTTTATATGATTGATTTAAGTTTGGATGGATGAAAAGTGTATGGATTCATTAAAAGAATTAAAAAGGTATTAATAGGGCATTTGGACCTTGACTAACTAATTCACCACCCCCCTCTCAGTTATTCTAAATAATTCTAACAATTGGTATCAGAGCTTGACTGCTAATTTAGTTTAAAGGGACTACAAGCAGAAAAGATCAAAATGCCAAAGAGAGAAGTTCCCAAGCTCAACAAAGACAACTTTGTTGCATGGAAAAGTTTGATGAAGCTACATCTTGGATCCATAGGAGATTATGCCCAAAATTTAATTGCCATTGAACATGTAGATCCAACAGGTGCTCCTACTGCAGAAGACATGAAAAACAAGCAAGAACACAATCAGACAATGCTGGAAATTGCCTCTGCACTCAGCTATGCATGACACTGCATTCAAAATGTGGAAAGCCCTATCAGACATCTATGGAGGAGATCAGAATGTTCAAAGAGCAAAAAGAGAAAGTCTCAGAGGAAAGTTTGATGACATGAAAATGGAAGAAAATGAGAATGTTGCTCAGTATGGTGCAAGAATAAAGGAAATGGTAAGTGCAATAAGATGCTTGAGTGGTCAACTGGATGAAGATACTGTTAATAGTAAGTTCTTAAGAACCTTGCTTCCTATCTATGCTATTAGAGTATCAACAATACAAGAGCTAAGATGTATACCAAGAAATAATCTAAGTTTTGAAGGTATAATAGGTAGACTCACTGCATTTGAGTTATCTAACTTTGACAACTACAGACCTAAAAATGTTGAATCTGCTTTTAAGGCCAAGTTATCACTGAAAGATGTTGAACAGGTGAAATCAAAGAAAGGAAGAAAAATGAAGTATGTATCCAGTGACAGTAGCACTGATGAGGAAGATATGGAACAATTGGAAGCATTGCTTGCTAAAAGATTTCACAGGGGCAAAGGAAAATTCAAAGGTAAGACACCTATCATTTGTTTCAATTGCAATGAAGTAGGACATATTGCTGCAAGGTGTCTGTCATGCCCTAAACTAGCAAGGTAAAAAAAATACAACTACTTTTTTTTTTCTTTTTTTTTTGAATTAATTTATTATTATTTTTATCATTTATTATTATTTTCTCTTAAGTATGCTTCTGTTATTAGCATTACATCTACTGCATTCAACTTTATCTCTATAGTGCGAGACTACTAGGTTAACTCATGATTTAGTTATCTATAATTATTTAATTTTCAATTGTTTACTTGCTAACTTTATTGCCATTGTTTTATACATGTGTCCCTATGACATAGAGCTTACCATTGACAATTTAAGTGTGTCTTATCACCACCAGAAGCTGGTGTTCAACTTACTTGGCAAGGTAGTCTTTTAATCAAATTTACTAAAGCTTCATTATTGTCAATTGCTTTAGTGTATTGATTTATTAAAATATTGTTATTAAAAATAATAATGCAAGCTTATACTTATTTTATATATATATATATATATATATATATATATATATATATATATAATTTATTTATTTATTTTAATGATAATGTAAATTTCAAATCTTAATATAACTTATATTATCCTTAAAAGAACAACATTACCTCCACATAATACCTAAAACTTATAATTCCCAAAAGTGTAAAACAACATGACTTAATAACCAATAATTCAAACGCTACTAAATTATTATTTTCTTGAAAACCCAATGATCTATTAGTAAATAAATTAACACTAAGTTTGTTAGCAAGCAATTTAATAACAATTAAGTTAAGCACTAAACTTTAACTAACATGATTTAATAATACAAGATCAATACTAACAACCTAGGTTCTCTAAAAAGAAATTTCCATAACTCTAGGCGTTTCCTCCCAAATTACCAAGTTGAGGCGCTCAAGGGAGGGGGAATCTGACATGGAGTCAGAGGTACATCCCATTGAACTGCGCGAGGTGTCTTGTCTAGCGCTAGGCACAAGTTTTGTTTTATTTTTATAACAATCTCCAACATGGGCCGCCTAGTGATACGACTCCCAAGCACTTTATTTGATGGAAGTAGACATGGGCGGCAGGTTTAGGTGGGTAGATGTGCCATGTTGCACTTTTAGGGAATCGCCCAATGACAAGTAAGGGCTTTCTGACTTTGTCAGAATTAAGTCAAATTTGAATAAAGTTTTAAACTATTAGCTTATATCACCTAGGAAAGATTCCCAAGGCGGCACATTTTAAGAGGGGAAGTTGTTATGCGTTTGGGAGGAGTTGGTGCATTAACCAAAGCCAAGGTCACATCAGCCTTTTTCATCAACTAATACATTGTCATATTAGTGACCTCTGCCTTATATGTGTTCTAGCACTAATGAGAGTGCCTTAGGTAATTTTAGTGGGGCTCCCTCCCACGTGGGAGATGGGACATCATGGGTTAATACCAAGGTCATATCACCCTCGGGATAGGTTTGCAAGAGTGTAGACATTTTGATTATTCTTTTGCTTATTTATATTTATATATATTTTACATCATAGGATATGTGGGTACTTTCCAACTAGATTAGGGAGTATATTATCATTATTGTTATATCTATATCTATATGTTTAGCTAGTATGTACTAATATAATTATTATTAATTCATCTCTTTTCAATTATTATTGTTTTGATTATAGATTGTGACATGTAGTCAAGTCAGATGGCTGACATTGTCATAACATTCTTTCATAATTTGTATATTCTATTTTTTTTTTTTTTAATATTTGATGTACCTATTTAGTTCATGGGACATGGGGACCAGAGTTGATATCTTGAATATTTTATTGTCTGTAATATTGGGAAATCAATTTATTCCTCTCCTCATACATTTTCCAGAGGCTTAATAAGCACCTACAGACTTGTCTCATTGTTACTAGACATTCATTCTCGAGCTATATTCCTTCATTCCTACCATGGTATTGAGTATGTCAAAGATGTGATAGTGCTATCAACCTAGGGATTTATTAAATCTTGATAAATGAATGCTCTATCTTTCATAATTTTGATCTACCAAGATACATCAACTTCTTCTTATATATATTTTTACAAACCAACCATCAATGTTAAACTAATTACTTTATTGGAAACATCTGTATTCTCAACCATGATAGGGGTACACTAGTTTTCTCATTCCATAAATCCATTGAGAGAAAGTTTTAAAACATAATTCACAACTACTATTGATTAGCTCCCTAAAATAATTTTAGGTACATCTCCAGTAATATCCATATTAAATATTTTAGCTTGCAACCTCATTACATCCAAATGCATTCATTATAATGAAACCTTAATGAAAATTCATATCAACTAGCTTCTTCCATGAGCAATCACAATCGAATGCCTCTTAAATTTGTTATTCTAAAATATAATTATGACTATTTCTTAACATGAAAATATCTCATATATGACAGAGAAGATAATCAACTTCCTTTATTCCAATAAAGCACATAAAGATAGAGTCTTACAATGTATTCAATAAGAGAACCTCCAAATTCTTTTCTCTGCCCATAAACCCATACATCACAGTGGTATATACAAATGGAGATTTTCTTTTATAGCTCAACACACAAAGCAAAAAGAGTAGGAACTATACTTTTACAAATACAACATTTGATGCTGTGAGAAAACAATATCTCCTTCCAAACAAAAGACATATCCCTTCTTCTCTACTATGCAATCATTCATTTCAACTATACGAACAATATGGAGAGTTCACCTTTACAATTATAAAGCAAAATGACAAGTTTTATCTTCATGCAACGTCCATAAGATGATCATTCCAAGCTTGTTCATTGCTCCTTTGAGCACAAAACCTATAAATGCATCACAAATAAAAAACAAGGACCATAGGTGCTTTCCACCCAACCATAAGCCTCCATAGAGACCACCCCCGCGCTAGGGGAACAAGGCTCGAACTAGGTTACACACATACATCAAAAAAATTTGCATGAAGACACAACACAAAACACAATCAACACCCTTCCAAGTCTTGCACAATGATTCACCATTGGAATCATAAAACGTTGGGTGAAGGTGGGCTCTTCAAGGAGGAGAAATTCATAAATATCATATTGCCAATACATTTTGCCTCTCAAGGCCACCACAACATAAACACCATAATACCACTGCATTGCCTCTCAACGCCTTCAAAATAACCATCTTCTCCTCATCCACCAAACCTCCTTGTACCTCCCAAACAACAAGATTCATGGCCATGAAGGAGCCCATGCTCCATAATAACAACCTCATCATGAGGTAAAAACAAAATTTTCTTTCTCATCTGCAATGTCAAGCCCAACTTATGCCCTTCACCCAAGGCTTCTCTGCCCTCCCAAGGGTGAGTGAAGCCTTCACACCCATAATCACAATCAACACTCACATTCAAACAAGAACACAACAAAACAAAACCAAGAAAGGATCTCCAGAAGCACAAAACACATTCACTTTCCATTCCAACAAAAACAAAACCAAGAAGGTGAACCAAGAAATTTACAAGAGCATCACACATTCTCACATTGTCACAATACATAATCAATGCTCATAATGCAACAAGAACACCACACTTTCACACAATACCCAAAAATCCATATCACAAGATTTACAATGCAAATGCATACTCGATTAATGAACTCTCACACTTGCAGATTTGTTTAACCATGCTAAAAGAAAGAAATGAGAAAGAAACAAGTTTTGAGACACCAACCTTGGTCCAAGCTATGGTAAGGATAGTTGTAGTACAGCTCCCTTAATCTCCCTCCAAAACCTAAGAGTCTCTAAAATTAGAGAGTGGGTAGACACCCCACTAGTTTGGCCAAGACCCTCTAATAAAGCCTTCTCACAAACTTATTTTAGCAAAAACACTAAGCCACTACTTCTTACAAACTTGTCTCCTCCAACTTTCCTATTTTTGACTAAGTGGGAACATGGATATGACAACTCCAAATTCGAATTGATGGAAGAATGCATGGGTAAAGGGGCTCCCTAGGCTATCTAGGCACTCACATGATCAAAAATAGGTCCCTGACATGATGTACTATCATATGGGTAACTTATTTTCACCTAAAAGACACTTAGGGACCACCTAATGACCCCTAAAAACCCTAGCCAAGTCCAAATTCGAATTTCCTTTGATTGAGACTCCTCATGGCATTTTTTTCTATGTGAGGTTAACTTGGGTACAACATTGGGGTTAGGTTTAGGTTAGGTTACTTCTTGTCAAACCTTGAATGACATGGCATCTCTACATGGACAACACAAGTGTCAAATGACACACACAAAACAACACATTACATTAAAAGTGACTTAATGCATGAACTAAGCTATTGCACACATATAAATTCACATATACAAAATAAAACACATTACAATGAGGTTTGAATCTTTTCCACTGATTCAACCTTGGCTATGTCATGTTTGTAGTAGTTTGAGCCTTAATTCCCCGTTAATCCCATGGTCAAATTCCTGCATACTAAACTCAAGCATCAGTAGTCCAAGAAAATCATGTAAACAATAAGTACATAAGTGAAATAATCATTATCTCATTCAACATTAAACTTGCATCTATTTCATCATCTCAAATTAACTTTCCCTTTCTTAATCATTTCAAATATAACCTTCAAAATATTAAAATATCAAAACTTACATATCACATTCGACATTTGAGTTCCATACTTCATTCTTTTTAATTAAATTACTTTTTGCTAATAATTTCCATGTAAAATGCTCAAAATACTATAACATCAAACTTTACTTATCATAACATGGTCAATTTAATATTTTGAATAGCTTCATAGTCTATTTTTACCATTGTGACAAGATGTTGAATCCACAACTATTGAATCCCTAGGTATGCGGGTTAGGTCTCAATGCATAACAAAATTTATCTTTTAACTCTAATTTCAACTTTAAACATTACATTCTTACATTACAATCATTTCTACCATTCAATTTCTATTAAAGCAATGTCAATAGCTTAAAACATGAATAGAATCATTAAATGCATCAATTAGGTCATAATATGCAGAAGTAATTGTGAATCATCAAAATGCAGATATTAAAATGACATAACCCTACAGTCTCAAAAGTGTATCAAAACATAGGATTAGAATCACCGTAATGCAATTATCTCATTGGTACTATGACGGATCGGGTGAGGCCTCACAGTATCCACAGAAAAAAAAGATTCCAAGGAAGGCAACAAATACAAGAACAGAAGAGATGATGACAAGAGAGATTACAAAGAAAAAGGTAAGAAGTGTTATATTGTTGAAGAAAATTATGATGACAATGATGATGAAGTTGTTTATGTAGCCATGAAGGACCAATCTGATGAAGAAGAGCCCACAACACTGGTAACATGTATAAACAAGAATGACAGATGGATCATAGACAGTGGATGCTCACATCACATGATAGGAGACAAAAGTAAGTTTGTTAACTTTACTCAGTATGATGGAAATAGTGTTAGATTTGGTAATGATGCTCCATGTCAAATCAAAGAAAAAGGTTCCATTAAGCTCACAAAACAAATTTCATGTGACAATGCATACTATGTTGAAGGATTAAACTACAACTTACTGAGTGTCTCATAGTTAGGCAATATAGGTCACAAAGTGGAATTTGGAAACAAAACTACAAAAATCTATGATACTGATGGTAAACTGATAGGAAAAGGAGATCAAACAAAGAGTAATTTGTTTTACCTTGATATGGATGATGTTTCTTGTTTATTTGCAAAATTTGATGATGAATGGTTATGGCATAGAAGATTATGTCATGTCAACTTTGACAATCTAGTCAACATCAGTAAAATGAAGAAAGTCAGAGGTTTACCAAAATTGAAGAAGCTTGATAATATCATGTGCAAACAATGTCAGCTAGGAAAGATGACAAAGTCAAGTTTCAAAAGCAAAAACTATACATCTAAAGAGATACTTGAGTTAGTTCACACTGATTTATGTGGTCCAATGGAAATACAAAGCTATAGAGGAGATAAATACATAATGCTATTTGTTGATGACTATTTCAGGATGATGATTTTTATGTTCTTAAAACAAAAATCTAATGCTTTTCAAATGTTTAAGTGGTATGTGGCTAGAGTTGAAAAAGAAACTGGAAAAAGCTTGAAATGCCTAAGATCAGATAGAGGTGGTGAATTTACATCAAATGAATTCAAGATATTCTGTAATGATAAAGGAATCAAAAGACAAACGTTAGCTCCTAGAACTCCCCCATAGAATGGAATTGCTAAAAGAAGAAACAGATCTGTGATTGACTGTGCCAGAACACTAATGATGGAAAAGACTGTTGCTCTAAAATACTGGAGAGAAGCGGTAAGTGTAGTTGTTCATACACTGAACTGAGTACAAGTCAAAAAAGGTACAAATACAACACCTTTTGAATTATGGTATTGTTACTCACCCAATGTAAAACATTTCAAAGTATTTGGTTGTAAATGCTTTATCCTTAAAGATGCTAGAAATGGAAAATTTGATGCAAAAAGTGATGAAGGCATATTTCTTGGTTATTCCACTAAAAGTAAGGCATATAAGTGCTTGAATACTAACACTAACAAAATTGTGGAAAGTGCAAATGTAAATTTTGATGAGCACACAGAAGTTCAAGTTGAAGAACCAAAGAAAATGGAAGAGTACAGAACCTTTGTGTATTCTTATGAAGGAATGACTGTTGATGAGGACAATGTCAATCAAATTGAAAATCAACAACAAGTATCAGTTTCAGCCGAGTCTCAACTAGTGAATGTCGAGTTGCATTCAGAAGCCGAGTTGCAGAATGAAGAAAATGTACAACCTGATTCTAAAGATAGTACATATAATGAAGAACAACCTGACAACGAAGTGCATAGTGATCGTGAATCTGGAAGATCAAACATGGAAACAAGGACAGAACCAAGGTTATCCAAATATGTAAAAAGACATCACCCTGCTGAACAAATAATTGGTGACAAAGATGCAATACTAATGACAAGGAACAGACTAAGACATGAATCATGTCTGATAAGCAAATCTGAACCCAAGACAGTATATGGTGCATTACAAGATGATGACTAGTATAAAGCTATGAAAGAATAAATTGATCAAATAAGGAAAAAAAAAAACTTGGAGTTTGGTTCCCAGACCAACTGACAAGAATGTGATTGGCACCAAATGGGTATTCAGAAACAAGCTAGATGAGAATGGTGAGATTACCAGAAACAAAGCTAGACTAGTATGCAAGGGTTATGCTCAAGAAGAAGGAATAGACTATGGGGGAACATTTTCTCCTGTTGCTAGAATGGAAGGAGTAAGAACTTTACTTGCATATGTTGCCTACAAAGATTTTAAAGTCTATCAGATGGATGTAAAATCTGCTTTCTTAAATGGTATACTAGAAGAAGAAGTCTACATTGAACAACCAGAGGGATTTGTTGAGGAAAACAATAGGGATATGGTGTGTAAGCTACATAAAGCACTCTATGGTTTGAAACAAGCACCAAGAGCATGGTATGAGAGACTTCACAAGTATCTAGTGCAAATTGGATTTGAAAGAACTGATGATAACAAAAACATGTACATCAAAGTAGAAGAAGGTAAAGACATTATTGTATCCGAAATCTTTGTGGATGACATAGTGTTTGGTGGTAAGGAAGTACTTTGCGAAGGCTTTGTTGACAAAATGAAACATGAATTTGAGATGTCTATGTTTGGAGAAATCAAATTTTTTGTTGGGTTGCAAGTACACCAACTCAAACATGGAATATTTGTTACACAATCAAAATACATCAAAGAAACTAAGCATGAAAAAATAAATCAACTTTAACTAACACTTTTACCTTAAAAATCAAACCTTAATTTGGGTGCTAGCTAATCTTAAGACAAAATGCACCAAAGACAAAAAAAAAAAGTCAAACGTGATTCTTTTTCAGATTCACAAAAACATAGCAAAATTTTCTCAAAATTTGTGTTGTTTTTTTATCACAAAATATACAGATATGAAGATCAAATGTTGAAAATTTCGAAAAAAATATAGTGTTTTAGTTTTTTTGAAATTTAATCAATGGTGCAATTTGTAGAGAGGATAGTAGTGTCCCTTAATATGTGATCACCCATCTTCTTTATTATATTTAATTATTTAAGTAGTGTCAGTGCCTACCTTGTTTGTTTGAACCAACAGTAAAAGACTATATAAGACTTGGATTTAAGTGCTAGAATCACTTTGTACTTCAATCAGATCAAATCTTCCCTTGCTCAAGTAAAGACATGTTTCAATGAAAACAAAGCTTTGTCAATCCTTCATTTGACAATCAACGCTCTAGTGCTCAATTCCAGCCTAGTTGAAAGGTTTCCACTTTTCCCCTTTTAGATTCATAGAAATTCACAATGTCATCAATAAATATTTCAATCTAAGCCCCTGCTGAAAGCCATATTGATGTTGTTGATAAACTCATGTTCAATGGATTCAACCATCTTCATGTTAAGAAGAACTACATATTTCCTCCTGATGAACACCCCAGAAAGGATGAGGATTTTCATTCTTATAGAATTCCACTAATAAATCTCAAACACTTGGATAGTCCTACCAAAAAATTGGTGGTGAATGAGATCAAACGTGCTTGTGAGGAGGTCAATGGTTTCTTTCAAGTAAAGCATTTATATGTGTTCCTCTTTTCCATTAATCAAAATTTATTTAATTCTGCTTCAATTTATTAAATAGATGATGTGAAACATCTAGATTGTGAACCATAGGGTGCTAGAGACTCTAATGAAAAGCATGAAGGATGTTGCTAAAGAGTTCTTTGAAATGCCCCTAGAAGATAGAGCATGTCTCTATTCAGAAGAACTAAGACAATTGGTTAGACTTTCTACAAGTTCAAATATCAGCAAAGACAAATTCCTTCACTAGATGGATTGACTAACACACCCATGTCATCCTTTGGAGGAACACATCCATGCATGGCCTTAAAAACTTGAAACTTACAGGTAAGAAAAACCCTTAAAGAAACAATCTTTCTCTCAAGGGTTTTCAAATAAGAAGTATAAGTGATTCTTTTATTTATTTTGTACTATAGAGATATCACAAGGGAGTAAGTTAATAAAGTAAGAATCCTCAGTTTAAGGCTCCTGGCTATAATTTCTAAAGCTATGGGACAAGATTCTAATTATTTGAATAGAGTCTTTAAGAAGCATAGACAAATTATGAACATAAACTACTATCCACCATGCCCAAATCCTGATCTCACACTTGGCATAGTACCTCATTCAGATGTAGGAGGCATCAATGTACTAATGCAAGGACTTGTGAGTGGCCTACAAGTGCTCAGACTTCTCTTCAAGAAATGCTACCCACATCCTAAGGAAATCATCAACAAAAATCATAAAGTACCTTTCACCATAGAATCCTCTAGTTCTTGTAGGACCACTCAGATCTGTGTGAAAAATCTCCAATTTCTCTGTAGTAGAGAATTTCTTGCTAGGAAAAGACACTTTCCTTTACTTAGCCAAAATACATTCCTTGCAGAAAACATTAGTGGGCTTAATAATCTCAAGAGAATTTCTCACTGCAAATGTACTGCTAAGTTTATATGATAGAACCTTCTATGCCATAACCAACTGTTATCAACCTTTGCAACCAAACATATTATTTTAGTAGGATTCAATTGAAATACATTAGGTCTCTAGATCTGATTCTAGTGCCAATTAGCATACCATCTCTGTCTTTGATAATGCAAGTCTTCTCTGTGAACTGCAATAGATATCCCTTGTCTACCAACTATCCAACACTTAACAAATTATATTTCAAACCATCAATAAAGTAAACATCATCAGTGTTAGTTTTACCATCAAGAGTAATAGATCCAATCCCTGTAATATGATAGGTTGCATTGGTACCAACTCTAACAATGCCTCCATCATGATTTCTGAACTTGACACATTTATTCATATCACCAGTCATGTGATGTGAACATCCACTATCAATTATGCAATCTGATTTCTTCTCAACTTGGGTAACTAGAACTCTTTCATCTCTAATTTCTCTATCAATTTTATCTTCCTTGATAGACACAAATCCTAATTCATAATCACTCTCACTTTGATCTTTTTCATCAGATTCTTCATCCTCATTAGCATGTAAACAATTTCTATCCTTATCTCTTCTGGGCTTAAATTTTCCTTTGAACTTTTTCTCTCTTTTATGACATTTAGATGCAAAATGACCATATTCATCACAAGTCCAACACTTAATTTTCTTAACATCTTTTTCTCTTTTTACAAGAAGGGCTATTCCATCTTCAATCTTCTTATCTTCTTTAGATCTGCTACTACTGGAAAAGTCTCCTCTTGCACTTGTACTTCTTGACAGATTAGGTTGAATGTGCATAGCATTGAAAGCTTTCTCAACTCTAGCTAATTCCCTAGACTGTCTCATTTATGCTTCTTCAAATTCTAATCTTCCAAGAAAAGTTTCCTTAGTGAAATCATTGGTGCAAAGTATTACTAGCTGAATCATCTGAGTTGTTTGCTTGAATGGTGGTGATAATGTTTTCAAGATCTTCCATATAACCTCATCATCATGTTTAGTTCCACCAAGAGATCAAATACCTGTAACAATTTCTAATGTTCTTCCTATATAATTTCTGATGGATTCATCTTCCATCATCTTAGCATCTTGAAATCCAGAAATCCAACTTTGTAATTTAATTCTTTTTGCATGATCATCACCTTCAAAAGTAACTTCTAATGCTTTCCAAATTTCATGAGAAGTATGAAATGTCTTTACTTGATTGTATTCATTTTCTAGAAGAGCTGAGAGTAGGGCTTCTCTAGCTCTCATGTTACACATGAACATATCTCTTTGTCCCTCACTGCATTCCTCTAGCTTTGATTCTTCAACAATCACCTTCTTAGCTTTCGTCAAAAGCCAATAACCCAGGCCCATGCACAAAAGATGAGTCTTCATATTTTCTTTCAAACTATCATAGTTGGCCCCATCAAATCTCAGACTATCTTTCTTGAACATATTCACCATTGACCTCCTAAAGATGTTAAGCCTTATCTTCAAGGACCTAATGCTCTAATACCAATTGTTAGAATATATAGTCCACTAATATGACTAAGAGGTGGGAGGGGGTGTGAATCAGTTATACAACTATCATCACAAACATTACTCTTAAACAAACTTAACCATGTGAGTAATATAAACTAAAACCACAATAAGATACTCATGCACAATTAACACCAGATATGTTAACTAGGGAAACCCTTGATTAAAGGGAAAACCTCGATGGGGATGGTACCCACAAGATGATGTACTAATATAAATATTCCTTGTTAGTGGATAGAACCTGTTAGGAGTTTGTTACAACATTTAGTACATATGAGTCCCTATTAGAAGACTTAGAATCCCTATAATGTGATTCCAACCTTGTTAGTAGTTGTGGAAGATAGTTGAACCCACTACTCAAACAACTTCAAGGTTAAGATCAAAGAACCCACTCTCCAAATGATCTTTGTATTATTCCTTCCAGAATAATAGAATTGAAATGTACTTCTTCCTATGTCTCTGTTATGTCAACCTAGCTTCTACTCCTTCAAATCTTGTAACCAGATCTCATATTGCACATCCAATGATCCCTTGGATCGCTTACACATTCAGTAAGCATTCTGCTCCTTCTTGAACTGTGCATTAATACTTCACATTCCACTTGATCCTCTCAAAAACCAAGTCATGTTACAAACAAGGAAAACAACTTTCCTTTATACCAAATCATGATAATAATTCCTTGAGTTGGCCTTAAGGCTTTCCCAATTAATTAAAATAAGATAATTAATTAATTCACAACACTGTCGGCTCATAGTCTATACAAAACATCACATGGTGAAACCACATCTTGTGCACATGCTGGTGTCACCACACGAGCATCCTCTATCACTATTATCTGCACATCACCTTCATTACATCTTAGATGAAAGATAGTGATAGATTATTAGAACTATGTTTTCCAATGCTTTATTTCTAAACGACTTCTAGTAAAACAAGTGCAATTTTTGTACAACATTGAATCAGACTTTGTTCTTTGAACTACATCATCAGGACAACCTTAGGAACATATCCTCCAATTTGCATCATAAAAAACTTCCTCAGCTCATGTGCATACTAAGATTACTGACTGCTATTCTTCCAGTCTTAATAGAATAACTGCTATGTTGACATCAATGACAAACTTAGTCATGAATACAACATATCAATATTCTTCAATGCTTAAGATACTCCCTCAATGTAGTATCATAAGCATTCATGCTAACAAGAAAGAATTACTAGGATTAGGCTTCACTGCAGCAGGGATTCTATCCCATGTTTTTTAGAATCTATAATTGAAATCTATCATAAACTCATGAGGCACCCTCTTGATTGTAGTTAGTTGTTCTAAAAGTGATAGATGGTCACTCTTATCTTTGAAATGTTTGCACAAAATTTCTCCTAGCTCATCCTAGTTATTAATGGAGTTATGTGGCAATTCTCTCTACCATTGTAAGGCTTTTCCCTTTAGTGGCAAAACTAATAGTCTAAAAAAAAATCATCTTCTGTAATACCATGTATATTGTAGATATTTGAGACTTCATGAATGTGTTCTATTAGGAAAATTGAAGTTTTACCAGTAAAATCTGGTAGACTTTTAAGAGAAGATACTAGGATAACATGTCTTTGGGCTAAAATAAGAGGATTTCCACTATTAAAGGTAGCAAACACCTAATTTCTGGAGAGGGCCATGTGGAATAATAATCTATTAGGATGAAAAAATGGTACCCTAGACTGTGACTTATCAACTAGAGGAGTAGAAAGAGATCTAAGAGGTGTATGTGCTACCTTTGAACTCCTTACTGGTGATAGAGAAAGTATACTTCTTTTTCTTCTAGGATTTGAAAATGAAAGTTCGATAAACTAAAATTTACCACTAGAAGATGCCTTTGTTTGAACCTTGGGCATCAATTGCAGTAGTTCTAGTCTGAGAACCAAGATGCAGAGATGGAATTGCCAGGTTCTTGAATGTGAGCTTCTTGAAGGATGCAATTCTAAGAGCAACATTATCTTCTCAGCATAGAAGTTAAAGTCCTTTAATTGACACCAACAAACCGGTAGACTTATTAGTAAGCTTGAATTTAGTCCCACCAAGAGTGCCAAAACTATTGACACAAATGTTTAGACCTACTTGAGGTGTGATCCTCAAGTGACCTTGTGTAACATGGAAACAATCTCAAAAGTGTGGGACTTTGCAATCAGGGATTGAATCTCTAGAGAAGGCCGACTTCCTCATAATCTGGATGCATCTAACTAAGTCTGAGAAGGAAAAGGGAAGGAGGAAACAAAAAAATAAAATGTTGAACCTTGGAAAAGTGGTGATGCACCAAATAGATTGTTGATCTACTTATTTCCAATAACTACACTAAAATCCAATAGACCTCACTAGACATACCACTATATGTATTCCTTCAATCTTAACACCGTAGAAAATCCAAGAAATAACATAACCATGCAAGGAATACAACATATTCACTTAACATATTAGTTAATTGAAATGAACATAATCAAATGGTGCTACAATTGCTAAAATACATCTAGGAAAATGAGGTATAACATATTACACAAATTTAACTGGCTGAGAATGGATATAACAGCAGTGATTTCTATTGAATAAGAGGCAAGAGCATTTACAAAGAAATTTGCAGAAGACTAGAAAAAATAGATCTCGAGAAAAAATAACAAAACTTGCCTTTATAGGGTGCAAGTATAACCTAGATACAACCTTGGGTTAAAACTCCAATGACCGTGGGGTTGGATTACATATGAGAGAAAAAATATTGGGAATCAGAAGGGAGATCTGATCATGAAGTACGATTGCTCGTGAAAGTGATAGGATGGGACAAAATAAGTGCACCCAATTGCAAGAGATCAAATCACCGAGAATTTGATCATTTCATGCATTAAAGAGACATGGAGTGCATTGATGCCATGCCAATCAAGGCCCAAGAAGTAGTTGGGCATTTAAAAAAATTGACCCTAAGGGCGTACCATGGCAGAAAAAGACCGTATAGAGGGAAACATGTAGACTTGACCACAGGGGGAATTTGGTTTTTTGAAATTAAACACTGACTGTCAATGAATGTTGTCTCTGTAAAATGGATGGTCAAATGCCATAGATCTCCCCAACGAGAGATTAAGTCATAGTCATCGATGCAGATCTCCTCTACTACATGGCACAATTCCAAATTTTGGAGCATCGAAGAAGCATTGCGGTGTGAAGAAACTCTAAAATGTAGATACATGGCAACATCTTACAAAACTTGTTTGATAGAATGAACGATGATCCTTTAACCCTTCGTGGAATCTCCACTATCAATCTATTATGTACATACTAGGCAGACTTAAGTCATAGATGGGACCCTCCACCACATGGCATAATTTTGGACCTTGAAACCCTGTAGAGACTTCACGATGTAAGAAATATTAGGATGAAGACACGTGGAAGTATGTGGACCAATCACAGACAAAATAACTTTGCCACCTGTGGACCCACAAAAGTTGAGCTGGCACATGTGGATAAATAAACATCGACATAGCTTGTCACCCATGGACCCACAGATCAAACTCATTTGGAGTATTCATCATATGTGGCACAATCTCATGTTTCTATGATGATGAGCAGGTATATTGAAAAAACATGAGGGTCATTGATCCTTTGCTATGTGGCACGATCTCGTATAATTCTGAGCTTTAAAGTCTTATGGAGGCATTAAAATAGGAGGAAGTGTTAGAATGGTGACGCATGGCAAAATCGCATCGAATGATGCGTTGAGCCAACCACCTATGCAAAAGCATGGACATGACATAGATAATGTGGGAAGTGGGACCCTCCACCATGTGGCAGGATTAGACTTCGAAGCCCTGAGGAACTGTTGTAGCACATGAAAAAGCTAGAATTTTGACATGTGGAAGCATCTTGTGTATCCAGGAAGATGGGTGGGTAGCTTGCGAAAGAACAAGAGTTGTCAGATCTCAAAATAAGGAAAGCAGCCAAACAAAGAACAAAACGAGCTAATCACGAAATGTTAGCCACCACCTCTATCACAATATTATCCCCTACAAGGAACCAAGACCATTGAAGGTTTCTATGATCAGATATCAATGTTGGGTTGAATGGGGGGCAAAAAAGGCCAATAGTAGCCTCATAAGATCTCCAAAAATACTTGGCCAACTATCTACTGTAAATGTGAAGAAACCTCACAGGTACGGGTGATGGTGTTATTCCACCAATGAATCCACCAACACGTGTGTGGCCGAGGCTCAATATCCCATATGGGCAAGCTATGAGAAAAGGTGGGGGCATGAGCCAATAAAGACATTTTCAGAAAAATTGTGTCTTACAAGTATGAGGGTGAGCTATTTGCCAAATGATAGAAAAGAAAATGGGAAAGTGGTCAGAGAGAGTCACATTTGATAGCAAAGTCACAGGTAATTCCCTATCTTTAGATAATGAAAAGAAAGATTGAGCTATGATCATGGCACGACCAAGCATTTTAAAAACCTTGTCAGAACCAACTTGAAAGCTGGACCAAGTATGTCAAACCCCACTAGGATGATGATGGTTAGCATTGGGATTGAAAAGGCCCAATTTATTGTGCATGTAAAACCAAGCTTATCTCTCACCAAATGACCACTAAAAAGGGAAGAGACCTTCGTTTTCAATAGCTAGCTCAACCATATCAAAATCCCCACATAAAACTTAGGTGGCGGGTGATAGATGATCTACCATCCAAGCCACATTTTTGAACAATCAACCGCATCATTAGGAGCATAAACATTAACAATACCAAAGGAATGATTTTGAAAAGACAAAAAAATCCATACATTTCTCTACATGAGATCAGAACCATGCAAAATAATTGAGAAAATTAAACAAGGTGAAAGAAGAGTAACTACACCAACTCGACCAGTCTCATGCTAGGAAGAAAATAGGGCACTATCTGGCCAAATCACACAACAAGCTAAGTTGAGAAGAAACCTAGCAATTTTGACCTCTTGAAGGCAAAGAAAATCTAGGTTACCAAGCTTGCACCTGGTATCATGAAAAAAGTATTTTCGAAGGAGTTCTATTAGCCCCTACACATTCCATGAAAGAGAATTTATCATGCAAAAGTTTGCATGCCATCCTTGTCCCCTAGATAGGAGAAACTGTTATGTAGAAACATGTTGGGAGAGTCAAGAGAGGGGTCTCTAATGGATGATGCTCCTTTTCTCCTCGCCATCTGAATGATCACTTTGGCCATTTGGGTTGCGAGAACGATGAAGGGTCTATGTAGAAATCATGGAAGCCACTTGCAATGTGCAGACCCAGGTGGCCTGAGGTTCTGAACCAATAGAACCTACCATCCCCTAAGACTTAGAGTTTGAAATAGGCAGTGACATAATAAAAGGAAATGGAGAAATTGGCAGTGCTATGCTAGAGTTGGCCCGACCATTATCCTAGGAAGGACCTAATTTAGAAAAAGTGTTTCTTTTACCCTTCTTGACAACAATAGTCCATTTATCTTTTTTTGCAACCTCAATAGGCTTAACCTATTGGCTAGTTTCTTATTGCACTCGAGCAAGGGACAATCTCTAATCTTGTGCTCAACAAATTGGCAACAGTAGTAAGTGTTCTAAAGGTTGAGGTAAAGAACCTTTTGGGTGAAGGTGGTATTACCAATTTGAATATCCACAGTTTCCTTGAAGTCCTGAGAGAGGTCGACCTCTACACAAACCCTATGTTGAGGATGAGCATTGAAAAACTTGTCAGGCTCAAGGCAAATCACCTTGCCAATAGTTTGTGCAAAAGCTTGCAAAAATGACCAGCACGGTATTGGGAGACCAGGAAATTCACTCTTAAGCTTGTGGTCATCGGAGATAGTAAAGTCTTGAGACCAATGTTGGAAAACCAAAAGGGAAGACCTAATAGACCATGGACCACATATGAACACATGTTCAACCTAGCTAGGATTACTAAAGCGAAACAAGAAAAAGTCCTTGGTGAGACTTTGAACCCCCTCAAGACAAACCCCTTGGAGAGTCTAGACTTTGGAAAACCACTCTTTAAGCAAGCTTTTAGAAGGAGTGTGACCAACAAAATAGCCTATCAAGGTTTGCTGCTCAAGCCATGCACATGTAGTATCGAAATATTTCACATTAAGAACAACATCAGGGGAGGAATTACCTCGTGAAACACCTTGGGGATGAACTTGCGCAAATGTTTTCTTAGAGGATCCATTTGCGCCAACAACAACAGCTCCAACACTAGCAACAACTGTTGGGCTAGAGAAGGCCAGAGCCATTATAACCTAAACAATATCCCATAATAAATGTAGAATGACAGATGACGGAAACAAAACGTTTCAAGAGGAAGTCGTACAAACCCTAGTAGAGCATAATTTTAGTGTGACCTTCACTAGAATTATTAACAATAGAATGATTCATTGAACAAGATCTTTTGAATAGAAGTCATCATCCAATGATGCAATCGCTAGACATATTTGCAAAATGTGAGGGCACCGGCAAGGCATGACAACTATTTGACAATATGTAAGAAAAACATTTAATACTAAAGATCTTAGTTTGTTTGAGAAAATTATCTTCTATGGTAAATGTTCACTTAACCCATTATAAAAATGATTGTATTTTCCAAGTACTGATTGATTTATCATAGCTTATACAATTGGTGTTGAGAAACATTCAATAGGAAATGAATGAACATAGTGAATATCTCTGAGGAAAAAGGTGTTGATTTTCCATATAATTGATTTGTAGGAAGGAAAAATAGCAAAAAGAAAAAATGATTATTTTTCCATATAATTGATTTGTAGGAAGAAGAAATAGCCAAAAAAAAGAAAAAAAGAAAAAGAAAAAAAAAGTGATGATTTTCCATATAATTAATTTGTAAGAAGAAGAAATAGCGTCATTGATATGACTGTGTATTATGGAAGGCCAAGATTAACACGTGAGCATTCATCAAAGTGTTGCAGATTTTTATTATTAGATGTTGTAGTGGCAGGAAACTAAATTGATTAATATGTCTACCAAATGAAATCATAGAGAATGCTTGTATAATATTTAACAAAATGTATCGATAGACTATACAAATGGATCAATAATTTGTGTCACTGCAAATATATCAAATGGGTGTGACTCTTGTGAAGAGAAGCATGTCGTCTGAACATTAATGGTTTGCCTTGAGAAAACTAGATTTATCGAGTCTTATTATAATTGAAATAATATAATTGCAATTTAGATAGGAATGGAATGGGCCAAGAAATCAAAACAATATTATTATTTCTTGAACAATCTCCCTGAATTAAAAAATGTTTTAGAAAGTTAATCTCTGTGTCTCTTATGACTGTAAGTCTTATTCAAGTTCATTTATCCTTTTTAGTTGCCCACCATCCTTTTATTTAAGAATATCAAATGTTGGGGTCGACTTATCCACTGTAGATTCAATTGACTCAATTATGGCCTTGTAATTTTAAGTGGCAATAGTCACCTAAGGTAGTATCTGTAAGATTTTGCCGCTACACACACATTTCCTCATTTCCTGTATACAATCAGTTACTTTTTTCTATGCAACAATACACCTTTCCCCATGGCTCTATGTGGTCTTTCTTCTAAATTTTCTTTTATCTGTCGGAATGGAATTAGAAAGCTTTTAGCATCATTGGGAACAATATTATTTTGGAGCATATGAATAATCAAAGTCTTGAATTATCTCCTTCTTGACATATAGTGGTCGCGAGAACCGTACATCACCCATCTTCTTTATTCCACGTTTCAATAAAAACAAACCTTCTTCAATCCTTCATTTCAAATCAACGCTTCAGTGCTCTTCCAAAAACCTACGATACTTTCTAATCCAATATATTTCTTTTTTTGTATTGAACATCTAATCCAATATTCACATCACAATCCTGATATTCACATCACAATCTAATCCAATATTTCTTTTGAGAGATCCATAGCAATTCCAGTCCAGCTGAAAGGTTTCCACTTTTCCCCTTTCAGATTCAGAGAAATTCACAATGTCATCCACAGATATTTCAATCCATGCTCCTGTTGAAAGCCATCTCGATGTTGTTGAGAAACTCATGTCCAATGGATTCAACCATCTTCATGTTAAGAAGAACTACATATTTCCTCCCGATGAACCCCCCGGAATGGATGAGGTTTCTCATTCTTATAGAATTCCACTAATAGACCTTAAAGACTTGGACGGTCCTGCCAGAAAATCGGTGGTGAATGAGATCAAACGTGCTTGTGAGGAGGATGGTTTCTTTCAGGTAAAGCATTTATTTGTGTTCCTCTTTTCCCTTAATCAAATTTTATTTGATTCTACTTCAATTTGTTAAAAGAATGATGTGAAACATCCAGATTGTGAACCATGGGGTGCCAGAGACTCTGATGAAAAGAATGATGGATGTTGCCAGAGAGTTCTTTGAAATGCCCCCAGAAGACAGAGCATGCCTCTATTCAGAAGAACCAAGAAAATTGGTTAGACTTTCTACAAGTTCAAATATCAGCAAAGACAAATTCCTTCACTGGATGGATTATCTAACACACCCATGCCATCCTCTGGAGGAATACATCCATGCATGGCCTCAAAAACCTGCAGCTTACAGGTAAGAAAAACCCTAATTGAAACGATGTTTCTCTCAAGGGTTTTCAAAGAAGAAGTATAAGTGATTCTTTTATTTATTTTGTACTACAGAGAGATCGCAGGGGAGTATGTTACTGAAGTAAGAATCCTCAGTTTAAGTCTCCTGGCTGCAATTTCTGAAGCTATGGGACAGGATTCTGATTATTTGAATAGAGTCTTTAAGAAGCATCGACAGATTATGAACATAAATTACTATCCACCATGCCCAAATCCTGATCTCACACTTGGCATAGTACCTCATTCAGATGTAGTAGGCATCACTGTACTAATGCAAGGACATGTGAGTGGCCTACAAGTGCTCAGAGATGGAAAATGGGTTGCAGTAGAACCCACACCCAATGCCTTTGTGGTGAACTTGGGTGATCAGCTACAGGTTTATTATGATATATATGATTTCATTTTAAAGACTTCTATAAGTTTCATTAATTTATGATAGTACCAGAAGATTAGGTAATTGATGTTGTTTGCAGTTATATGATTGTTATTGGAATCTGTTGTGTCTGAATTTTTATGGACAGTTTGTCACTCTTTTCTTTGTATGATGGAATGTCAAGGGTAACCTTAAACATCGATACAGAAATATACAAAGCTAATATCAGAAACAATCCCTTAAATACTAGGGATATACAATGTTGCTCATCATTAGAATAAATGACACAAAACCAAATCTGAGCTCAAATAGAAATAAATGATAAAGAAGATAAATCTGGGATCTTTATATAGATATCTAACTTTCTTCATTATGATTTCTAATTTATGTAAGATCTGCTTTGCTATTCTCTTAGAGTTGTTGTTTAAAGCTATTTTATGAATTTCCCGTAGTTTAAAATTGTTTTTAATGGACTGAATCTTGAAATGATTTAGTGTGACACACTGGATTTTTATTAGGTGTTGAGTAATGGGAGATTTCAGAGCATCGAGCATCGGGCTATAACAAACAGTACAACTGCTCGTATATCCATTGCTGCCTTCTATAGTCCTTCGTTGGATGCACTCATTGCTCCTGCAGAATCAATGGTGGATGAGGAGCATCCGGCTCAGTACAGAGGATACAAGTTTGAAGAATACATGGAGGTTTTCTGGAAACAGGGATTGAAGAGGAAGACCATTTTGGATCGCTTCAAGATTGAAACTGGTCAATGAAATTGTTCAGTAAGCCTAGAGCCCGTACCTTGTAGTATCCATGTATGCTGTTAATGATTCTATTTGCATATGGAAATGTTCTGGTCAACTCCTTACTGTAGTTATACCTCCTATGCTATGCATAATACATACTGGTAGTACTGGTGGTGCAGGGTTATATAATCTGTTAGTGGTTGACATTCGAAACATGTAGTAGTTTTTCAGCAATTATATTTGTTTATAAGCAGTCCTAGAGAAGTCATATTGGTTGATCTTGTATATATCAGCAGTCACTTTAAGAGCAGGTTGTCATTTGTACACCTGTTTTTCCTTCTGTATCATTGTAATCTTTCAAAATTAGCTCTTTCAGAAACTCTTATGGTAGAATTTGTATAGTTTTTCAACAATTATATTTATTTATAAGTAATTGAAGAGAATTTATATTGGTTAGTCTAGTATAATATCAGCAGTCACTTCGAGAGTAAGTTGTCATTATGTTTAAATTGGAAATCTGTTGTTTCATCTATTTTGGCAGGCTAAATTTGAAGGAAAGTTTACGTGAATCTGTATAACCCCTTACAATAAACTCTTTAAGCAATTGTCAAACTTTCTAATAATTTTTTAAATCTTTGTTGAAAATTGAAATTTCTATGATAGAAAATCTTCAAATACTATGTATAAATAATGTTGAATTAAAAAAAATAAAAGATAGAATAAAACAATAATAATCTTCTTTGTCGTTATATTTCACAACATCCACTATCCATCAGCTATGTAATCACACTTGCACTTCTTTACACTTAATTTCATATATCATTCATAAATCCTACAAAATGATTTGAACATATAGATATCCTCCACAACTTATAACTATATTAGTTGAGTTTATCAAATGTGTAGTATGCAAATTATCTACCAAGAACTCTATCTCCAATTCCTTCTAGAAGGAAATCAAAATTCATGAAGTACCAAACCAAATTGACATAAAATTCAAGTATTTCCAAAACTTTGCATGAAATTACTGTGTGCTGCACACATGATCCCAAAATATTCAGGTCAACTCTAGAATTTAGAATAGGTGGAGCAAGACAATTGTCCAACCTTAATTCACAATGTAAACCACCAAAAACACTTGCAACTTACAACATACTATCACATGACATCAACGAAACATATCTGAAAGATGTAGTATCATTGGTTGAGGAATTTGAATAATTCCATCAGCAGATACTTTGTCATGAATACTTTTGACTTCTGATTTTGTAGCTTGATGTTTATGACGATTTTGGTTGAATTTCTAACATTTAATCTAAGTTCTTTTCATTTTCATATCTATATTAATTTTTAGTCAAGGAATATTCAAGATGGTGAATGAATAAATCTCTAGTTTGCATTTTAGACTTCAATTGTTAGTCAATGAATGTTGTAGATAGTAAATGAATAAATCTCTAATTTACATTTTTTAGTGCGATCTCATTTTTCCTTCATTATAATAACATTAAATCATAGTTCATCTTAGATTGTCCTAATATTTTCCTATCTATTATAATCAAAATTGCTTGCACATTCTTACCATTTACTACTTCGTTCTCTCTATTGATTAATATTATGAATGTAAAAATAAGAAATCTACAAGTCTTAATATACAACCTGCCTATATAAATAGAAATTAATATTTTTAACTGTTAAAAAAATAATTCTATATTCTATATTTACAATTAATCATCACCTTGAAAAGCAAGGCAGCGATGAGGATATGTGCAATTAATCAGCACCTTAAAAGCAGGGCAGCAATGAGGATATGTGCAATTAATCAGCACCTTAGAAATCATGGCAGCAAAGAGGAAATAGGGCTATCCTATGACTTGGAAAGTTTTGATTTTTCATGGTTTTTTCTAATTGCTGAGTCAGATATTTGCATTTTACAAATTTGAAGAAAAAAGTTCTTTTTTATGTGGCCCCTAATTAAGGGTTTTATTATTCTTTTCCTAAAAGACCCCTAGCACCCATGTCAACCAGCACATTTGGTAGACCACAACATTTCATGATGCTAATCCTTCTATCAGATGGATTACCCTCTTCCAACATATAGATTTTTGCTCTGCTTCCTCCTTTTTTACATTCCCACCACAAGTAGACAGATTTATTTTGGAAGTATATTGATTGTCTGGAATGAGTGATCTTTTGGGAAGTTCCATGTTTCACTTCTGTGAATATTCCCTATATCTAATGAATGCTGAGTATTCTGTTTATTCTTATGAGAGATGGGTTCATGTGAATCACTACTCATGAAATATGAGTCAAGAAATTTGACATTAAAAAATGCTGTTAAATTTTAATAACGATATTACAATTTGGCTCGCTGTAGAAAATATCTCTACTTATCAATTTAATTGTCATCAATCCATTCAGAAGACTCCCTCACTTAGTACAGTGATGGAGCAATATAAAGGGGCAACATTTGGAGAGTTCAGTGCTGCTGTGCTTGTTGTGGCAGATGCTGCAAACAGTTATGTTTGTACAATTTTCTCAGATAATTTTAGAAATCTAATGTGATTTTAACCTAAGGAGGTAGGCTACTTTAAAAGGAACGTTATTGGAAATTTATACAGCTTGCCAATATTCTACTGACTTATTTTGCTTCTGTTCTTTAGAATCCATTGAAATGGTTTACAAAATTGTTATTTGATGTCGATTATCTCTGCACTCAAACTATGTCGTTCACAGAGATTTGAACGTGTGTCAATTCTTATAATGCATTAATATTGTTTATCCTAGGGGTATTTTCACATTCAACGCTGTTATAACCATCAATATTTAGAAGTTATAGCTTTTTAGATACAAAGTTCTAATATATTTCTAACCAAGGATCGAGAAGCGTGACTTGGTATTTATGATGATGATTGATCTCTTTTAACATCATCAAATTTTCACAATCTATTTGTAAATAAAAAGTTTTTTGGATTCGATTGTGTGTGTTTTTTAACCATCAACTTTTCGGATCCTACTACATGATCCATCATCAGAATGAGAAAGTGCAGGATAATAGAGATATAC
Organism: Cupressus sempervirens; assembly: GCA_028749045.1. NCBI lineage: Eukaryota > Viridiplantae > Streptophyta > Pinopsida > Cupressales > Cupressaceae > Cupressus > Cupressus sempervirens. Next base: position 827,190,422 of record CM053790.1, on the reverse strand, counting down.
TGCATATAGTGCCCAATTTGAATGGTTTTTCTTTTTCTGGTAGAGATCCTTTTACCATTATACGTATCTAACTTATAAAGTTTAGATATTCTTTTAAGAATTGAAAAGCTAAAAAACTGTGTCAAATGGTCCGAAGACTATTGGTATTGAATCTTTCTGGATCATTTCACAATCTGATAATCCTGCCTCAAATGTATAATATTAATAGAGGAGTAAAATGTCTCTGCTCTGACCATTTCAGGGTTACAAACAAATGATTTGTGATTATCCAATAACTCAAACAAATAATATCCTTGTCAATATCTGGTATTTGTAATAAGAATCCATAGGCTTGCTTAAATTTTATTTTCTATGGATTAGATTTGTTCAAACAAATCATATCCTTTTAAATATTTGGTCTTTGCTATGAGCTATAAAAATGTGTTTTAGATCCCAGATTTTATGTGTTTGACCTCAAATGTTTTATACCCGTGTCTGTTAAAAGATTCTTAAGAGTATTCAAAACTATGAAAAATGTTGAGTCTGAGATCGAGGTTCTTCAGTGATTCCAGATAGTCATGTTTTCCAATTTTTGCTTAAACACAAGAGAATTAATTTTCAAACATAAAACCAATATAATCTACTTGAAATGTCTCCTCTCTGAGTGTAGGCACTGAACATCACCAATTCAAGGTGAAGAATCAAGAGGATTGAGGTGTTTTATCTCTTTTCAGTATATGTAGTTATTAGACCTTCTATAATATACTTAAGTAAATGAAAAAAACATACAAGATGTAGAATCAAGATTCAAAATTCCCAGTCAATAAAATATTTGAAAGATCTACTTCTTGTTATTTATAATTACACTAAAAGAAAGCAATTTTATGCAAACGAGTTGATATATCTATGCTCTATTTATTGGACAGGGACTGTAGCTGCAGCACAGCCCTTGTTATAAGAGTTATGGGCTCATCTTCTTCCTAATCAATGAGGACTTGTCTAATGTGAACGGCAGTCTATCAATCTGTCCTGGACAAAAATGGAGAAAATTCAACTATACTGATGCTTATCGTTTTGCCATAAAAAACTATTATGTCAATTAGTTGTAGGGAGGGATCCAAATAAAGAAACATACGTGGGGACACGGACAAAATTTAATAGTGTTCACAACGTCACCAACTATCTAAAAACAATTCATAAATGGACGTCTTTTATAATAATGGAGATGGACTTTGCAAGTGGTTTCTTGAATGCAGACAAATGTTTCCAGTTCTGTAGGTGAAATCAAAGCTCTCTACCTATCCCAAATACTGCTATATACCCCGAGTCAATCTAAGTATATCTGAATTCCAGAGCAGGTGAAGCTAAACAATCTTTTCATTTCTCCACTCTCTTTCAAGTACAAGATGACATCCACAGCCCATGTTGGGTTCAATTATAATGTCGTAGAGAAACTCATGTCCAATGGACACAAACACCTTCATGTTCAGGACAAGTACGTCTTTCCGCCGGGTGAACGTCCTGACATGTCCAAGATGTGTCATTCTTACACATTTCCAGTCATAGACCTCAAAGATTTAGATGGACCTGATAGAATAATGGTAGTCAATCAGATTAGGCGGGCTTGCGAGGAGGATGGCTTCTTCCAGGTAAAGATCCAGATTTGTTTTATTTTATTTTTCCTTCTTCTGGGTTGTCGCCCTAATTCAATATGGATCATTCATTCAGATCATGAACCACGGAGTGCCAGAAACTGTAATGAAAAGCATGATGGCCATTGCCAAAGAGTTTTTTGAAATGCCTGTGGAAGAGAGGGTTTCTCTCTATTCGGAGGACCCAAAGCAGGCTGTCAGGGTTTCCACCAGCTTCAATGTCACCAAAGACAAATTCTTTGACTGGAGGGATTATCTAACACACCCATGTCATCCACAGGAGGAATTCATCAATTCATGGCCTCAAAAGCCTGCACTTTACAGGTAGCGACCGAAAACTTTAAACATAGATTAACATCTTACAGGAATGTGACCCCTTTTTCTCGTTTCACTTTTTTAAAACAGAGAGGTTGCAGGGGAGTATGCCAGGGAGATTAGGGCACTGGTTTTAAGGCTTCTAGCTGCTATTTCTGAAGTTATGGGACAAGATTCTGATTATTTGAATGAAATATTTGGAAAGCATAGCCACGTACTGAACATAAATTACTATCCTGCATGTCCAAATCCAGATCTTACATTCGGCGTAGCACCTCATTCAGATCCACGTGGTATCACTGTTTTGATGCAAGGAGATGTGAGTGGCCTGCAAGTGCTCAAAGATGGGAAATGGTCTTCAGTGGAACCAATACCCAATGCCTTTGTCGTCAATTTGGCTGATCAACTTCAGGTTTATAACTGATATTCTCTGTTTGAAACTTGTTTTGAAGGACTGAATTTTGAGTTGTTTTTGTGTGGGGTTTTTATTAGGTTATAAGCAATGGAAGATACAAAAGCGCCGAGCACAGGGCTGTAACCAATGGAACTAGTGCAAGGATATCTATTCCCACCTTCTATGGGCCTTCGTCTGATTCCTTTATTGCTCCTGCAGCATCAATGGTAGATGAGGAGCATCCGGCTTTATACAGAGGATATAAATTTGAGGAATACATGAGGGCGTTCTGGAGCCAAGGTTTGAAGGGCAAGAGCATTTTGGATCGCTTCAAGATCGAAGCCAATCCATGACTGAAAAAAGTGGTACATAACTGCTGTTGTTAGAATATAAATATGCTGATATGGACTGTGGGCACTATCTTGTATAGGCTAGCAATGTTTTATCTGGGAAATAAGGTGTAAGGGATCAGTTTAGTCCTTTAGGACAGCTTCTATTTGATATTTAAAATAAAAATTTCCATTTTATTTATTTATGCTCTGGTTTTCACTATGTGCATCAGAAAGTAAGTAGTAGACTTAGAAATAGTTATTAAATGCGACCTACAAAAGTATTGGGGAATGGCTCGTTGCTGCTTGGTGAAGTTCAATTCTTTTTCTCAGTGCATAAGGCTTACCATACTAACAATCTTATGGAGGCTCAAACCATTTTTTTTTTGATGAATAGTCCTTTTCTATTAATAAATAATATACTAAGATTACAATTCACAAAAAAAGGTCAGGGGATACAAGATCACCCCATTAAAAATCCCACGGCCACTGCTAGAATCAAACACTATTCATCAAAAAAGACATAAATAGCAACCTCAGGTGGCCAAAGTAGTGCCTGCTGAGGGTGGTGGTTCATCACGATCATGGAAACCCCAATCATCTTTGAGATTGGGGGGTGGGTTGGGGACAGTCCAACCGTCATCATCATCATCAATAATAGGATCAGTGGTAGCCTTTGCATCTTTTGTCTCTGGCCATGGAGGAGAAATAACTAGATCTAGGTGAAGCCATTTCCTAGAAAGCACTGGCCAAGCACCAAGAGGAGGAGCCGGGGACCGGCTAGAGCCACCACGGGGCAGGGAAACTGAGCGACGCCTCCATCCACCATCGCCAGCGATGGAAAGAAGCCTAGGAGTGCAGGGTGTGTGAGTGACAACCTGAGGAATGGTGCCGTGGATGGCGGCCTCAAGGCGTCAAGGTATCAACCGAAGCATCTAAAGGAACTCTGGCAACAGTGTAAGGGGCATTGCCCTAGTGGTTCAATAGCTCTTGCAGGTGAACCACCTCCAAGGCCACTTTGTAAGCTTGAACTTGAATATGCATAGTTACATTATTACAAATGCACGCCTTAGTGTACATAGCAATATTTATATCAAGAAAAATGTGAGTGAAAAGAACAACATTCTTATCTTTCCACAGAGTGAACAAAATCTCCATTCTAAAGGTATGCCAAATCTAAGTGAATTTTTGAAGGATTCTGGCAGAATCACCCAATATAACCATGTGCCAAGAAAAGGGTTCAAGCCTGAACGACTTGAAGAAGTCATGAATCCAGTGCCAATAATTTTGAGCATGCCTACAAAACCAAAAAATATGCATGAAAGACTTTGGTTATCCACAAAAAAGGCATCTAGGATCTAGAACCCCAATATGCTTGAGTCGAGGCCCAAGGGGAAGACCTTGAAAGGCCAGACACCAAGCAAAGTGGGCAATCTTAGGCTCTATAATAGCTCTCCAAACAGTGTCAAAATGTTTTCTCCATTGAGAAAGAGAAGATTGTAAATGCCATCTATGATTGAGTGTATCTATCATTGGCAAATGGGGAGAAAGCAATCTATAACCCAGACTTGGCTTGTAATTTGAAAAAGGATTGGCAAGATATCACTTCCAATCATGCCACCAAGGTCTAATAGACCAAATACCCACTTTATGAATTAAGTGAATTAGAATTGAAGAGAGCAATAAGTCAAAAGTCAGCCAATCTGAACAAATAAAATAGTACTGGACTTGCATATCTTCTCAGGATTTGAAAAACTCATGGAAACTCTAGAGAAAAGATCTTTGGGAGTTATGATGCCTTGTTTGAAAAAACGCAGAGCACTAGCACCTTGAGTCTTGGCAAGGGGAGTACCCTTAATGGCAAACAAGGGAGACCACCAAATGTTCTGTTGATTCAAGGAGAGGCCATTGTAGAACTCATCACTAGATCAACGAAGCCAAGGCTTGGTTGCTTCCCTAGCCTTCTATATACTCTTGATAACAAAAGAGCCCTGTATGATCACTGGCTCATGCATGATGTGAAGGGTGTGGAAACCAATCCCTTTCCAAGAAGGCCTATTGACAGGAAAGCCAAAAGAGATGTAATGTCAAACCAAAATCTTCCAGGCTTCATCTCCAGTGATGACACAAATAATCAATTTCACACAAAGAGCAAGGCCTTATTTCTGTGTGGAAAGCAAGCCAAGGCCACTAGATTCTTTTGGGAGACAACAAAAATCCCAAGCAACTTTGTGAAAGCCATGATGATCTGAACTAGAAGCCTAGAGAAAATCCCTGAGTAGTCTTTCCAATTTCTAGTAGGAGGCTTTAGAGGGAGCCCAACAAGAAGAAGAATAGGCATGAGTGGCCACAAGAACTTTCAAACAAATCTGAAATTTGCTCGCAAGGGAGAGCAGTTTTGTAAGCCAATAATCAAGCTTCTTGGTGATCTTGGCAAGCACAACATTCCATAGTTCAACAGGCGAAGTCTGAAAAGCGAAAGGAATGCCAAGAAAGTTGAAAATCTTTCCGTGAGTGACCCATTTCCATTCAAACTGACGAAGCCAAGGTGGAACTAGCAAGAATGACTATTGGTAGTAGAGTGTTTTATGCCATTGAATAGCAGATCTAGAGGCTTGACAAAAAGTGTCTAGGCAAATTAAGGCATTCTTGATGTTTTCTTCATCCTCCAAAAGAGTGTGGAAGGAATCATCAACAAAATGACCATTGACCAATTGGGAAGATGATTCTAGCAAGGAAATGCCACGAACCAGCCCAGAGGACACAAAATGAGCTAGCAAATAGCCAAATCCTTTAGTAGCAAGGACATAAAGAGTCGGTGCCAGAGGGAAACCCTGCTTGATGGAACAAAAAAGACCAAAAGCCTCAGATTGAGAATTATTGATGGTAATGCAAGCATTATCATTGCTAAAGAGCATTTCCACAGACTGTAGGAAATTGGGACCAAAACCAAGAGCCTGGAGCATAGCCAAGATAAAAGGCCATTCAATGCGATCATAGGCTTTAGCAAAATCAATCTTCAAAAAAATAGCCATCTGTTTGGACTTGCGAGCCCACTCCATTCCCTCCTAGATAGCAATGATGTTGTCAAGAATATATCTGGACTTAACAAAGCTAATTTTCTTAGGGCGCACAATTAAAGGCAACAGGTGCCAGATTTTGAGAGAAATTGCCTTGCAAATAATCTTATAAGACACGTTCAGAAGGATAATGGGCCTCTAGTTGCAAATATCCTCAGGATCTCCGGCTTCAGGTATGAATTTAATAATTCTTTTATTTATAATGGCTCCTACGCTTTTAGTACGATAGGCTTCGAGATAAACTTTGTTCAGATCAAGACCTATATGCTCCTAGAAATGTTTGTAAAATTTACAGGGAAACCCATCACACCTAGGGGATTTATCATCAACGATGGAGTAAACCGCCTCCTTAAGGTATCAAAGGTAAGAAGTTGCTCACAGAAAGCACGTTGCTCAACTGCTAGGCAGTTTGGAGTAATAGAGACACTTTTTGAGAGCTTCCTCCTGAGCAATTGAATTTCCTTGCAAAGCAAAAATGTTCTCATAATGATGAACAAATTCTTGTAGGATGTCAAGAAGACTGAAGAGAACATAACTACCTTGTTTGATTTTTTTAATCCCAATATTGGTATGACAGGGTCAAAGAGCCTGGAAGAATTCCTTCGAAGCCTTATTGCCAACCTCCAACTAGTGGAGACGAGCTTTGATTTGGGCTCCTCGAGTGACATAATTATCAGCAACTTGTTTATCATGGTGAAGTTTGGCAAGCTGGATTTGTAAATCCACATCAAAGGGATTAAGGGTGAGAGCCTCAGAGGCTTTTTTGAGCGCAAAAGTAGTGGCTTCATAAGACCGCTTTCTAAAAACTGCCAACTGTGTCGCCCATAGATGCACAGAAAGCAGGCAATTCTAGAAATGGCATCATTCCACCATTGGATCCACCCTATCCGAAAATGCGAACGTGGCTCAAGATTCTAGACATGTAGGATATGTGTAATGGTGGAAGCATGTATCAACACAGACGTGTTGAGGAAGAATTGTGACTTGACAACTTTATAGACAATTGTTTGCCATGAAATGACAAAATAAATGGGATAGTGGTCAAATAACATCACATCTGGCAAGGGAATGATAGGTAAATCATGATCCTTAGAAAAGGAGAAAAAATATTATGCAATAATCATGGCATGATCGAGGTGCTTTAAAATGTAGTCAGAGTTAGCTCGAAAGTTGGACCAAGTGTGTCAAACCTCACCATGCTGGCAACGGTTAATATTGGGATAAAAAAGGCCCAATTTATTGCACATGTAGTACCAAGCTTCCCTTTCTCTAGCTATCCAGTGAAAGGGAAAAATGTCATCTTTGTCAGAGGTCACTTCAATCATATTGAAGTCACCACACATAACCCAAATAGCTAGAGGCAAGTTGTCAGCCAGCCAGCCCCACATTTGAGATCTTTCCACAACATCATTGGAAGCATAAACATTAATGACTCCAAAAGAGTGATTGTTAATGGAAAGCAATAGCCAAATAATTCTATGCATGGGGTCAAAACCGTACGAAATAATAGCAGAATGAAGACGAGGTGAAAAGAGAGTAACTACACCACCTCTGCCAGCTTCGTGTTGAGAGGAAAACATAATGTTATTCTGCCAAATGATGCGGCATGTAGAGGAAATCATGAAACCAGAGATCTTAACTTCTTGCATATAGAGAAAATTTAAATTACCAAGTCTATGGCGGGTGTCCCAAACATAGTACTTTCTGGAAAGGTCTGTAAGACCTTGTACATTCCATGATAAAAAATTCATGAAAATTCTTTCATATCTTCCTCGTCCTCGAGAGAGGAGTGGCAATTCTGCAAGAAGGTAGAAATTGGTTAAAGTCAGAGGGAAAATCTTTTGGACTTACAACCTATCATTTCACCTCTAGTTTCTTAGCACGTCCACAAGGATTGCGAGAACATCGCGCTACCAGTGGTGTTATGGAAGAAGCAATAAGAGGTGTACAAACCACAGCCGAGGCGGTAGCCCTAGCAGTTGCCTTAATCCCTTGCGAACTAGCAGGATTTGAAACCTATGAGACACCCGAAATAGGTTCTGAGGAAACCGCTTGCATCCCTAAGCTGGCTAGGATTTGTGCTCTTGTTGGAATAGGAGGAACCATGATCACCACCACATATGACTATTTAGGAGCCAAAGGAGTCAAGGAAACCTAGCCCTTGCACCCAATAGTAACCCATTCTTCTTTCTTCCCTTTGGCTAGCTTGGCAAGAGCTTCTTTAGGCGGGGGTTTAACCCTAGGTATAGCCAAAGGGCAATCCTTGATCTTGTGTTCCACTGACTAGCACCTATAACAGGTGTTGGGAAGGTTCAAATAGAGCACCTTCTAAGAGAAGGTTTGAGCCTCAATCTAGATTTCCACATAATCCTTAAGGGCTCGTTTGGTGAGTGGAATAGGAATACGTATTCTGGAATAGAACGTATTCCTGTTCTCCGTTTGGTTCAACCAATATTTGATGGGAATTTGCGGACCCGAAAATTTATGTTTTCTAAAATTAAAAAAAATGGAATAGGAATACATATTCCAATAACACCTATTTTGGTGGAATTGCAAAACCTCATTTTTGGGCCAAAAATGGAATACGTATTCCATTTTTACTTCGTATTCCAATCTCGTTTTGGTACATCCAAACAAGGAATTCAAAATTTTTGAAATACGTATTCCTATTCTGCTCACCAAATGGGCCCTAAGATCCTTGGAAAGATCAACCTCAACGCAAACACGTCTTTGTGGGTGAGCATTGAAAAATTTCTCATGCTCCTTTGTGATAACTTTGCCGAGGGTATTGGCAATGGACTCAATAAAAGGCCAACATGGCAAGGGTAAACCTGAGAACTCGACCCACACAAGAACCCTAAGCTTTTTATCATCAAAGACTATGAAGTCTTGTTACCATTTTTGAAAAATAAATAGAGACAAACACACAAACCAGGGGCCATTGTTAAAAACCGCATCTAGTTGTGATGGGTTAGCAAAGTGAAATAAAAAAAACCTTTGGCAAGGTTTTGCACAGCATCAAGGCAGACTCCATGAGGAGTCCAACTCTAGTTAACCCATTCTCAAAGCATAGCTTCAGAAGGAGTCCTACCCAAAAAATACCCTATTAAGGTATGCTATTCTAACCAATCACATGCAACATCAAATTCTTGTAAAGGAAGGATAATATTAGGATTGCTTTGTGAAAAACCTTTGGGATGAATTTGGGAGGGTATTTTTTCTGAGGAGGCGCCATGGCTATTCGAAGTAGCACCATGAACACCAATAACAATTGGGTCACCATTGGCCAGGGCCATTATAACCTAGCCTAAAAGCTCCCACAGTAAATGCAGTGTGACAAGTGGAAACAATAGAAGGAGAGCTCAGATAGAGAGCCATATGCAAGAAAATTGAAAGTTCATATGAAACCCTAGCAGAGCGACTTCTTCTTCAAAGCTTGAACCCAATGAATCAAATAATTTGGCTCAAACCAATTTATATGATGTGGAATAGTGTTGTTTGAGGGGATGACATAAGATTATCTGTGAGTTTGACTCCCAAGTGGTGGTGAACTTGCTTACTTTGCAGGAGCTTGAGGACATTAGTTGGAAACTAGCTACTATTTTTAATTAGACTCCTCTTTTGTACCTTTCTTGAGTTCATTAGGTTTACTTACATTCCTCGCGAATGGAATAGAGCTGCTAATTGTTTGGCTAAATGGGCTTTTGTTCATGCTCTGAGCTAGAATATTATGGATAGGGGGCCTCTACCCCTTGATCTGTTACGAGAATTTGATGAACCTTTTGATTGGGACAAAGCTCCTTGTTGAGCCCTCCTTGTTGTGATCCTTTCTATCTTAATAATTTTTTACCCATCTTTTTCCAAATCTTCTAAAAATAATGAGAAATAGGTAAGTGTGAAATGAGAAAAAAAATGGGCTTTGCAACTTGTCGCTTGTTTGAATGATGTCAATCTTGGATTTTGCTTGGTTTGTGTTTTGTGAGTCATGTTGTGTGCCCTGTGTCACTTGTACTCTTAGCTTGGTTGTAGTAAGTACTTTGTTTGCATTTGTCCTTCATTTGGCTTGTGTTTTATTGTTTCATTATTTTGAGCCCCCATGGTGTGGTGTGATATTTTCCCTCGGCCTGGTTCGCTCGTGCCATGGGAGAGCCGAATCATGGCGAAGGGAAGGATTGAGATTTGCAAGATGACATGGGTAGGAGTACGATTGAGAAGGGCACTAATAAAACTACAGTCGGGAATGTTGGTGATGGTGAACGAAAGTTGTCTTACAAACAAGTGGTGGCCGAAAGTTCTTTGACCTTCTTGGTAGCCATGGTGTTCAAGGGTGTCATTCACAAACAAAATGTGGAACTAGAGTTGCAAGGAGGAGAAGGAAGATGGGCCGCAACCAATGGAGGTGGATTCTCTGACAGAAGCAGTGCCGCTGCTGGTGGAAGTGGAGGAGAGAATGGTAAGTATAGTTCTCTCAGCCCTAAGATTTTTTCTCTTTCCCCCAACGAGGACATGGTTTCTGCAATTTTGAATGAAAGGTCCAAGTTGAAAAGCATTGCTATTTTCTTCATTTGTTTGAATAAAGAGGCTTTGCCTGCTAGGAAGTTTTTTGATGATTGCCTGGCGATAGTGTGAGGAAAAAAGCTTGGCATTTATGTGACATATTGTAGAATGATTCAGAAGGGTTTGTTTGTTATCTTTTTGAAAAATCACAACATGCAAGAAAGAGTTTTGGAAAAAAGATTCTGGAATGTTGGTAGGTTAATGTTCAGGGTCTACCCGTGGTCTCCAAAAGGTGATTTTGATAAGGTAGTTGCTAGGGCTCCATCGAATTGTGTGGAAATTAAGAACTTCAATGTGGAATTTTGGCCATTCATTCCACAAATTCTTAAACCGCTAGGCTTAGTTTTACAAGTTGAGCAATCTAGGGTTACCTTGCCTCACCTTAATGCTAGGGTTCTTTTGGTGCTAGCTCTGGATGTGGATTTTCCTAACAATATTTCTTTAGATTTTGAGGGAGAAAATTTTTGTTGGGATATTTCCCTATTGGGGAATTTAAATGCATGTTTTCATTGCAGGCTTAATGGGCATACTAAAAAGGATTGCTCGGCTCTCCAACCTTCTCGTAAAGAAAAGTTTAATATGGTCAATAATCAAGAAGCCTTTGGTTTACTAGTTGTGGGTAATAATAATGCAAGCATAATCTCCAATAAAGATGAGGGGTCTATTAATCATGCTAAGTAGATAGGTAGCTTGCAGATGGGGGATCTCGTTAGTCTACAGCCTTCAATTGCTAATACTATTGACATTCCTATGAGCAATAGTTTTTTGTCATTGGCAAACCCCCTTTTTGAAGAAGAGTTTGATGTGGTGCCAGCTAATGTTGGTGCCTCAGATATTATTCTTGCACCCATAGCTTCCCCCCTATCAAGAGGTTAGTCTAATTTCCCCAAGGAAGTTATTAATGTTCAGCCTGCTCTGAAGGCTCAACAAGTAGCCCTTATATCCATTAAAGAGAGGGTAGTTAAAATTCATCAAGAAAATAAGGAGGTGCTTTCTGTGCCTTTGAATCCTACTTCCTCACCTAGATCTTTAGTCCTGGTAGTATCTAATTTGGAGGGGCAGTTTACAGAGGTTGGTAGGAAGAAGAGAAAGACTGCAGAAAGAAGCTCTGGTCCTTTAGGGGATAGAGGGAGAAGGGATCATCCTGATTGTTATAATAAGTTATGCAAGAGTTCCAAAAATTTCCCTAAATTATTATGATGTTGCATATCCATAGCTGGAATGTTTGACGGTTAGAAATGCCTGATAGGAAATATCATGAGAGAGGGAAGGGTGGTGTGGCTATTCTTATTCACCCTAAATGGGAAAGTTCTATTGTTAGCCATGGGTGCTTTGTGTGTTAGAGGGTAATTTGGGTTATTGTCAAGCAAGGTGAAAGTGTTTTTGGTATTTGTAATGTGTATGCTTCAAATAACTATAGAGAAAGAGCTGAACTATTGGAGTGGTGTTGTGTGGACTTGCCAAAGATACCATGGGTAGTTGCAGGGGATTTTAACATGGTGGAGCACAAAATTGATAAGGCTGGAGGTTTACCTCACTGTTGGAAAGGTAATGAAATGTATTTTTGGTATAAATTCAAAAGAAAATTCAATTTGGTGGATCCCATGGAAAATATGCATGGCAAGTTTCAAGACATTTGGTTTACTTGGTGCAATAATCAGTTAGGTAAGCAAAGGGTTTATTGTAGACTGGATAGGGCGTATGGGGAAAGTTCTTCTATTTCTTTCCTACAACAAAATAGTCATGCTTTGGTCCAAGTTGTTCTAGCTTCTCTCTCTGATCATTCAGCTATCCATACTTGCTATAGGATAGAAGCTTTGAGGAATTCTCCAGTTCCTAAGAGGACTCATAGTTCTTTTAAGCTTAATTCTTCGCTCCTCGAGGATCCTGATAATGTTGAGGCCATAGTCATGGTAATAGAGATTCTTAGAATTAGTAATCCTTTGCTTGATCCTATTGATCTCTGGAACTTAAAGGTGAAGACTTGGACAAATCTTCTTCAAGCAATTGGTAAGAAGTTAGCCATGGACAGGAATCAAGAGGAATCTTTGTGGTAGAACAAATTGATATGGGCAGAAAAAGAACTACAAGAAATAGGGCAAAGTGAGGAATTGGAAATGCAAATGGCAAGCATTAAGCATCATTTGAGTTGCATATAGAGGTACAAGATTCAAGGGCAGAGGATTAGAGCTAGGATGAATTGGATTGATGAAGGGGATAAAGGTTCGGGGTACTTTTTAAACATTATTAAAGCTAAACACAAAAGAGAACTTATTAGTGATATTGTTGTAGGGGATAGAATTTCAAATGACCCTGAGGAGATTCATAATGCTTTTTATAGTTTTTATAGCAACTTATTCTCTTTAGAGATGACTCTAGATAGCATAATAGTGATGGAAGATTGCTTTAAACTCATTCCTCTTAAAGTTTTCGAAGAGCAGTAGAGTAGTCTTAGCAAGGAGATCTTAGTGGGGGAAATTGGAGTTGCTTTTGATTCCTTTCCTAATGGAAAGTCTCCTAGCTTGGATGGATTCCCGACTGAGTTCTATAAGAAAAATAAAAGGTGGATTTGCCTTGAGCTCTTGCCTATTTATGAAGAAGCTTTTAAGAAGGGTTCTTTAGGGGGCTCCATTAATAAGGGAGTTATTAAGCTTTTGCCTAAAGTGGGGGATAAATCTCTAGTTAAGAATTGGAGACCCATAACTTTACTAAACCTATCCTATAAAATTCTTGCTAAAGTGCTTGCTAGAAGAATTGCTTTGTTGCTAAATAAGTTTGTGTCATAGACACAAATAGGTTTTATCCAACGAAGGTATATTATGGAGAATATGATCACTAGCTGGGAGGCCATGAATTGGGCTAAAACTGATGAGCAAGATGTAGCTATGATTTTGTTAGATTTTGAGAAAGCTTATGATAGGATTGAGTGGGGATTTGTAATTGGTATGCTTAAAGCATTTGGCTTTCTAGAAACTTATTGCAATTGGATAAATGTTCTATTTAAGGATGCCAGTACTGTCATAGATGTGAATGGGTGCATGTCAGAACCTATTGTGTTAGAAAGGTCGATTAGGCAAGGTTGCCCAATTGCCCCTTTGCTGTTTGTCATTATAGCAGATGCTTTGTTTTACATTCTAAGGGCAAAGGAGTTGGGTCCTCCACTGAAAGGTATTTCCTTGCCTAACGGGGAGATGTTGCTTAATGTTTAGTTTGCAGATGACACTTCTTTGTTCTTAGGGCTTTTAGAGGAGAATTTTGAGACTGCTTATAAAAGGATTAATTTCTTTTGTATGGCCTTTGGGTCCAAGATTTCACCTTCAAAATCTAAGGTGTTGGGTTGGTTTGTTGATCCTCTAGATTGGTTGGTCAATAAGGGTTGGCACTGGTTTGGACCTAATCAAATTTTTAGATAGTTAGGTATCCCCTTCTCAGTTGATCCAAATCTCAATAAGATGTGGGATTGGGTCCATGGAAAAATTAATAAAAGACACTTGAAATGGCATACCCATTCCTTGTTTTTTGCTGGTAGATTGCAAGTGGTGCAGAAAGTTCTTTCCTCTCATCATATCTTTTTTGTTTCGGCCTGGATGTTTCTTAACTCTCATGTGAACATGCTAGGAAGAATACTGTGAGATTTTCTTTGGTTAGATGGAAAAGGGAGTAAGAAGAAACATTGTGTTAAGTGGTGATGGTGTTGTCAAGTAAGAAGTCAAGGAGGTTTGGGGTTGAATGATATTAAAGCCCAAGGTATGGCTCTAGCATCCAAATGGGTGTTGAAAGCACTATGGGGAGATAAGCCATGGAAAATTCTTATTAGGAATAACCTTTTAAAATCTATCATTAGGAAAGGCAAGAATTGGAAGGATATTCCAGTGATTGACATTGTTTTAGGGGAGTTTAAGATGAGATTGTTTGGGTCAAAAAAATTTCAAAATTTTTGGAATGCTTGGATCCAGGTGAGGAAGTTTATACAGGAAAGAGAAGTAGTAGGAGGACCTCCTTATTTCCTTGTGAAGGATAGACCAATTTGGTGGGGGCTTTCATATAATAATAAAGCTTTGGCCCTTACTGAAAGCTATTCTACCAAAGCTTGGAACTTGAAGGGGATTTCATTGATTCAGGATATCTTGATGGGTGGGAGGTTAGAGGTGTGAAAGGAGTTAAAAGGTAAATTTAATATTCTTGATTCACATAAAAAGACTTTCACTTTGATTAAGAAAGTGATCAAATTTAATAGCCCCTGTGATATTATTGATTCAAAGGTCTTTCTTGATAAAGCTAAATGGGTTGATGGTGTGTTGTTGAAAGATACTACTACTAAAGGGCTATATATGTGTATGAAGAATGATTCTTCTCTCATTGCTAGAGTGATCCAGTGCTGGGGGAAAATTAGTCCATTCTCTGATTGGTCTTCTTTTTTGATTTTCTTTGGAAGGGTTGTGTTGGTGCTACATATCTCCAGAAGTGATTTCATGTTACTTATGTGAGAAGGAAGCTTGCTCATCAACAAGGATAATGTGCATTCAACAAACTATATTGCTGAGTGCCAGAAATTCTTAGCTCCTTCAGAGGCAATAGATTTAAACAATGTAAGTAATGTGTTGCAAGATTACAATGCAGCCAGTCAGGAGGAGGCAACTGCTGATGTGATTCAGAATCCTAATGAAGTTCTACGGGCTCAACCTGATCTAGAGATAGCTTGTTCCTTCAGCTTGATTTTTGTTATGATAACTATATATAAAGATGCAATCAACGTATGTAAATGTAAAAGTTTATATACTTCGATCCTTTAAGTTTTATTTTCACCCTCCAAAGTTTTTGTAACTGTATATGTATTTGGGGGTGTGATCTGTTGTTTTATCTCAGATTGTTGGATATACTTGTAAATGTTTAAACTATCTTAATAATAATAAAAAATCTTCTAAAAATAATCCAATTTATAATATAAATTGTTGTTCGAAAATAATATTAAGAAATAAAGTTGTATTGGAAATTGAGTTTTATTTGAATTAAAAATGGAAAGGGGTCTGGTAGCTTAGTGATGGAGGTTCGAAGTCAACTTCTAATTGAGCTATGAAATTTTATTAAATACGATATGAGAGTCTAGGTGAGTAGAGTTGAGTCATGTTAGAAGTTCTTGCGGTTCAAGTGGGTATAGGAAAATAAGTCATATTTAAGCTAAAGATGGACTTTTCACAAAGGGATTGCCATTTAATTGATAGAACATGTGAACACCAAATAGTATGTTTTGTAATTGATTTCTAATCATCTTGGATCAAAAAAGTGTAATAGGTAATGTTGTAAAATTAATATCGACACACAATTTTAAGTTGGAAAACATTTCATACTTGAATTGAAGATAGATCCATGTATGAACCACTTGTTTGAATATAAAGCACCCCAACAACAAAATGAATGAAAGAAAGATTTTAATGACGTCCATGAAACCAATGACCTATAGGATCACAAGCCAAACATACTTAAACTAACTCCATGTTCTTTTCTAGCTCTGATCTCTTGCTATGACTTTTGATAATCAAACTAGCAATCAACCTCATCCTATCCTCTTTAAATAAACCATGCATGTGTATGCCTTCCTCCAAGATGAATTGTAAATGTCGTTTAGTTTCAACCACCCATCTTTCGCAAAACCTGTGTATCCTCTACTCCCATTCCTCTTTAGGCCTTTCCATCTACCTATCTCACATCTTAGATGATGAGAACTCATCCTCAACTAAGACACTAATACCATGTCCTTAGATAAAAGGTCTTACGTTTACTCCTAGTTCATTCATGAAAAGTAGCTTAATATAATATCAAACTCCAGTTTGAAAATAGAGTACCCAACAACAAAGGGAAGGTCTTGGGTTTACAATGTACACTTAGCTTAGTCATGAAAAGTAGGTTTATATAGTATAAGTGTCTGGCTCAATAGGGCTTGGCTAAGTGAGAAATAGTGAGTATTTTTTAACTTTGATTCAAGGGAGTACTTGTAGTTTGATTCAAAGGAGTGCTAAAAAATAAGCCACTTAGACCAACAATAAACTGATCACAATAAAGACTTCAATTCACAATACAAATATTCTAGACAAATAAAAATCTGATTTCTTTAATAAATAAGAAAAGAATTGAAAAATCTAAATTTTAACTTTTAATTAATCTTTAAACTTACAAAATAAAGATATTTAAATTTATAACATTTTTCAATTCAAATTTATAACATTTTTAGATTCTAGTCATACCCCAAGAATTTATACTCTTATTTTTTCAACAATATACACTTTATTTTTATTAACCCAAGAATAGTTTCAACACTTCTATTGTTTGTTTTGTAATATATTTACATTCCCTCTTTCGACTTGCACTATTTTTAAAGTCTGCCACTCTTTAAGAAAAACATTAGATCTTGATATAAACATTAATTTTTTTCTAACACTCCTTTAAAAAGTAATTAATTTTCATATGATAATAAATTTTAGTTATATTCCATGTTTCTCATAGCCTTGATCAATTACAGATTGGGTTCTTTTGAACGGCATCATATGCACTTAAAAATTGTATATTTTAGATGGAAAACCTCATCAATCCTTACTTTGTAATGGCTGCCAACAATATATTCAACCTTTATTTAAGATTAAACATTATTTATAAGAGACATCTATAGCACGGTTATCATCTTAGCTAGCCAGAAAGATACTTAATCTTAACGTACCGATTGCATTGAAAGTGCTGTGCTAATTTAATAAGCATCGCTTTCAGTGGGGTTTGTCATTCATATACATTCTGCTATTCCTACATCTTTCCAGTAAGCATGTGAAAGGATGAATAGTTTATGATAAAGATTTAATTGTCTTGTTATTCTACTCCTTTATCTGGATATTTCCTAAATTCAATATGGATTTTTTTATTCTAAATCATGAGGTGCCAAGATCTCAGGCCCTTCAATGTCATCGGCAACAATTTCTTTGATTGGACAGCCATGTTATCTTCTGGAGGAAGTCATTCACTCGTTAACTTGTGACAGAACTAAAAATCTAAATTAAACCTTTGAAAAGAATATATAAACAGGGAGTAAATATGAGAAATTTAAATCTATTTATTTTTAAACAGAATACTCTAAAGAAATAAAGAGAAATAGTTATAAGACTTGTAACTAAGATTTCCAAAGCTATGACAGGAGTCTTACCATTTCAAGAGCTGTAATTGTGTAACTTTGATGACAACTGGCTTGAACTTAAAAACGACATGCTGAATTTTGGTGGATAAGAAGAATTGGATATATGGTAAATATATGGGTGTGCAGCGATGTGGAGGAGGGATGAGAACAATTGTATACAACTGGTAGATGGATAGGAAATGGAAAATGACACGGGTCCATGATATACTTTGAAGGGTATATGAATCTTAGATGAATCATCCTTTTATATTTTTTAAGTATATTGTGTTAGGGTCTTATATAAAGTCTTGTGAGGATATGATTATGCAAGTTTATTTATTTATATGTATTCTTTATAGGATGAGTTTGGAGAAGTGTCTATCCTTGACGATTGGTTGTGTCCATAAGATAATACAAAGAAACAAAGAATTCTTGGAAGAGGAAATATGACCTTGACATATAATTTTGTAATTGTATGAAGATATGTAACTGAAAAATGCACTATGATAACTATGAGAAGTGCAAAGGGTGGAGATGATATTAGTGAGCTATAATAATGTTGTCCTTGGTAAGAGTAAATGATGGTAGTATGGTAAATAGTGGCTACAAAAATTCATTTAAGTATAATGACATAATGCCAAAAGAAGGCACAAACCTATGATAAAGTAGAAGTTTGATGCTATGGGATATAAAGGTGTTAATATCAATAATCAACGTTTTATTATTATCAATAGTTTTTATTAATGAACAACAAATCAAGGGCACAGTTCCTTACAAACTAAGCTCAAGGACTATACTACTACCAAATGAAGTTGGATAGACATTAAAAGATTATTATTAATATTTTTTATTAAGGTTAAAACAAATTTTGATGGGACCTAAAACCCATTAAGTTTTTTTATTGATGCTAATTTGGTTTATTAGTCTATATTAATTGTGCTTCTTTTGTATTCTTGCTATTGTTATTGATCAATAAAATATTGCTCATTTTTCTCCATGACATGAAAGCATGATTTATCCTTGTGCTTGTGAAGAATGTGGGGAGATTTCATATGATATAGTTTAGAGAAAAGACTTAAGACAATAACAACGAATAAAAGTAGAACTTGCCATGTGCATTAGGAAATGTGAATACACTACTATTTATAAAATTTGAACTCTAACACTACCCTTCCTAATGTGCAATGGAGGACTATTGTTGCTTCCTTGCTAAAAATAGAAGAAGAAAAGCTTGATTTTCTTAACCTCATATTTCATACTCTACATGAGGTTTAGCCTCACATTATAATATTAGCCATAGCTAAAGATCCTTGGATCACCATAAAAATGTCTATTGATGTTAGAATCAGTTGAACAACCAAAATACTATCAAGGGGGATGAATCAATGTTCCCTTAAATACTTAAGATAAATTTACTTAGAGTTTTCCAATTTTCTTTTATTATTCATATAACGTAAAGAACCATGTAAAAAGACAAACAACTGAATAAAGACATTACATGCATAAGAGAATGCCATGATTTTATCATGGAAAACCTAAATGAAAAACATCATGGAGGGGGTTAACTCTCAATATAGTATACATGTTATAATCTATTACAAGTCTTCATTGCCCAATAAGTTAAGGCTCATAGTTAGAGGGCTCATAAGGGTATGTGCAGGATCATGGTCAACCAAACTATGGCCTTAAGTGGCAGTGAAAAACTAGCAAATCAGGATTATGTTAATTTGACACATAATTTTAAAGTAGTTATGAGCTTTATATCAAAAAGTTGTAAGAAAAGAATATGTAGAAAATTGAATGAAGTTTCTAAACTACTAGGCCTTATCTGGGGAAAAAATTATTTTATTTGTCAAGATTTTGGATTTTAATGTAATACTACGAAAATTTTGGGCAAAAATAAAAAAGTTGTATGTCTGACCACCTTAATCAAAATCAAATGATAATATTTTTAATATAATTATAGATATAAAAAGTAGATTCATGCGTGGATGTGACACATATTTTTGGGTATTTTTATTCCTAATAAATAATTAAATATATATCTTCTACTATAACTTTTCTAGAATAAAATAACTCCTATGTCTGACCACCTTAACTAATTGAAAACTTTACAATTTTTTATTTATTTTTTCTTATACTAGGTGAAGCATAGAATATGACACAACTTTTGGATTTAAAAAATGTTATAGCTTTTGAAAGTTATAGCTATTTTTCAATTAGTATATTAATCAACAGTTAACAAACATCTTTATTAAAAATTAACTAATAAATACTTATTGAACTTGAAATTTGACAGCAATTATATCAATGGAATCTTGAGAGTGTTATTAAAAAAATACTTTTTATTTCATTAAATTTCGATGAAAAAAAATATTGTCAGATAGCTACTCGAAGTATGAATGTTAGTAAAACCTGTCTCAAACACATATTTCAAGTTGACTAAAGAGGTTTGGTAAATATCAAGCCTAATCAGGTACTTGAAATTTGGCGACCAATTTTTTTTTAATAAAAAATTGATTGCCTAAGTTTTGGGGGGAAGTCAAAATTTGGGAAGTGTGGCAATCAATAATCATTATTATTATTGAATATTATTATTATATATAGTAATATTATATGATTATAAATATTATAATTATTATATATAGTAATATAAATGATTATTATTATTAAATACAATATAACAATATATATGACTATTATTATCATTAAATATGATATAGTAATATATATGATTATTATTAAATATAACATAGTAATACATATGATGTTATTATTATTAAATATTATAAGAATCTGCCTTATGGCATAATTCACCCAAGACCAAGGAACTCAAAACACAAGCACAAATTAGACTAGAGTATGATTAGAATAACTGTATAGTATTCAATACAATGCACAAGTACACTAGGAGTGCTTGAATATAAAGGCCTCTGAGATGCATCTAGAATGCCTCAGAATCAACATCATGATAAGTCCTACAACTAGGCACATGTCCACCAGATATGAGTTATCCTCCATTAAGCACGAAAGTAAGTGTGATGATGAGAGGATAATCCTACAATGGTGTGACACACATATCAGTGTTGTAGACAACATGTGCTAAATTAGGAGTGTGAATAACTGTGTTGTCTACATGACAACTCAGTGAATGATGCAAACTCCTATGTTGTAGACACCATGTGCATAATTAGAGTTGTGTACTTCTGTGTTGTCAACATAACAACTCAAGTAGATGCACAAACTCCTAAGTGTTTCATTAAAATAAATAATAAAATAATGCACTAACCTAAGTAAACTTAAGTGTAAATAGTAAATACCTATTTACACCAATAAATATAATATAGTAATATATATGATGATGATTATTATTATTAAATATAATATATTAATATAAATGATTATTATTATTATTAAATATATAATATGATAATATATATGATTATGATAATTATTATTATTATATAATCTAGTAATATATTATTATTATATTGAAATATATAGTCATATATAACTATTATTATAATGGAGTAATGTATTATTATTATTAAATATAATATAGTCGAATGTGTCAAAATGGGTCATAGGTTATCCTATGACCAGGTTTTCAATCCATTTGAACAAACTAAATAGATCCATAGGGGTCCTAAGACTCGTAGAGACATATGTTGTCATGAAATGAGTCAAAAAGGGTCATAGGTTATCATATGACCCCCTTTCGACCCATTCGATCAAATCAAATAGGTCCCTAGGGGTCCTAGGTCCCCTAGGTGTTGGAGTTGAGGAAAGCCAACTCTGAAGATGCCCAAGATCACCTGCATGCGAGAACCTGTCAAAGAGAAGTCAAGAAAAGGAAGAGCATGGAGCAAGGGAAAAACCCTAAACGGACATGAGAGACCACATATGCAAACACAAGAAGAATATGTATTTACAATGAGAAGTGATAATGTTATGACAATACAATGAGAGAGAGGTCGCTTATAAAGACCTCATGGAAGCTTGTAGAAGATAAGCTTGACAACTCAGCACATATCCACAAAAGGTGGAACATGCTAGAAGGGAACAAACTCCCGTGTTGTCATCAACTAACCACTACATGCACTAAATAAAAAATATTAAATAAATTCATTTACCTAAGTAAGCTTAAGTAAATAGAATAAATAATTAATAATTAATTATTTACTCTAACACCCCCCCTTAAGTGCAACTTAGGGAAATGCCTTAAGCTCACAAAACTAAGATGAATGCAGAATGGGTCCCGACAATGAGGCCATTTTAGGTACCCATGTACAATGCAATAAAATGCAACCTCTATAAACAGGGAAAGAGAGAAAACCACGTGGGAAAAACCCTCCCCCAAAAAGAGGTAACCTAGTGAAGAACTGAAGAAGCCTCCAACTAGGGAAATGTCCCCTAAAACAGGAACAAGAAGTGATCATGAAGAAGCATCACTGAAGCATGAAGAAGCCGCAAAATCTGCCAAACTGCTGATCAGAAGAACCTCCATGGAAGAAGAAGGCACGAACCAAGCATGTCTATATGGTAGATGATCCATCTCACCGAAATGCATAGGTAGCCAGCCATTGCAATCGCCTTGTACATAGGATCAACCACTGAATACATAGTTCACACTATCGAACCATCGAACCACGGATGCATTAGAACAACAGCATAACCCCCCCTTAATGCAGATGGGGTGTGATGACAGGCAACTAAGAAAGTGAGCCAAAGTCTCCTGCAGACGAACCAAGAATGAGGAGAGAGGAAAAGAGGTACAGACACCTATAAAGACATGGTCAAAATGACTCTGCATGGGGCTAATTTCATGGAAGGGACACTCACTTGATGAAGGGAGAATGCCTAAATAGCAAACAACAATCCCCCCCATGGTGCTTTATGAAAATAGTGCATGTACAACTAACTCAAAACAACGTTCATGATCTCCGGAATGCAAAAGTGACACTTTATCTCAGTGCAAAAAAAAGTGCTTCAAAATGATAGCTGCAATGATCAAAACTAAAAACAAGCTGCAACAAAAGAAATTACAGCTAAAAACAAGAGAATCCATGCCAGGAAAATGATCCTTGGGCCTAAAACACTCAAAATATTCACCATATAGCAAAAAAGCCAAAACTATGATAAAAAGAGCAGAGGCCAAAAACAAAGAAAAAGGACTACATTTCTGAAAAGGTGACAGAACCAGCTTTCCAAAAATATAAAGTTTTCAAAAAACAGGCATGGGACGCAAAAGATATGCATGCCGGAGTCAAAAAAGGACTTCAGACTTCAACTAGAAAAACGTGTAATAAAAAATTATCAAAATCTAAAAATACCTCTGTATGCAAAAGTTATGGCCAAAAAATTACAAGTGGGTTCAAAAGTTATGGCCAAAAAATTACAAGTAGGTTCAAAATAGAACTTGGAGAGGTGCATGCAAGGTCTTGGATGCCGATGATGTCAACAAATTGAGCCATTAAAATTAACGGCTTGTGGCATGTCGCGGCAAAAAGGAGTGTCAAGTGGCAGAGCCACATGGCAGGTACAGATGATGTGGCAGGTGACATGGCATGGTCCATGTGGCAAGTGCCACGTGGCACCCTAGCCACGTGTCACCCGCAGAGCTGCTGATGCGGCCTGCTGACTGTGCCTTACTCAGCAAAAAAGCTGACTGGACAAACGACTCAAGCAGAGTTCAGATGGAAACACTGTCGGAGCCGCGGAAAGAGGAGGCTCTGTCGGAGGTGCCGGGAAGGCAGTGGACGGATCGTAGCAGAGTTGGCAGAGAACACCGACAGAGCTTCGGTGGTGAACTGGTTGAAAATGCCGAGGTAGAGGTGGCCGCAGTCGGAGCAGATAACAGAGGCGGAGGAGGGGGTGCGGCTAGTACAGAGCCACTGCGGTGGGGAAACTGAGAAGAGCCGCCTAGAGAGCGATGCGCGGGTGGCGTCGGGGTGGCCTACCGACAGTGTGTTGGTGGAGCGCCCTGATTTATATTTTTTTTCCTTTTTTGTCCGTACAGTCTGTACGACAGCGACTTGGAGGCTTTAAAAAAACTCCAAAAATGTCCTGTGTCCAAAATCGAAAAGTTTTATATAATTTCTGACTGTAAACGACCTTCCGGATCTAATGGCAGTGTCCGTTTGGGCTGAAAATGCTCCAAAAAATTGCTCTACCCCTAATTTGAAGAAAAATTGCATAAACAAACTAGGGTTTGTGACTTCAAATCACAGCTTCAAAAAAGTTTCGAATAAGAAGCAACAAGGAGGCTCTGATACCATGTAGGAGTTGAGAAAAGCCAACTTCAAAGATGCCCAAGATCACCTGCATGCGAGAACCTGTCAAAGAGAAGCCAAGAAGAGGAAGAGCATGGAGCAAGGGAAAAACCCTAAACGGACATGAGAGACCACATATGCAAACACAAGAAGAATATTTATTTACAATGAGAAGTGATAATGTTATGAAAATACAATGAGAGAGAGGTCACTTATAAAGACCTCATGGAAGCTTGTAGAACAAGCTGGAAGGTTGTAGAAGATAAGCTTGACAACTCAGCACATATCCACAAAAGGTGGAACATGCTAGAAGGGAACAAACTCCCTTGTTGTCATCAACTAACCACTACATGCATTAAATACAAAATATTAAATAAATGCATTTACCTAAGTAAGCTTAAGTAAATAGAATAAATAATTAACAATTAATTATTTACTCTAACACTAGAGACATATGTTGTCATAAAATATGTTGAAATGGGTCATAGGTTATCCTATGACCCCTTTCGATGCATTTCATGACAACATATGTTCCTAGGATCC